>CM064549.1:8277245-8586437 GCA_032716605.1 Paralithodes platypus | reverse complement strand
GATATATGCAACACTGCGGTGAAGAGAGAGAGAGAGACTGCAAAGACTCAGTGAGTGGACATGAGTTAATGAAACGAAAGGCTTTCTTTTCTACTTTGTCAAGAAGTGTTGTGTGAGAGGATCCTCCCCACAGATGCGAAAAATATTCAATACATGGACGCATTGTGCCCCTGTACAGAGCAAGAAGCTGTGCAGGGGTAAAGAACCCCTGGAGGCTGTTGAGCAGACCCAGCTTCTGGGAAGCTGTTTTTAGCAAGGGTAGTACTATGGTCTTTTCAAGTGAGATCAGGAGAAAACGTGACATTTAGATTACTGAGAGAAGATGAAGGGTTGATTTGTGTATTGTCGAAGTATAAGGGATAGTCCTGTGGGAGTTCATCACGGCTAGATAAATGGAGAAATTGGGGTTTGGAAGCATTGAAAGTAACAAGATTTTCTCTGTCCCAAAATGGAAATGGTTGATAGGTCAGAAGATAAGTTAGTGTTTGATAGCAATCATCACATGATTTTTGAAGTGATTGCTAAATAAGTTGTTGGTGATGTTAGTAATGGTTGTACGTGTGTTGTGGAAGTGACGTTGACTATAGTTATGATGAGGTGACTGTAGTTGTGATAATGTTGATGGTGGTGGTGGTGGCGGCGGTTGTGTATATATGTGGTGACTGCAATGGTGATGTGGCACATCATGATGTGGTGATGTGGTGATGACAAAGACACAAAATAATGGGGAAGCAGCGTAACTACACATAAGTCTGTAGATGTTGTTACTTTAAAGAAGGAACCTTAAGGCAGGAAATATATGAGGCTTGGAATGAATTAAAGGTAGAAGTATTGTATAAGACAAAGTGGAATGTGTCTGTTGTTGGTTATAGTGGCGGTAAACGAGACAATCTGGTAATGTAATGTGTAGGAGGAACTCAGACAGAGTGAGAGAGATATTATTAGCTACCGGCATATGATTAATATCTGCCTTTATTAAATAGGTTCATATTAGACTCATTCATTCCCTTGGTAATATGAATCTCGGACACAAGCTGCTAATATCAAGGAATTTGTGAGCCATTTTAAGAAATGTAATATAACTGAATAATATAGTGTACATTGCTTGAAATATATGAGCACAGTTTTTAGGTGTAGGTGTGTGACAGAGAGTGAGTGTCTCTGTGCATGTGTGTTACAGAGAGTATTTGTGTGACGAAGAGTGTGTGTGACAGAGAGTGTTTGTGGAGACGAAGAGTGTGTATCAGTGTACATGTGTGTTACAGAGTGTTTGTGTAATAGAGAGTGAGTGTCTGTGCATGTGTGTGACAGAGAGTATTTGTGTGACGAAGAGTGTGTGTCAGTGTACATGTGTGTGACAGAGAGTGTTTGTGTGACGAAGAGTGTGTGATAGTGTACATGTGTGTTACAGTGTGTTTGTGTAATAGAGAGTGAGTGTCTGTGTGCATGTGTGTGACAGAAAATGTTTGTGTTAGGGAGAATGTGTGTGTGGGAGTTAATGTGTGTTCATGTATGTATGTGTGAGGGATAATATGTGTTTGTGAGTGTATGTACGTTAGTGTATGTGTGCATGAATGTGTGTGAGAGATAGTGTGTGTGTGTTCGTGTATGTGTGTATGTGTGTGTGTGAGGGGTAATATATGCCAGTGAGTGTATATGTGTTAGTGTCTGTATGTACGAGTGACGTCATAACCCCAAGTGTTCAACTCACAGTAAGTTAAGGGACACACACAGGTAATAATTCCCGAAGCTCTACTCCATCTCTACCGCTCCACGTACAGTCGCCCACAAAATACCCGTCTCCCATTCTGCCTTTACATCTTTAACACTATTTTCGCATTATATGGAAAATGAAAACTCAACACAAAACTAAACAAGGATTGAATATAAAGGCTTTGCTTCTATGTTTAATAAGGTGCATATCTTTCATTGCACTAGAGAAGTTTACCAAGCTGAACATTTGAAGTATGACAGGACTTTGCAGCTTTAGTGTACCCTCCTCTAAAACACAGAGTACAAAGGAGTGTGACGCATGTCCAGTGTGAGCATGCTGTACAGAACGCCTAGTCATGCCCCACTCTCGCTAGGATCGTCAGGGCAGGAACTTTGGCTGTAGTCTATGTAGAGTTTCCTAACTTAGTTCATGTGAGCCGTTGTACTATAAGTAATATGAATATGTATTTTGTTTTCATCTGAGTCAACGAGTTCTATTTTATATCATTAGTTATAAGTATTGTGTGTAAAACTTATTTGTAATGATGGGAGAAGCGGCAGCCACAGTTGGGGGTCAGTGGGTGCGCCATGCGGGAGGTGGGCCTAACTCACTAGCACTCCCCCCCCCTCCCCCCTCCCCTCAGTGCTAGGAAAGCCTTTGTCTATCCCAGAGGAGAGAGAGAAATTACGTAATGATTGTCAGTGGGCGGTCCTTAGTAGTTCACGTTGGGCTCACTAGAGGGCCGAGTATAAAAAGGGAAGTCTAGCCATTTTTTGATCAGAACTCATTAGGCAGAGCGACTTCTCATTTCCCTTGCTAACTATATATATTCTTCTGACTGATGTGAACTTTCTCTACTACCTTACATTCTTATCTCCTCTTTTCCCTACCCTTTTTTAACTTCCATGGTCCCGTTGGTGCAGAGCTAGTCAGCCAACGTATTATCGCTGGAGTTCTCATGAGATACATGCCTATTAGATAGCCTATTTTGGAAGGGTTAACTTAGAATAGGATTGATTTATGTTTGTTGCACTTGTCTATGCATTTCCCTGTGTGTTATTATTATTATTCCTGGTTTCTGCTAGTCTAGGTAATGCTAGACTGGGGTAAGGTTTTTTCTGTGTAACGAGTTGTTTTTAGATGCAGTGGTTAAGCGATAAACCTGCATACTCGTTTCGGTTCAGTGAAGCCTAGGTTGTCTTCGCGGCTGACTGTGTTGAGTTAATAATTTACAGTGCGTGAGGGCAAGAGCCTAACCACCCTGTATTTTATTAACAGCTTGTTTTTACTTTGTCAAGGAGCCGGGAGAAAACCAGATACAAGGGATCTGGATTTCTCAAAGTGCACTTGTTAGTGTTAACGTAATACTTTAAACAGTTGTGAGGACTTCGCTAGGCTACGAGCCGTTTTTTGCTCAGTCACTGCTACCTTTTGCCCACAGTACCCCAGCTAGACTTTACTCGATTAGTAGATACAGAATAGTATTGAAGCTTTCCTTATGTATGATATTGTTTATGCACTATTGATTTCATGTGTTGCAAGCTTGGCTACTTTAGTGATTAGTGGCCCACGAGCACAATCCGAGTAGGCTATTGCCGTTGCATTTGCGGAGTACTTCTTTTTAATGTTTGCCATTTACTATTGCATATTCTTTTAATTATTCTTATGCCAATTTAAACCTGTAATAGTATTTAATTGCCAGTGTTTTTCTTATTGAATTACTGTTCAAAATCCGATACGTACTTCTTACGAGCATCCGAGAAGCATCTAACCTTTTTTCAGAAGATTCCTTGCTCGATGCTTAAGGACTATTAATTAACGTAACGTAATAGTGCCGATCCGAAGTAGAGGGTGGAGGACTTCTTAAGTTCTTAGTCAAGGGTGGATTACTTCGGCTTCGGCCAACACTATTCTTTGGTGTTGTTGTTGTTTCTTACTTCTTTGTTTGATTGTTGACCAGACTAGAGAATTCCTGTCTCTTTATTAGTCTGTTGTTGAACACTATTACCGAGTTCTTGTATACCCCGTTATAGCAGATTGAACTCTGGAGGGTATTGGTGTTTTTTTGTTCGGCTGGCAGTACTCAGGGGTTGGGATCGTGTGTTTCCGTTGTGGCAGCGAGCCGTATTAGAGTCCTGATTGAGAGCCCTTGTGTACCCGAGTGCCAGGTCGTAACAAATGGCGACCTTGCTTAGGATTTTGTGAACAGTATAAATTTTTGCAGAGTTGTACAACATTTGTTTGTTTGTATTTTAGCGTGCATATTGAAGAATATTTGTTTTTGTATGGCATTAAGTAAAGCATTTAAGAGACTCCAGTTAATTTAGTAATTAGTGCTTGCATAGGAAGTTAAACACTTTTGTCTCGAGAATTTTTTTGTGGACTTCAGTATGTCGTGCATTAGCACTGACGATGAGCGAGAGATGCCATTTGAAGGTGTGCCGTTAGTAACCAGTGAGGAGGATGCTAGAGTTTTTGTGAGTAAGCGGTACCACGTGACGAGGAGAGGCTGACTGGGGTGGATGTTTGTGGCTTGCACCTGATAGCCAAGGTTTTGGGAATTTCCAATGTAGTAGGGATGTCCAAGGGGGAGCTGATTTCCTGGGTGTTGCGTGGGCGACATGGGGTTTCGGAGGAGAGGGCGTTTGGGGGGGTTCCTCCCCAGATCCCCTCTCACTCGACTCCCACAGTGCCGTCCACTCAGTTACCGGAGGTTAGCACTCTCCCACAGAGGGATGAGAATTGGCAGATTGGAGTGCCCTCGGGTGGTGCACATGGTGGTTCCCCAGTTTTTGCCCCCCCTCCTTCAGTAGTGGCAGCTCCCTCTTCCTGTCTGTCTCCAGATATGGTATTTAGACTTGAGCTTGCTAAGATTGAGGCTAGGAAGCAGGAGGATGAGACCAGGAGGCATGAAAATGAGACCAGGAGGCAGGAGGATGAGACGAGGAGGCATGAGATTGAGGTTAGGAGGCATGAGGCTGAGCTTAAGTACGACTCGGAGAAATATTGTGCTAAATTAGATTTAGATAAGTCTCGTGCAGAGTCGACAGGGACTTGGATGGGCCGTGAGGGCCAAGTAAGAGAACAGTCCTTGGCCCAATTAGTCAAATTGGTGCCGGTATTTAGTGAAACTGAAGTCACAGAATTTTTTAATCGTTTTGAGAAGAAATGTAGGGAGCATAATTGGCCTGAAGAGAAGTGGGCAGCTCTAGTCTCCTCAAGACTTACGGGTAAGGGTCTGAAGGCTTATGATGCACTGCCTTTAGAGTCTTGCATTGACTACCCAGAATTGAAGAGAGCTGTCCTACGGGCATACGAGTTGCAACCGGAAACATATCGATTGAAGTTTCGGGGTGTTACAAAGACTAGGGAGGTGACCTTTCTTGAACATGCCCGGGACTTAAAAGATGCACTTAAAAACTGGACACGTTCTGAGAAAGCTGAGACGGCCGAACAGTTGACTGAGCTGTTTCTGCTCGAGCAGTTTTATAAGTGTACTGGTGCAGAAATGACTTTAACTATTAAAGAAAAGAACCCAAAAACTCTACAGGAGGCAGCTGAGATGGCTGACCTCCGGCTATCACTAATTCGTGGGTGCGGGTCTGCCCAGCGTAGTGAGGCAGGTAACAAGGGGCGTGACGCCCCACCCCCCCGAGTTAGTGATATACCTTATGCAAACAAGTACAAGAGCCATGATACCAAGACTGACCACAAGACTAGCACCGTCCCATTTAAGAAGGGGCCGGGCCCTTCCCAGTACCAAGGGAAGCCCAAAGGGGAGGTGGAGTGTTATCATTGTCATAAAAAGGGGCACTTTGCAAGAGTCTGTCCTAGCAAACCACCTACAGCAGCTGTGTCTTTGGCCTGCAACATTGGTGTGTCTCCGAAGTCATCTGAGTTTGCCTGGGGCAGTTCGTCAGAGGCTGAGGCACAGCCAATGCAGAAGCACCTGGGAGGCTCGAACCCTGCTCAGGATGTTTTTTGCGACCATAGAGGGCGGGGTTGCGTGATGTGGGCGGGCGCAAGCATGGAGTAGAGGTCTTGCGTGATACAGGTGCTTCCCAGACTCTGATGAAAAACTTGACTGGCTACCCTATAAACGCGGCTCGGGTGGTAGTGGTGCAGGGTATTAATGCAACTCGGTCATACCCGCTGGTGCGGTTGGAGTTGGAGGTGGATGGTGTGGCACGTGAATTGGATGTCGGGATTGTGGAGAAACTGCCAGTGGAGGGCGTCGACCTTCTTCTCGGCAACGACTTTGCAATGCCCGCTTCCGAGGTTCTACCCTTAGTCGTTGCCGAGAGGCTGGCCGACGTGAGTAGGGAAGAGCAAGAGTGGGTCGAGCGGTGCCAGACACAACCCATGGCGTGTGTTGTCACCCGAGCTCGGGCAGCTAAAGTGTCACAGCCTAGTCCTCCGCCTTCAGACCAGCGGAGGAACGATCAACAGGAGGAGGCTAAAGCTGGAGTTGGTTTTAAGAGTTTTGACTCGGCGGCTCTCCTGGGTGATTCAGTATTAGCACCATTACTTAATTCTGGAGTAGCCCCTGGGCCTGTCATCGAGAGTGACGAGGCTGGGCATGACGAGTCTCCACGACAGCAACGTTATGTACATCGAGAGAGACAGAGGGAGCAGCCCAGTATCGGGGAAGGTCATGCATTGCTCCGGGAGCAGTTAGATCGCTTGGCACCCTCAGATATATGTCGGTTGCAACTAGAGGACCCTGAGCTCCAAACGTGTGCTAATGGAGCTGTAGAGCTCGACGAGGACGGCGATGCACAGCCAGGAGATTTTTTTTATTTGGAAGGCATCCTTTATAGGCGTTTTCAAGACCCTAAACGTAGTTGGCAAAAGGGGTCCGGAGTAGTGGACCAGTTGGTGGTGCCACGGGAGTGCAGGGATAGCCTACTGAGGTTGGCGCATGACACACCACTGGCAGGACATCTAGGGGTGAGAAAAACGGTGGCGGCTTTGGGGAAATTGTTTTGGTGGCCGGGGATGAAGTCTCATGTGCAGTCATGGATAAACTCCTGTGATATTTGTCAACGTGTCGGGAAACCGAACCAAGTTATTCCTAAGGCTCCGTTACACCCTATTCCTGTGATTGGGCCACCCTTTAGTAAAATTATTGTTGACATGGTTGGTCCACTCCCTCCCACTAAGGCGGGAAATAAATTTTTGTTAACCATAATGGATGTTGCCACTAGATACCCCGATGCATACCCTATGAAAAATGGAATGGCTAAGACGGTAGTCAGTAACTTGTTGTGGTACTTCTCAAGGTACGGGTACCCGGAGGAGATTCAGTCTGATCAGGGATCTAATTTCACCTCCAACATGTTCAAGCAAACAATGCAACAGCATGGGATACGAGCAGTAGTATCGTCAGCGTATCACCCTGAGAGTCAAGGGGTGCTTGAGCGGTGGCATGCTACACTTAAAAGCATGCTCAGGTGTTATTGTGCTGACAACGGTATGGATTGGGATCTTGGATTGCCTTATGTGCTGTTTGCTGCTCGGGAGGTACCTGGTGAGAGCCTGGGATTTAGTCCAAACGAGCTGATTTTTGGACACCGTGTCAGGGGCCCCCTTAACATGCTGAAAGAAATTTGGGAGGGGACTGTGCAGCCTTGTCCATTATTAAAGTATGTGCTTGAAAGCCGTGAGCGCATGCTTAAGAGTCTGGAGATGGCAGGTAGAAATTTGACAGAATCACAAGCTTTGATGAAGGACAGGTATGATCGCAAAGTGAGGCTCCGGAAGTTCACTGTAGGACAAGAGGTATTAATTTTGTTGCCTTTGGTTGGTAACCCCCTCTCTGCGAAGTACACTGGACCTTATAAAATTGTAGAAAAAATTTCAGACTTAGATTACCTTGTTGCCACTCCAGACAGGAGGAAAAAGAACCAGTTATGTCACGTGAACCTTATTAAAGAGTATGTGAGGCGCCCCTCTGAGCCTCTCACTGTCCCTGTGTTGGCTTGTTGCGGCCGTGGTGGAGAAGGAGAGGGGGACAGTCAAGCTTCAGAGGAGGATAGCTGGGATCAACATGTTTCAGCGGATCAGTGGGCGGGGAACTCGAGCCTAAGGGCTGACGAGGCTATAGCTCATTTGCCTGAGCCGCAGTTTGATGCTATCCGTCAGTTGTTCGGTTCATACCCCACTGTATTTGCTGAACACCCAGGCCTCACTACTCAGGCTATGCATGATGTTGACGTGGGGGACCATCTACCCTTTAAGTCAATCCCGTACCGTGTGCCCCCCATAAAACTACCAGCTCTGAGGGATGAGTTGGAGTATATGCTCGGTAGAGGGTTGATAGAGAAAGGCACAGTTAAGTGGACTTCCCCTGTAACACTGCAGCCTAAGCCAGATGGCAAGGTACGCTTTTGTATTGATTTCCGTAGGTTAAACGGTTTGACTCCAACTAACCCATATCCTCTTCCTCGGGTTGATGATAGTGTTGACAAAATTGGTAATGCTCGTTTTTTGTCTAAAGTAGATTTAGTAAAAGGTTACTGGCAAGTACCTTTGTCCGAGCGTGCTAAAGAGGTATGTGGTTTTGTTGTGGACGGGAGTACCTACCGGTGCAATGTTATGCCTTACGGGCTTAAGAATGCACCAGCAACGTTTCAGAACCTGATGAATGAAATTGTAAAGGACATTCCAAATTGCACCGTATATTTGGACGATGTAATCATTTATGATGACGACTTTGAGAGCCATTGTGAGCACCTTGAGACCTTGTTCCGGAAACTTAGTGAAGCAGGTCTGGTAGTAAATTTGGCAAAGTGTGACTTCGTAAAAGCCACTGTGCAGTACCTTGGGTTTGTAGTGGGAAGGGGACAGGTGTGCCCTCCTCAGAACAAGGTACAGGCTATCAATAAATTTCCGCACCCAACAACCAAGAAGCAGATTATGAGATTCTTGGGTATGATAGGCTACTACAGACGCTTCATAAAAGGTTACTCAACGGTGTTGGCACCTCTCACAGATTTGTTATCTAAAGACAAAAAGTTTTTGTGGGCACCTGAGTGTGAAAAGGCTTTCACTTTGGTGAAACATTTGCTATGTACTCACCCGATACTCAGGGCCCCAGACTTTAACAGGCCTTTTCAGCTGGCAACAGATGCTAGTGGTGTAGGGGCTGGTGCCGTCTTGCTACAGACAGACAATGAAGGTGTGGAACACCCAGTAAGTTTCTTTTCTAAGAAGTTCAATGCTGCACAAAAGAACTATTCTACAATAGAAAAGGAATTACTGGCGATTGTGCTGTCGCTCAGGCACTTCGAGGTGTATGTTCCAGCCTATGGCCCAGTCGTGGTTATCTACACTGATCATCACCCTTTGAGATTCCTGAATCAATTTCACAATCACAATATGAGACTGACCAGGTGGTCTTTGATGTTGCAGGAGTATAACCTGGACATCCGTCATATTGCTGGATGTGACAATGTGATCGCGGATTGTTTATCAAGGGTGGATGATCAGTCGTAGGCTATCACAGGTGTGTGGGTTTGAGTGGAGGAAAATAGGCTGCCCTTATAGTGCAGCCGGGAAAAACATATTAAAATATAAAAATCATATAAAAAACTCTTTCTTTTGATATAGGTAATCGTATAAGTTTGTCATAGCCTATAGAGTTTGAGTAGTCCACAAACTATCAAACGGCTGAGCTGCTGTAAGCTCGCTCTGGGAGCATGATATTGTGTCTTTTTGCTATTGTTGGGAGGAGTTATAAAATGTGAATTTTTGGTTAATAATAAGATGCGTTTTGGTGATAAACTCAGCTTTGTTTTAGTGCCATGCGGTCGCTGGGTCGCTGGGTGTGAGGGGCTTGATGGGGTTCTGTGTTTGTCAGATTTTAGCTCAGGGTTGAGCAAGTAAAATCTTGGGGGAGGTGTGACGCATGTCCAGTGTGAGCATGCTGTACAGAACGCCTAGTCATGCCCCACTCTCGCTAGGATCGTCAGGGCAGGAACTTTGGCTGTAGTCTATGTAGAGTTTCCTAACTTAGTTCATGTGAGCCGTTGTACTATAAGTAATATGAATATGTATTTTGTTTTCATCTGAGTCAACGAGTTCTATTTTATATCATTAGTTATAAGTATTGTGTGTAAAACTTATTTGTAATGATGGGAGAAGCGGCAGCCACAGTTGGGGGTCAGTGGGTGCGCCATGCGGGAGGTGGGCCTAACTCACTAGCACTCCCCCCCCTCCCCCCTCCCCTCAGTGCTAGGAAAGCCTTTGTCTATCCCAGAGGAGAGAGAGAAATTACGTAATGATTGTCAGTGGGCGGTCCTTAGTAGTTCACGTTGGGCTCACTAGAGGGCCGAGTATAAAAAGGGAAGTCTAGCCATTTTTTGATCAGAACTCATTAGGCAGAGCGACTTCTCATTTCCCTTGCTAACTATATATATTCTTCTGACTGATGTGAACTTTCTCTACTACCTTACATTCTTATCTCCTCTTTTCCCTACCCTTTTTAACTTCCATGGTCCCGTTGGTGCAGAGCTAGTCAGCCAACGTATTATCGCTGGAGTTCTCATGAGATACATGCCTATTAGATAGCCTATTTTGGAAGGGTTAACTTAGAATAGGATTGATTTATGTTTGTTGCACTTGTCTATGCATTTCCCTGTGTGTTATTATTATTATTCCTGGTTTCTGCTAGTCTAGGTAATGCTAGACTGGGGTAAGGCTTTTCTGTGTTACGAGTTGTTGTTTGATGCAGTGGTTAAGCGATAAACCTGCATACTCGTTTCGGTTCAGTGAAGCCTAGGTTGTCTTCGCGGCTGACTGTGTTGAGTTAATAATTTACAGTGCGTGAGGGCAAGAGCCTAACCACCCTGTATTTTATTAACAGCTTGTTTTTACTTTGTCAAGGAGCCGGGAGAAAACCAGATACAAGGGATCTGGATTTCTCAAAGTGCACTTGTTAGTGTTAACGTAATACTTTAAACAGTTGTGAGGACTTCGCTAGGCTACGAGCCGTTTTTGCTCAGTCACTGCTACCTTTTGCCCACAGTACCCCAGCTAGACTTTACTCGATTAGTAGATACAGAATAGTATTGAAGCTTTCCTTATGTATGATATTGTTTATGCACTATTGATTTCATGTGTTGCAAGCTTGGCTACTTTAGTGATTAGTGGCCCACGAGCACAATCCGAGTAGGCTATTGCCGTTGCATTTGCGGAGTACTTCTTTTTAATGTTTGCCATTTACTATTGCATATTCTTTTAATTATTCTTATGCCAATTTAAACCTGTAATAGTATTTAATTGCCAGTGTTTTTCTTATTGAATTACTGTTCAAAATCCGATACGTACTTCTTACGAGCATCCGAGAAGCATCTAACTTTTTTCAGAAGATTCCTTGCTCGATGCTTAAGGACTATTAATTAACGTAACGTAATAGTGCCGATCCGAAGTAGAGGGTGGAGGACTTCTTAAGTTCTTAGTCAAGGGTGGATTACTTCGGCTTCGGCCAACACTATTCTTTGGTGTTGTTGTTTCTTACTTCTTTGTTTGATTGTTGACCAGACTAGAGAATTCCTGTCTCTTTATTAGTCTGTTGTTGAACACTAGTACCGAGTTCTTGTATACCCCGTTATAGCAGATTGAACTCTGGAGGGTATTGGTGTTTTTTGTTCGGCTGGCAGTACTCAGGGGTTGGGATCGTGTGTTTCCGTTGTGGCAGCGAGCCGTATTAGAGTCCTGATTGAGAGCCCTTGTGTACCCGAGTGCCAGGTCGTAACAGGAGTACAAAGGAAATCAAGCAACAACAGGTCTAGTGACCCTTCTAGGCTGCTTGTACTCCAAAACACTGAGGATCAAGTGTCCAAACAGTGGTTTAGAGTGGGTAAGGGAACATTGGAAAGGGAACTAATGTCCGTGGCAGGATTAGGCAGTTAGTAGGGGACAGATGGTTAGCAACTGAGATGGGATGAAATAAAGTTATTCATTTACAAACGCAGTCAGTCGCGGGTTTGATGCGAGATATTTGTCTACCGGAGTTTAAATGAATCAACGGTGCTGCAGTCTATAACGTCTCGTCTCGGGGAAGCCCATTCCACAAGTTGACAACTCGATTGAAGAAGAAATTCTTATATTCGTGTGAGTTAAAAGATTTACCAATAATTTTGCAAATGTTTCCTCGCGTGTAATTAGATTGGTCGATATTGAAGTACTTACTACAGTTCATATTGTCGATGCCTTTGATGATTTTGAACACTTGAATTAAGTCACCTCTTAATCTGCGCTGGGTTAAAGGAAATAGATTTAATTCTCTAAGACGCTCTTCTTATGGTTTGTTCTTTAGGCTAGGTATCATTTTGGTAACTCTACGTTGAACTCGTTCTAGCTTGTTTATATCTTTTTGGTAATAAGGGCACCAGGATTGAACGCAGTATTTCAGAAGAGGGCGGACTAAGGAATTGTAAAGGGTTAGGATAACTTCTTTGGATTTATGCTCAAATGACCAGCCTATAAAGCCAATTATTTTGTTTGCCTTCTTAACAACTTCTGAACATTGTTGACTCGGTTTTAGGTTACTCGATATTGTTACTCCCAGATCGGTTTCTCTGTTTACATTCTTAAGCTGAGTGCCATTCATCGAATAGTTTGCTTTCTCATTTAGGTATCCGATATGTAGTACTTTACATTTATCGTCAGCAAATTTTTAGATTGTACAGGTGAGACCCTTATCTATGTCGTTGATGTATATTAGAAAAATAATTGGTCCTAGTACCGATCCCTGGGGTACCCCGCTACTTACATTGGTCCATTTAGATGCCTTACCGTTTATGACTACTTGCTTTCTGTCACTGAGCCAATTTTCTATCCATTTCAACACACTGTCTTGTATTCCATGCGCTTTTAGTTTTAGCAGTAAATGTTTGTGGGGAACTTTGTCAAAGGCCTTTTGAAAATCAAGGTATATAATATCTACAGCTTTACTCTCATCGTAGAGGTTGAGGATATCGTGGAAGAAGTCTAAGATGTTTGTTAAACAGGAACTTTTTTGACGAAAGCCGTGTTGAGTATCTTTAAGAATATTATTTTCCTCTAAGTGATTTACGAGTCTGTCTCTTATGACCGTTTCTAGCATTTTACATACAACTGAGGTTAAGCTAATTGGACGATAGTTACTGGGTAGGGATTTGCTGCCTTTTTTTAATATCGGTGTTACGTTGGCTAGCTTCCACTGATCAGGCATAGTTCCAGACTGCAAGGATTTATTGAATAGTAATGTCAGTGGTTTGGAGAGCTCATCCTTAGCTTCCTTTAGAACTCTAGGAGAGATTGTATCAGGTCCAGGCGTTTTATTTACCTTGAGTTTATCTAAACAATTCAATACTTCTCTCTCTGTAACGGTGATATTACTTAGAACATCTGAATTATCAATCTGAATCGGCGATGGTGTAGGGATATCACTGAGGTCTTCTGTTGTAAAAACTGATGTAAAGAAGGTATTGAGGGCATTACTCACTTGTACTTCGTCTTTGGTGTATTCTCCATTTTCATCGACTAACGGTCCAACAGTTGAAGTAACTACTTTTTTCTGTCTGATATAACTATAGAATTCTTTCGGGATTGTTTTACTTTGATTCGCAATATGTAACTCTAGGGTCTTTTTACTTTGCTTAATTCACTTTTTGGCTTTGCGTCGTAGCTCTACAAATTTCACCCGTTCTTCGTCATTTTGTGAGGACTTTAATCTATTATTAGCAAATTTTTTAGCAAGCAGACAGTTTGAAATATCTTTATTCCACCATTTGGGCTTATTATTATGGCCTGGACGCCGTATTTTCGATGGTATGCAGTCTTGCACTGCTTTTAGGTAAGTGATTTCGAATAACTTCCAAGATGTATTTATGTCGTTATTGTTAATTAAAAAGCTCCAGTCAGTTTCTTTAAACATAGATCTAAGTTTATGAAAGTTTGCTTTCATGAAATTAGGGACTTTTTCGATGCTACTATTTGGTTCGTTACTAGTAAACTTTAAAGTGAAAGTTATCGTACGATGGTCGCTGTTACTGATTTCATCACCAACATTCAAATTCTCTATTACTTCTTCTTTTGTTGCAAGTACAATGTCAAGAACGTTATTACCACGGGTCGGCGTTCGAACAAATTGATACAGCGAACTCTCTTGCAATTTCGTATACAAGTCATGTCCAGAGTGTGAAGTAAGAATATCACCCCACTTCGTCACAGGTAAATTAAAGTCGCCAAAAATTACGGTATCTTGTGAGTTACTTACATCTGCAATTTGTTCGTAAATTTCTTGGTCAGTTTACACTGATTGAGCTGGATGTCTGTATATTAACGCAAGTATTATTTTTGTACCTTTATTATTCTTTATTAGCACAAAAGATGTGTCGACGTTCACAATTTGAGGTTTTGACAAGAGGGTAGGGTTTAGACTTTCTTTGATATAAAGTAAAACACCACCTCCATTTCTATTTATTCGGCTTTTCTCAAACATTACATAACCAGGAAGTGAATACTCTGCTAAAAAGTCACTATCTTCTGTATTGAGCCAAGATTCTGTTATGCCAATCACATCATAATTTTCTGTAAACACTAGCTCTTTAAATCTGAAAATTGATTGCGTATGCTACGAGCGTTTGCATAGAAAACCTTTAAATTTGTTATTTTAGAACTCACGGAACGCTCTTTAATAATATTTTTGGTTCTTGTCGGATCTACATTTATGTTCATGGCTGTCCTCGGTCCTCGCTGTCTTCGGTCCTTATCGCTGGTGGTCCTCGGTTGCCTCTGTTTTTTTGCTTGGCGTTAGATGATTTATGTCACTGCTGCTTCTTCTCGGATGGCGTTTTTTGATCCATGGCTGCGGACTGCTTCGTGTAGGAGACGACCCATGCGTGCTGAACCCACAGGGTTTAGATGAGTACCATCCTTGCGGAACAGAGTAGGCTGATTATAGAAATTATTCTAGAGGTTGATGAATTCAACTTCTTCCTTCAGATATTCCTTCAGACAAATATTTTAGTCGGCTATTTGTGCTGAAGGCCTTGTCGTAGAATTTGTCAGGTGCGTCGATCTTCGGGAGAATGCCTGAGATGATGATATTCATTGACTTGTTTTTGTAGTGCTGGATCATCTTGCGATATTTCTCCATCAACTCTTCGGATTTTGTGCGCATGACGTCATTTGAACCAGCATGGATGACAAAAAGGGTATTTTCGTTTGCATCCTTTGTGGTATCTTCGAAGGCTTCCACAATGTCGTCCAGTCCAGCTCCTGGGATGCAAAATCTTTTTCGTCGATTTGGAACTCTGTCGCAGAACTCTTCGACCTGTCCTCGTAGGATGGAATCCCCAACGAGCCTGGTCTCTTCTGGTTCATCTTCCATCTCTACCAAGATCTCAAATCTGTTTGACATTGTGACTGGTAGATGAGACCTTTTCTGCGTTGGCCGAGCACCGTTCCTCACTGGTGTAGAGAGAGAGAGAGAGAGAGAGAGAGAGAGAGAGAGAGAGAGAGAGAGAGAGAGAGAGAGAGAGAGAGAGAGAGAGAGAGAGGAGAGAAAAAAAGATGGGGGTTTTGTTAATTAGGATTGCAAAATTAGAAGTGGAGATTGTGTGTATGAAGGCAAGACTACAAGGTGCTAATGTTATGATGATGATGATGATGATGATGATAATAAAGTAACTCATGCTACACCTGATATGAGGCTCCAGGGGGTCATTAAATGTAAGGGGGCGATATTCACTCATTTGTATTACTTATCTTATCTTAACAGGGCGGGTGCCCAACCCCGAAAGGAGTTGAAATAGGGGAGCTATCCCCCCGCCGAAGGTGGCTTTCTAGGGCCTTTCCTAGCTGATGCTGAGAGGATTGGGTTCTAGTCATGTGGTGATGGGCTGGTCTATCCGAGTGAGAACTGAGCGATCTCTGCCATACCCATAGCTTACTCTGACTGTTCCTTTTACTTATATATCTTCTAGATCTCAAGTGGCGGCGTCTTTTCCGTGGATTGACCTCCCTACTGCCAACCTAGAAGTTGGCAGATTGGGAGCCAAAGCGTCACATTTTTCCCTTACCCCTCAACTTTCCCTTCATAATTGCTGAGGGGCACAGGGCCTTGGGTGGGGCTTTGGTTTCCCGGGCGTTTCCGCACCCTCCTCAGCTCCCTGCCTTGGAGTGGCTTCGGTCACCCGGGCTTTGTTAGTGGTAAGCAGGGAGGATTTTGTGGGGGTGCTCGTTTATGGCCTTGGCCTTGCTCGAGACCTTGGGGCTGTTCGGCCAGATAGCCTGGGGAACAACAACAACAACAACAACTTATCTTATCTCTTTCTCTCTCTTTCTCTGTCTCTCTGTCTCTCTCTCTCTCTCTCTCTCTGTCTCTCTCTCTCTATCTATCTATCTCTCTCTCTCTCTTTCTCTCTTTACCCCCACCCCTCCCCCCTTAGCAACTTGAATACGGCCTTAGCGTTGTTTGTTTGTGTCAATTCAAAGTCAACCTCCCCCCCCCTCCACCAAAAAATAAATATAGAAATACATTTAACAAACTAACACACCAATCTCCCAACTCCTTTTCTTCTTCAATTATATTTGAACACGCAACAATTCTTCATAGTGCTTAATGCGTGTTACCTTACCGTACCATTGTCAAAGTTCTTGTTTTGTTCTCCTCTCCTATGCTGCCCTGATGTCTAGTGTAAACGATCAATATTCAAGTCAACCCCTTCAGCACGATGACATCTTTTTACTCTTTTATTCTGGCTGAAGCTAGGCGATTTAATGCAGTTTAAGAAAGACCTGTGTTATTCAGTGGGTTTATTGAAGTCGTATTTACCCTTTGAGTACTAGAGGAAGATAATAAGGTAAAGAAAATAATGGTGGCCAGAGTAAGATTAAAATTACGACATCGTGCTTAAGAGGTCAAAATAATTAAGCTCATTCCTCAATTAAGTTATAATCCTCCTTTCGGGACTTCGGTGAGAGCTTTGCTATTGCACTAGACATATCGAAGGTCTTCGATTGAGTCTGGCACAGATCTCCACTTTATAAACTACCCTCCTTCGGTTTCTATCCCTCAATATTTACCTTTATCTCTAATTTTCTTTCTGGCCGATCCATAGCTTCGGTTGTGGACGGCCATCGTTCACTTCCTCATCCTATCAACTCCGGTGTTACTCAGGGTTCCGTCCTATCTCCAATTTTCTTTCTAATATTTATAAATTATCTTCTCAACTGTACCTCCAGTCCTATCAACTCATATGCTGGCGACTCTACCTTACACTATTCAACTAGTTTTCCAGAATGTCCCACCAAGTAATCCCTCAAAAACAAATGTGATGAAGCCATAAAACAATTATCTTCTGATCTAACTAACATTTCCAATTGAAGCAGAGAAAAATATTAGTTCTCAGCTGATCCAAGATGGCCGCCATTTTTCCTTCCACCCTTATTTAACCCACAAAGTCTAAGGAAAAATAATTTAATATGCAGCGGTCGGTAAAGACATATATTGGGGTGACTAAGCTCTATGACAAAGCTATAGTTCACATATGTTAGAACATTATATCCCAAACGTGACCGAAAATCCAATTTGTCCCAATAGTATTATGTGGAGTAGATACCCTACGTTTTGCCATTACTCAGGGAGTATTTAACGCAATTTGCTATGTTTCAAACCATATTGCTACATAGCCATAGTGAACTTGGTTACAAAACAAGATACCTGATCCAATAGAGTAACTCTATGGCAAGGTGTTAAGGGTAAGGTGACACAATGAATAATTAAGTCCTTCCCTAATGTATGGGTGAGCGTAAGTTTTGAGGGCGTGGGAACTTTAAAATAAAACCCTCCCTAATGGATAGATGAGCGTACGAGTACCCGAGGGGTAGTTAATTAAAATAGGGCATATATATTGGTTATCAACCCTTCAGGATTAGCCTGTTTATGTCATGTAATATTTTCAAGCCTGGAGCATCTTTTCGAAAATCCCAGTACCTTGCCCGAGGGTAGTTCGTGTCCCGTTTATATACGGTAGTTTTACATTATGGCCAATTAGGAAAACAATATGGCCTAATGATTGGGTAGATAGCTCCGTTAAGAGGATGAGTGCTGAGTTAGCGTAATGAAGTCACATGACCGACTCACTGGGCATATTCTCGGCAATAATTCATTGCATTTATTGGCAAATTGGCTGTTTACACTTAATAAGTCATGAACTGTCTGGAAGCAGAGAGATTTGTGGTGAATATGATTAAGCAAATGTTTTGTTCTTGTTTACGGTGCTAATAAGTAGTGATATTAGTATTTAATAGTTCTATAAAACGAAATAATTACAAATACTTGAATGGTTTACTTTGTGTGTTCATTGATGGGAGAGACTCATGGTGGAATTGACACAGACGGTCTTCGTTGTCTCAAGCTTGTTACGTAGCCCAGACTGAGCCATTACAACGATGAAAATGAAATACAACTTCACGTGGGTTAGTTTGGCAGCTATATTAGAGTATTATACAGTACTTAACCATCAGTACATCGGTATGAACCTTTCAGGGGTCAATGGTAAATTTATCGGTATGAATCCCCCCGCCGTCTCTCTCTCTCTCTCTCTCTCTCCCTCTTTCTTTCATTCTTTCAAATTTAGTAAAGCTACTACTTGACTCTGCCTATGATACATTGCATTCCTTCATTAGGTGTTCGGAATACATGCAATTGGTGAGGTCCAGAAGTAGCCCTTAACTGGGTGAGAGCGAGAGAAGAGTGGGTGGGTGTAGTTCTGGGGTTGGAGAGAAAATGGGAGGGTTTCGGTGGGGGTATGGTAACAACAAGGAGAGGAGGTGGAGGGGATACCTCTCCACCGTGCAGTGCTACTAACGCCTGAGTCCAGGGAAACGAAACGAATTAATCGTGACGACTGTACCAACTACCTGTAAAACTAGGCACCTGGGTTTTATTGGGGTTAATGCAGCCCACATGGAGGTGATCACTAGTAGGTGGTCTATTCCTTTACATGTTAAAGGAAATTCTCCTTTGATCAGGACGGTCAGTAAGAGGTTTAGGCAATGCAAGGGTGTTTTCCTCACAAACAGTGGGAGGAGGTGGCGGGGGGTTGTTTTGGTCCGGCGCGTAGGGCTTTACCCTAAATATATGTGGTAAAGATGGTGGCGGCAATTATCTATCACATCTATCTTATATCTACATTCAACAAGAGAATCTACCAGAATCGGCCCAACATCCTCAACCAGCGAAACAACTATAAAAAACAAATCATAACCCCTTAAGATAACAACAAACAAAAAGGTTTCCTTACATGGTTTTCAGCGGCGTCGGCCCTCATTAATTAATTTGAGGAGAAGAACGGACGTCTACGGAAAGTTAACTACGCTATCTACGTTAACAATGCTACCAATTTTCCTGTGTTCCTGTGTTCTTGTTCAACTACTATTAACTCCTAAATCTATCCAGCCACAATTATACCGTTAAGTCAATCCACCAGCGACGCACCAAGCTGTTTTTCGTCATTCTACGAGTTCAACATTTGGCGACGATTCCTGAGTGTGACGAAGGAGCGAGCGAACAGACGAGGGGCGAATTGACCTGAATGGGTGGTGGCCAGGCAACTTTTCCGGGTTCAGACAGCAGACGAAATCTGCTTGTGTCAGTGTGAGCGGTCAGCAGCCCTGGTGACCCCTGCCCTCTACTACATCTCACTCCTACCAGTGTTCGGTAATGTTATATCTCTATCTTCACTAGCCACTTAATAGTGTTTTCTAAGTGTTTATTTCAGTGTAATATGTATAAATTGATATTCAAACATCTTGTCCATACTTTTAATCCATGAGCATGGACAATTTAAGTATAAGTGTAATCATAAGTAGTAAGTTTGTACGAATAAGAATCATAATAATATGATTTGGTATAAATGGGAAGAATATTCAGTTATGTTCCGTATTAGATATTAAGTAGTATTATATCGATCATTCCTATAAACTTAGGTAATTAATTAAAAGGAGGGAAAATATATCCTGCCCTGTCAGCGCATGCGTGAAATTAGCAGGCTTCCCGCAAATCAGAGATTATATACTATACTTGGAGATGGGAAACCTGCTATCTAATGTACTAATAAAATCGTGCTCCTAAAGTTGCCAAATGCCACCACAAAATAACGCCATCTGTTGTTGCTATCCATAACTAATAGTAAAACAAATCTATGGGATCGCACTTCTCTTTCATTAGTGCCCTCCACAGTACTGTATGTACTGTATAGTAATCACAAATTTGACGTAATGGCAAGACCTACATTATGTAGCCTCTAATCTATCCTGTTACAACATCTATGTACATAAGTAACGTTCTCTGACATGAACGAACTATATATATATATATATATATTCTACTGTAAAAGAACATATTATAATATAATGAAAACCATTGTTTGAGCTCACGTCACCAACTGAAATAAATTAAATAGGTGCATTAACTGCTATTTAAGTATTACATAAATTGCATTCCTTGCAATAATGCACGCTAACCATATGGCCTTAGCTGTATATACATATCAAAGACAAATAAAAACAACATACTCAATATACTTTATTTCATCCTGTTTTTCGATTAATATAAATGTCATTCTTCCACTGGACAAAGGCAACGTCTACAAATAAAATTGATCCATACATCATCAGAGAGGACAGCTATCCAACCTTATTTTAAACTAGATTGATTAGGTTCTTGAATTTCCCTATGAATGACACGAGTGGAATATAAACGAAAATCGGTATTCAGGAAAATGACATCACCGACCCTTTCTTTCATGATTTCTTACTATTACTGTCGGAAAAGAGGATAAGCATAGACCTATCCCCATATAAAATTGCGTAGGCTATGATTTGGTTGGTTATGGCTTGCTTATTAAAGTTATTTAAAGAATCAATCATGTTATGCTACAGAAACGACTAGGGAACGAGTTGATTTGTGTCCGGAGTCAGAGAAAATCGCTATTTACCAGTTGATTTACATAACATTATCAATCAATATTGCATATGTCACAGCAACAATGCTTTCAGACCATGCCAGTGGAAGAATGGAAGATTACTGATTGACTTAGAACACAAAAAACACTGATTTGTCATTCTCAAATCCAGTAGCTGTTTCGTGTTGTTTTGCAAGCTGATCACTAGTTCGGCTTTTAACATATTCAGGCATTCCTGGTAAAATTAGAAACTATTTCATAATAAATACCACACAACAATTGTATACCATTGAATACATAACCCTTATTTCTACTCCAACCTCAATATAAATTATTTTGCAATAGAAAGTAAATTATAAAAATGGCAAACCCTATTGTCCTTGTCTGCAAAGGACCGAAATGCAAGTTTGCATTTGTTGTACCAGGAGGCAATAAGTGGTCAGGAACCAGACTCTATACAGTAAATGCCCTAGAGCTTGCCCTAAAGCCTACTAGACGCTAACGCCATCTGTTGTTGCTATCCGTCAGAATTTCGTCAAAAAGTGGTGGGTTCCAAGTACTTGATAACGACAATAACTGCTAGTTGCCAGGGGTTGCCGCAAATATTGTCGGAAGCGTGACTCTTGCTCCAATCTCCACTGCTAACAGTACTATTTCTCTAGTTCTCTCATCCCATTTCATTAACACGCTAGTACTAACCTTAACACCTTACGAGCGGCCTAGGCGGTTTATTTATATGTACCGCCCAGCGGGGTGTTTTTACCCAAAATAGGGCTGTTTACGTGATCATTTTCATGCCTAAATAAGACCCAGAGCGGAAAACAAGTATCTATCCCTGAAAGGTCATAAACAGAGCTTTCCAATGACACCATAACGATCCTTTTATGATGGCTAGTTTTCTTGCAACAACCGTGCAACGCGAGTGCAAAAAGCATGTAATTCGGCACTTTCCCCATACAATTCCGTATATAGTGAGTGAGAGAGGGAGGGAGGAGGTGGGATTCGTGTCAGTAGGTTCGCCGCGGTGGTCTGGAGCAGTCATACGCTCGCTACTCCTGCCACCACTTGTCTCTCTCTCAGCAACATTACGTGCTGAAATTGCCACACGACCTATGTCGAGCGCCTCTGAGGATCATCAGAGGAGTGATGATCCTCTGATCATCACTCGTTAATCACCAACTCTACCGCCATTCTTGTTCCCTTGTTTCCACTCCACAATAACCCTATCCCGTCGTCTACACTCCACTACCAGGTAAATATACTATTGTTTTAAATATACCTCTACAGTCCATCTACTTCAAGAATAACCACACATCTTTCAATTTGTTCACGGACATAATCAAAAACTATTTAGTTTGTGCAACTCAATTTTTGTCACTCATTAGTACTCTTTTCTTTTAAAGTTTCGTACTTATGTTTTAGACAGGCAAATTCAATTTCTGAATATATCTCATAATATGGGCTCGACTTGTCAATCAGTGGTTTCTAAATACTGTCATATCGGCGGTGCAATGGCTGATACTTCCTCATGTCATTCAGTCCAAGCTCCAAATCCTCTACATATCACTTCATATCATAAGAGATTTAAACAGAGCAGGGTGAGGTCATCTCGGCCTCATGTCGGGATGAATAATGTTGTCAGTGCACTTCAGTGTCATGCTCATCCCCAGGCGTTAAGGGTGTAGTTATACAGTGTTCTATATTCCCAGATGTTATCCCTAAATTTGTATTCATGAGTGTTCAAAATGTTTAATGTGTATTACCATTAGTTGAATTAATTCTCAGTGATATATTTTTTGTTCAGAGTTCTTTCCCCCGCACGTTGGATTATGCGATTGGGTTTAATTTAGTTTTGTGGTATTGAAGTGATCTCGTATTCATTTTGTTAAAGTTTTTTATTACTACTTATTCAACGGGTGTTCGGGCGGCTCGCGTCGATGTGGCTGTTTCAATCTCAAAATTCATCTCTCTTGCGGCAGCGAAGGTAATTACGTAACTTTGTATGTTTTATTTCTGATTTTAGTATTCTTTGTGCATACATATAACAATACGCCAATGCAACAGTCTTAAGTACACCTTTTCAGCTTCAGTTTGATTTCCATGCAAATTTTTATTTTTATTTTAAGTCTTATATACATCTTACGTACCTCTATATACACGATGGGAGATTATAATTTGCAATGATTTGTACGAGATTTTGTTAAGTTTTTCTAAACGGTTCTAATTTCTTTTATGGTTATTTGATACCGTTTTTACATTTTGGTATAAGTCAGTTTGCGAGCTCTGTCATAGTTCGGGCTGCGATTTTCTTTAACGGTTTTATTGAATTGAATTTTGGAAGTTTTTTACTTGATTGACAGTTGCTGAAGTTTTCTATTTGGAATCAATCAAATGTTCTATTTCATTCAGTACTTTCTGGCATGTTTGTTTTATTTGTATTAAGTGATTATTTTCTTACTTTCATTAAGGCCGCGTCATACAGAGGTCGACCGCGACCCGACAGTAACCCGAAGGCAATGACTTGCACTTTTTACCCGAATTCACCCGAAGTCCCCGAATGAGACTCGTACCACGACTATGACTAGAAAGCAATTCGAATGCAACCCGAGGGACTCGAATGCGTCTCGAATACGAGTCGATGTTATCCCGTATATTACTCGAAACTAACCAGAAGTAGAACGGAATTGAATCGACCATGAGTCGAAAGCTAATCGACGGTGACCCGAGTAGCAGATACCAACCCGAGTTAAAACCGAATCACACCCGAAGTAACCCGACTTAAAACCGAATGAAAATCGAACCCCACCCGAAGTCAGGAACCCAACCGGAATGAAACCTTTGACAAAGTTCCCCACAAACGTTTACTGCTAAAACTAAAAGCGCATGGAATACAAGAAGGTGTGTTGAAATGGATAGAAAATTGGCTCAGCAACAGAAAGCAAAGGGTAGTCATAAACGGTAAGGCATCTAAATGGACCAATGTAAGTAGCGGGATACCCCAGGGATATGTACTAGGACCAATTATCTTTCTAATTTACATCAACGACATAGATGAGGGTCTCACCTGTACAATATCAAAATTTGCTGACGATACAAAAATTGCAAATAGCGTACTCTCAAAAGAACAAGTTGACGATATGCAACACAATCTAGATAAATTGTCATGTTGGGCCCAAATTTGGCAAATGAGTTTCAATGCGGATAAATGTAAAGTACTACATGTCGGATACCTAAATGAGAAAGCAAACTATTCGATGAATGGCACTCAGCTTAAGAATGTAAACAGAGAAACCAATCTGGGAGTAACAATATTGAGTAACCTAAAACCGAGTCAACAATGTTCAGAAGTTGTTAAGAAGGCAAACAAAATAATTGGCTTTATAGGCAGGTCATTTGAGCATAAATCCAAAGAAGTTTATCCTAACCCTTTACAATTCCTTAGTCCGCCCTCTTCTGGAATACTGCGTTCAATCCTGGTGCCCTTATTACCAAAAAGATATAAACAAGCTAGAACGAGTTCAACGTAGAGTTACCAAAATGATACCTAGCCTAAAGAACAAACCATACGAAGAGCGTCTTAGAGAATTAAATCTATTTCCTTTAACCCAGCGCAGATTAAGAGGTGACTTAATTCAAGTGTTCAAAATCATCAAAGGCATCGACAATATGAACTGTAGTAAGTACTTCACTATCGACCAATCTAATTACACGCGGGGAAACGGTTGCAAAATTATTGGTAAATCTTTTAACTCGCACGAATCTAAGAATTTCTTCTTCAATCGAGTTGTCAACTTGTGGAATGGGCTTTCCCGAAACGTTATAGACTGCATCACTGTTGATTCACTTAAACTCTGCATAGACAAATATCTCTCATCAAACCCGCGACTGACTGCGTTTGTAAATGAATAACTTTATTTTATCCCCCCTCAGTTACTAACCCATCTGTCCTCTACTAACTTCCTAATCCTGCCACAGACATTAGTTCCAGGGCAGTAATTCCCTTTCCAATGTTCCCTTACCCACTCTAAACCACTGTTTGGACACTTGATCCTCAGTGTTTTGGAGGACAAGCAACCTAGAAGGGTCACTAGACCTGTTGTTGCTTGATTTCCTTTGTACTCCTTTGTACTAAACCAGAATGTAAGTCGAACGTGACTAGAATAAGTAGATTATGACACGATTTTGAAGTTATGCATCACCCCACTATATAAAGAGAGGGTGTGCTCACACAAGCTTCATTTGTACAGTGCACCCAACACAACAACATGTCACAGGAAAGCAACCTCCCGGACCCATCATGACCAGAAGAGATGGATGACGAGGCATTGGATTTGGCAATCTTGAGGCAGGAGATAGTTAATGCCAACCTCAGATATCAGATTACTGCCCGAGCCATCATGGACAAAGAACGTGAACCCCAACGTGCTCAACCTCGACGGCCACGACGACCAAGGAAACCCCGAAGCTGCAGCATCAAGCCATGGGTGGCACAGCGAGAGACACACGGACACTACCACCAGTTGCTGAAGAAACTCCAGGAAACTGACGTGGTTACCTATAAATACTTTCTGCGTATGGACGAGGAGCTGTTTAATATGATTGTCGAACGTGTCACACCCAGGATCAAGAAGGACGAGACCAACTGGAAGAAGCCCCTGGAGCCCGGACTGCGAGTTGCCATGACACTACGCTTTTTGGCCACTGGCGAGGCCTATAAGAGCATGGCACTGAACTTCCGTGTAGGTGCCAACACGATATCACTGGCAGTGCGGGAGACGTGCGAGGGAATCATACAGGAATACATGGAGGAGCAAATAGTGTGCCCATCAACACCTGAAGGTTGGAAGGAGGTCGCCAAGGGCTTCAAGGATAGGTGGGACTTCGGACACACCATTGGGGCAATTGATGGGAAGCACATTGCCATACAGCCTCCAAGCAACTGCGGATCCTTGTACTACAAATACAAGCACTACCACTCCATTGTGCTCCTGGCAATAGTCGATCACCTGGGATAATTTATGTACGTTGACGTTGGAGCGAATGGGTCAGTATCTGATGGTGGTATATACCAGGTGACTGACATCCGGAAGGCCCTGGAGGACGGAGCAGCAGGATTGCCACCACCCGAGCCATTCCCAGGGGAGGACCAGCCAGTGCCCTACTTTCTGGTTGGTGATGACGCATTCCCAATGAGGGAGTGGTTGCAGAAGCCACACCCACACCAAGGGCTCGATGATGACAAGAGAAACTACAACTACAGACTGTCTAGGGCCAGGAGACAGGTAGAGAATGCCTTCGGTATGCTAGCCAACCGCTTCAGGTGCCTACTGACTACCATCAACGTACACCCCAGTAACGTGGAGAAGGTAGTCCTGGCTTCATGCATACTCCACAGTATGCTAATCGACCGACGTGAGCCCCAACCAGAAGCCGGACTTCGTCGCCCTGAAATACCCCAAAGTGACTGGGCGAGGGACCCCTTGGATGGCTTGGAGCCACTTCAGCGCCAGAGAGGACCAGCCGCTGCCAAAGTGACGAGGGACTACCTGACCCAGTACTACATCCGCCCTGAACAGCGCCTTGCCTGGCAGGACTAGTAAAAAGTTACGTTTCCACTATATGCAGGTCCATAATATCCCACACCCGTTTTATAAGTGTTGCACAATGTTGCAGTGTGACTGCCGTAGGTGTCCCAATACTGTCATTGCAATAACATAAATCAAACTCCCTTCGATGCCTTATTATAAAAGTGTCAAAGTCTTTGATAAATATATTGTATCTATCTATCTATCTATATGCTCAGGCCCAATCTCCATTTTGGGGGTAGCCGACTCAAGACAGAGCAAGAACAGGGAAAACACAAAAACAACATAAAACACAAAATATACACAGATAAAAAAACACAAACTCTCACACAACCAGGTCACCCAGGAAAAGACCCAGAGACCAGGGTTACCAAGGTCGCTCCAGCACTCCCCCGGCCTCTGACCACCCGGAGAAGTTCCGATCTCGGCAGGCAGACATGCAGCGGAGCCAAAGCCACAAGCCCTCCCACCACACTTCCAGGCACACCCTTCATATTAATCGTCCTCCCCGGGCCAGGCGCCTGATGGACTATTATCTAGTCCAACTTGCGCCCGACCCCTTACTCCAAATGACCACGTGTTCACTCAACTATTCACAAGCATTCTCCATTCACTCCTGTCCACCACCACTTCCCCTGCCTGATCTATAGTCATTCCTCTATCATCCAAAGCCTTTCTTACACAGTCTCTCCATCTCAATGGGGGTCTTCCTGCCCTTCTATCTCCCCTTGTACCTGACTCACATATTTTCTTTGTAAGCCTTTCATCTCCCATTCGTTCAACATGACCATACCAGCTCAGCACCCTTCTGTCCACTCTGGCTGACAAATGTTCCTGCTGCCCCACTCTCCTACGTATCTCTTCATTCCTCAATCTGTCTCTACGAGTAACTCCACACATACTCCTCAAGCAGCTCATCTCCATCACATCCAGCCCTCTTTTCTCCTTTTTCTTCAGAGCCCATGTCTCAGCCCCATACATCACTGTTGGCACAACAATTCCTTGATACAGTGCACTTTTTACTTTCACTCCGAGATTTCTCGTCTTCCACATACTTCCCATTGCTCCGAAAACCTTCCTTCCTTCACACACTCTCTGTTTTACCTCCACTTTCATACCTCCACTCCTGCTTATTGTTCCTCCTAGATATTTAAAACACTCTACTTGTTCCAATATTTCCCCATCCAGCCTCACATCTAGATTCACCCTATGCTCTCCCCTATTACACACCATTACTTTACTTTTATTGACGTTCACCTTCAGTTTCCTCCTTCCACAAACCACACCAAACTCTTTGACTACCCGCTGCAGTTTCTCATCAGAATCCGCCACCAACGCTGTGTCATCAGCGAACAGCAACTGATTCAACTCCCAATCTCTACCATTCTTTCCTACTAAACCCAATCCTCTTACCATAGTTCTCCTTTTCACCTCCCTCACCACACCATCCATAAACATATTAAACAGCCATGGTGACATTACACAACCCTGTCGCAAACCTACCTTTACCTCAAACCATTCATTCAACTCACCATTTCCTACTCTCACACATGCTCTGCTCCCTTCATAAAAACTCTTAACTGCTTCTAACAAATTTCCTCCTATTTCATAAATCCTTAACACCTTCCACATTGCTTCACGGTCCACACGATCATACGCTTTTTCCAAGTCCATAAAAGCCCAAAATATCTCCTTATGCTTCTCTAAATACTTCTCGCATAACTGTCTTACAGCCAACATCTGATCCACGCACCCTCTTCCCCTCCTAAAACCGCACTCTTCTTCTCCTATTGCAACTTCCGTATGCTTTATTATCCTCTCTATCCACACCCTGCCATACAGCTTTCCAACCACTGACAATAAACTAATACCTCTATAACTTGAACACTCCTGCCGATCTCCCTTCCCCTTGTACAACGGCACAATACATGCACTCTTCCAGTCTATTGGTACCATTGACACAGCAAAGCACACATTGAAAAGTCTCACCAACCAATCTATTATCACATCTCCACCCTTCTTTATACACTCCACAGCAATACCATCCAAACCTTCTGCTTTTCCCGCTCTCATTTGTTTCACTGCTTCTTTCACCTCATTTTCCTCAATCCTTTCATTCATTCCCTGCCACCTGGGTGGCCTGGGTAACCTATCTCCATCCACCTCTGCTTCAATCACTGCTTCTCTTCCATCGCTTGTATTTAACAAAGATTCAAAATACTCGGCATATCTTTTCCTCACTTCAACTGGTTCCACTAGTAATTCTCCATTTTCTATCTTTCACTGACTCTTCCCTCTTTTGTCCTCCTTTCCTTACTTTATTTACCTCCTTCCAGAACATCTTCTTTCGTTCTTCAAAATTCTCACTCAGCCTTTGGCCCCACCTTTCGTTTGCATCTTTTTTCGCTTCTCTAATTTTCCGTTTTGCCTCTCTCCTTATCTCCTTGTACCTCTCCCATACCTCAACACTACCATCCTGTAAAACCCTCTCAAAACACTGTCTCTTCTCCTCAACTGCCTTTCTCACCGTATCATTCCACCACTCGCTTCCCTTCCTCATACCTCTGCCTCCTACTTTCCTTTTGCCGCATACTACCTCTGCACTTGCTTTCACTCCTTCCTTAAACTGTTGCCATTCAACCTCTACTTCTCTCTTCCATCTCTCTCACTTCCATCCACTTTTCATTTAGTCTTTCCTTGTACTCCCTCTCTTTTTCACTCTTCTCTAACTCACTAACTTTTATTACCTCTCTTACTTCACGCTTGTCTCTTATTCTCCTGTAACTCTTAACTCTTAGCTTTCCCTTCACCAGGTAATGATCTGACATACCCTCCGCCTCACCTCTCATCACATTCACATCCAGCAGTCTACACAATCTTTCCCTTGTCACCAGCACATAATCCATCAATGCCCTCTCTACAATCTCTCCCCTCACAAGTCTATGCCAGGCGTACTTGTGTATACGCCTTTTTTTGAAGAACGTATTACCTACACTCAATCTACACTCTTCACATACATTTTTCAGTCTTTCTCCACTCTCGTTTACACCATCCACACCAAAACTACTGATGACTCCCTCAACAGGCTCATTTCCTACCCTAGCATTTAGGTCCCCTAAAACTATAACATTTTCATTTTCATCAAACCCTTGTAGACAATCTCTCAAATCCTCCCAGAAACCCTCTACCTTGTCTAACTCTCTTTCACTTCCTGGTCCATACGCACTTACAAAAACCCACCTTTCACCCTTAAACCGCATTCTGACCCACATTAGCCTTGATGACACCTCTTTCCACTCTTTTATAAACTCTCTCAACTCCTCCTTCACAATAATAGCCACTCCTTCTTTCCCCTTGACTCCCTCGTCTACTCCAGACTTTCTACCTATCACGTTTCCAAAATCCACTTCGCCCTCTCCTTTCATCTTTGTTTCATTCAGTGCAAGAACATCATACATCCTTCTTTCAAATAGCCTTCCAATATCCTCTCGCTTCTCATTCGTACTACATCCACGCACATTCAAAGCTCCTATTCTTAGGGTCCGGGACCACGAACGCGTTCCCTCGCCCCTATCTATTGTATATATTGTATACAAACCCGAAAGTGAATCACAGCACTAAATATTCTGACCTGTTATAAAGTTGTTATAATATATATATATATATATATATATATCCTTGAAACATAAGTTCATTAAGATATAGCCCCTACTTTATTATTAATATATTTGGTCAAAGTCTCACTTCATTAAGATAAATCCCCTAATTTATTATTATTATATTTGGTCAAAGCCTCTAATTGAAATAACAAAAGAAATTGTTACCTTACTTTGGACTGCATGTCCATGTCACTTTATATGTTAAACTTTTATATTGTTTTCTGATTAATATTCACGAACATGTTGCTCAAGGATGTTGATTTGGTTAAAGTAATATCATATTAACTTTTAATTATAGTCAAAATTTTTCAATGTCAATATTATTTATATCATATTGGGATGTGTTAAATTTCTCTGGTTTTGTCTTATTTGTTGATGTTGATCTTGGCTGTTGATTTGTTTAAAGTAATAACATGTTAACATGGTCAAAAAATTCCAATGTCAATTTAATATATATCATATTGGGATGTGACACATTTCTCTGTTTTTTTTTTGTTTTTTTCAATTTTATTTTATTTTATATCCTATTCCCATGTGATCTACTCTATCATATATTTTAACTTTACATTCCCTTTAATTATTATTAAGCAAGCAAATTAACCTTAGGAACAAGTAAAACATAGAAAATCAATTTTAGGAGTAAGCACAACACAAGTCAAACATAGAAAATATATTTTTATTATAATTAATGAGGTACAGAGGTAGAGATATTGGTTTGTCAATGAGGTAGATCCAGCATGGTCTCCAAGAAGGCAGGGTCCAGGGGTGATTGTTGTACGGGCGTGGCACAAGGACGTGAAGGCCCATAGGCCTTCCACTGAGAGGGTGTCTGGCTGCTGGATTGGAGACTGTTGAATTTTTTCCCTATATGGTGGTAGGACGTGCTAGTGGTAGGGACATTGTGAGTTTCATAATACTGACGTTGGGGATGATGTTGGGAAGGGTTTGAGGACAGGGGGTGGGAGAGGGGTCCAAAGTGTGGGAGGGGTCCTAGGCCCTGGTTGTGGGAAATCATGGCATTGGAAAATCTTAGCACGTCCAGCTGGAAGGCCTGAATCAAGGATGATGGAAGGTCACCCATGTTGGTCTGGAGTGTCTTGAAGTATGGCTTCAGACTCGCCTCTGCGGGGGTGTCCACCTGGTGGCTCCTCTGCCACACATGGTAGAGGTTTTCCAGCTCCTTCTCACCTTCACGAAGCTGTGTGAGAAAAATAAATGTATTAGAATGAATCAGACAATACTTCATAAACATTAATGCAGTGTACGTTCATTACAATAATGCGTGACAAAATAACCTCTGCACCATTAATATTGCCTAATAAACGTTATTGCATTGATAACAAATAAGTTACAAATTACCGATATATGATACATCGAAATGTATAATAGATTTATTGTATGAAACATTTTCTTTTTATATATACTAAAACATTTACATAATTGCGAATGTACAATTAAATGTGTTCAATACTATAATGGGTGACAGTCAGTGAGTGGCTGAGTGAAGGCACAGAGGGTGGGGTGTTTTGTGTTGCATGTGGGTGTATGTGTTTACGAGTGGAGAGATTCAATTATGATGGCATGTTAACATTGGATACATAATAATGATATTTACCTTGTCATACAGGTCGGGTTGGGCGGCTGGGGGTGGCACCGTACCCAGATGACCCGGGAGTTGCCACCACGGCTGAGCTCCCGGTCGCGGTGTCCTGGGTAGCTGTGGTTTGGGTTGGAGTGGGAGTTGACTCTGGCCCGTCCTCCCCTTCAGGCTCGACGTCGTCAGCCATCTCCTCCTCCACAGTCGTTGTCTTGTAGAGCTGTGGAATGTATCAGGTTATTAGTTTATGACAGTGTTGAACATCAATTTATAGAGTAAATAATTTTCTAGCAACACTCATATATATATATATATATATATATATATATATATATATATATATATATTCTGACATACGGAGCCCTGTATGTTAATTTAAGAGTTAGAATTAGAGTTGAAGGAGTGTCAAACTACCCAAGCGGCGAAGCAGACTAGCGAGCGAACCAGCGAGTGGGAAACCAGCTCGTCCGCATACCAGCAAACAAGCCTTCACATCTGCGTGCGTCATAGGGGACCCTGCAAACTACTTCGATGATGACCCGACGCTATGACATATGATCGACGCCAGGAGACTCCATTGGACCACGCAACTCGAGGAGCTGTGATTGGAGCGGGCACTACCCCCCCCGCCTCCTGATTCGTTCCTACACAATCATTGTTCAGTATATAAGACCCGAGTTGTGGGCATTCAAATCAGTCTCATTTGGAGTTGGGGAAGGTGAACTTGCAGCTGGAGGAAGACGGGGTGAAGTATTATAATGGGTTTGTGACTGTCAGTCAGATTATATAAGTGTGTGTTAAGTGTGTTCCGTGTAAACACTTACGTTATGTTGGTTAGTGAGATATGTGATTGGGAATTAACGTTGAACGCTACTATTATGTACGTAACTATTTGATTGGGAATTAACGGTAACGCTACTATTTTGTACTTAACTATTTTAGTTGACTGACTTGAGGACTAAAGCAACTCTTTAAGTAATTGGGTTATGATGAAAGTAATATTATTGTTTTATATTAATACTTACGAGTTCTTTCATTTTCTTTTAGTTAAGCTTACATTGCTTAACGGTGCTTAGTACGGTGATGCTATTGTCTCATATTAGTAATATCGCCTTAGACTAACATGGCTGTGTTAATATTACTTCTAGTGATTTCCTAAGCTGAAGAAAATTATTTTAGCTTCAAAATATTATTTTTGCTTTTCATATTATTTGAGTGAGACCTGAATCGAATCTATGAAGCGATCCTGTAACTTAATTTACTCCTAATCAAACCTCAATGTTACGTGGTTAAGAAATACATTTAACTAATTATTAAATATATATCTAACTTTTTATGTGACTTTGATATAAATCCTGATAATAATAATAATATAATACTGTTAACGTAAGACAAGAACCAAGAATAATTACATTAAATATAAATAAAAGGACATATAAGAAAACTATCTATTCATTTCAAAAAGGGTATTAGACAGAAATATTCTTACTTTAATATTTATCTTTCAAGACTTTTTATAAAATTAATAGTCCTTCTTTAGATATAACTCCTTCGGTTCATAACCATAGCCTACTAAGCTTCGGTTAAATAATAATTCTTTATAAATACTACATGACTTTAATTAGTTTCAGTATTTTTCATAATTAGAGAGTATCAGTCAATAAAGGATACTAAGTCCTAAGATCCGAAAGGAAAGGAAGCAACAACAGGAAATAATTTTATTAGATTTTTCTTTTGTTTTGCCTTCAGCTGACTGATACCTTAATATATATCTCTGTGCTATCTAGATTCATCAAGTTAACCACTTGAGGATCAAGATACGTAACAGAAGAGTGGCGACCTCGCCAGGATTCGTTTCATACAGTTTCACTCAGTTTCATTAACGTTTGACTACTTAAAAATCAAATATTAATCATGCCTGATCTAATTAATGACGAAGATGCTCGAGTTTTCATAGAATCAGAACCCACAGCCCCTGATATTGACTGTCTGTCAAAATCCGAACTGAAAGTGCTTGCCTCACATCTCCAGTTAACTGTCTCAAACATGTCTAAAGTAGAGGTGGCTCAGACCATAAAAACCCACCCGTTCCCTGTAGAAGGCGGGGAGGGTGACGGAGCAGTTGGTGGGATCCCGAGTAAACCCAGCCAACTTGATGAACAATTGCCACCTGGTTTGACCGGTGATCAAGTACTGGAACTAGCCAGACTAAAAATAGAAGAAGCCAGAATAAAAGCAAATACCGAAGAAGCCAGAATAAAAGCAACGACCGAACAAGCCAACGCAAGTATAGAACTAGCCAGAATAAATGCCAGTGCAACGACCGAATAATGTGAATATCAATATCGTACGGCTCAACTAAATGTCAATACAAATGCTCCCGAAATTGCTCCCCCTCTGGGATTGACTATGACCAGTGTCATTCCACCTTTCACTGAGGATAATGTGCAGGATTTCTTTGTTTTGTTTGAGGAAGTTGCTGGAGGTATGAAATGGACAAGAGATCAATGGCCTTTTATGTTACAAACCGTTGTGACAGGGCAGGCTCGAGCTACGTATTTGTCAGAAGTAGCAGAGGTTAGGCAGGATTATGACAATCTCAAAGAAACTATCCTAAAAACCTATCAATTGCAGCCTGAGGCTTACAGGCAATCTTTCCGTAAAAAACAGAAGAAAGTAGAAGAAACCCATAAGGTATTTGCCAGGACCATGACTAAAACTTTCAATCATTGGGTCAAGAGTAAGAAAGTCACAAGCTACAACGATCTGAAGGAGTTGGTCCTGTTAGAAAATTTCCTATGGAAAATTGATTCTTCTGTATCCTATCATTTAAAGGGGAAAAAGGTAGATTGTCTTGCCGACGCCGCTGACATGGCTGACACATACGTGCTCAACAACAAATTTCGTGGAAAGAAGCCCTACGATAATTCTAGTTCTAATTTTAAGTATCCCAATCACAAATCTGACAGACCCAGTCACAAGCCTATAACGTCTTCCTCAGCTAGCCAAAATAGAATTGTTCCCCCAACTAAAAATGCGACTCAGGGCAATGGTAACAGAGGTGCGCCCCAAAGTAATAGTAATGCTCAAAGAGGGAACGTTCCCGTATCCCCTAAAGTATGTACTTTTTGTGGCAAGAGAGGCCACCTAGCTTATCAGTGCTGGGCCAAGGAGAAAACCGAGAGATCGGGGCAGACAGTTGCCGCCGTATCTCAAATTTGATATGTGCCTTTAATGCAGGACTCCCGACAGAAGGAGTACCTAGCACCAAAAGTTCCTTTAATGCAGGACTCCCGACAGAAGGAGTACCTAGCACCAAAAGTTCCTTTAATACAGGACTCCCGACAGAAGGAGTACCTAGCAGCTAACGTAAATCATCTAGACAGGGGTGTAGTAGCATGTGTGGTGCAACCCACTAGGGTTAAGCCAATAATAATTTCACCATCAGTGCAGGACAGTTACCGTCCCTTTATTTCATCTGGCAACGTGAGATTAAATGGTTGTATGCATGAGGTAAACATTCTGAGAGACACAGGTTCTACTAGCACCCTCATGGTGAATCCTTACACTGAGTGCCCACCTGGCGAACCAGTTGTAATGAGAGGTGCTGGAGGCAAATTTTATGCACACTTGGTAAAAGGCGAAATTGAATGGGAGTTACTACAGGGTGAGGCCACCATAGCTTTGTGTAGGTCCCAAGATATCCCTGTGCCTGGGGTAACGCTCCTTTTGGGGAATGATGTAGCAGGTGAGAAGGTCCGACCAGACCCCATTTTGTCACTTTCCCCTGTTAACGAGCCACTAACCGGTGAGCTCGAAAAGGAGATGCCAACAGTTTTCCCTGTGTGTGCTGTCACACGTTCAATGTCTCAAGTAGCAGTTCCCTCAGACAGAAATGTACCGAATGTAAGAGTTGATGAAAGGGATGATGAGAGTGTGAATGACGCTCCAACTGTGCCTGATGATGTGACTGAGGTGGATTTATCTGACACCTTTATGGCTCATCTTGACCCTAACGATGACCATGAAACCCCTCCAAATTGTCCTAGTGGCCTGGTAGAGCTACAGAGAGATAATGGTGAATGCAAGGAGTTAGCTGCCAGGTCCGTGAGTGAAGAGGAATGTGAGAAGGAGGGTGGTGAATGTTTCTACCTCAAAGGAGGAGAATTGTGGAGTAGATGGAGACAGCCACACAGACCAATCGATGACGGGGCTTGGGACGTCCATCAAGTAGTAGTCCCCAAACCTTGTCGTAGAGATATCTTGGAAATGGCACATTGTATACCATTGGCAGGACACCTAAGTGTGAGAAAAACTCTAGACAGAATCAGAGCCCACTTTTACTGGCCAGGAATGCATGCAGATGTAGTGGAGTTTTGTAGAGTGTGTCACACTTGCCAGATGACAGGAAAACCCAATCAGAAGGTGCCTGTACATCCTCTGGTGCCCTTGCCCGTTTTCGAGAATCCTTTTACTCGGGTGGTAGTGGACATTGTAGGCCCAATGCCTAAAACTTCCCAAGGTAACATTTATTTATTAACTATCATGGACATGGCAACTCGCTACCCAGAGGCTATACCCTTAAGGACTACCTCTGCTCCAACTGTCATCAAGGAACTGCTCAAATTCTTCACCAGAATGGGTTTCCCCCATGAGGTGCAAAGTGATCAAGGAACTAATTTTACCTCTAACATTTTTCAGCAGTCCCTGAAGGAGTTGGGTATCTAGCATGTTAAGTCTAGCACCTACCACCCAGAGAGTCAAGGGTTTCTCGAACGATATTATCAGACATTAAAGGGAATGTTACGTAAGTATTGTACAGAGACCGGAGTTGAGTGGGATAAGGGGGTACCTTTTCTTTTATTTGCTACTCGTGAGGTTCCAACTGAATCCCTGGGTTTTTCCCTTACTGAGCTAGTTTTCGGTCACCAGGTAAGAGGTCCTTTGCAACTATTGCAGGATAGCCTAGTTGGCCAGGAGGGGAACCAAAACCTCCTCAAGTATGTTTCAGATTTCAAAACCCGGCTGAGATCCTCATGTGAGTTTGCCGCTCAAAACTTGACAGTGGCTAAAAGCTCCATGAAGAACTGGTATGACAGAAAAGCCTGTGAGAGGGAGTTTCAGCCCGGTGATGAGGTTTTGGTCCTGCTCCCCCTTTTTGGCCAACCTTTATCTGCCAAGTTCAGGGGCCCATATAAGATCATTCAGAGGGTGAGCATTACCGATTATCTAGTAACTACCCCAGACAGGAGAAAGCCCACGCAAGTATTCCATATAAATATGTTGAAACCCTACCATAGGTCCCCTGATTCCTCTCCGCCAGATTCTCCCACTGTGGCAGTGAATGTCAGGACCTGTGGACAGCCTGGTGCGGACAAATTCTTCAGTTCTCTTACTGACCCGCAACAGACTGTTCCAGAGCCTGAAGGTATCCATGCAGACTTTGACTTGTCATGTAGCCTATCCAACTTTCAGTATAATCCAGTAGCTTGGGGGGAATTACCATCTAAACTATGTCATCTTCCCTCTGATCAAGCGAACCAACTAATCTCTGTTATATCTCAGTTTCCCAGTGTGTTCCGTGATACTCCAGGGCTCACTTCTTTGGCCTTGCACGACATCGACGTAGGGGATGCAACTCCCATTAAACTATCCCCCTACCGTGTCTCACCACAACGCAGGAGTATACTGCAGGTCGAGCTTGACTACATGTTGTCAAACAAGCTGATCAAAAGGGCCTTAAGCCAGTGGAGTAGTCCGGTCATACTTGTGCCAAAGCCAGACGGGAGCCATAGGTTATGTATGGACTATAGGCAAGTTAATGCTGTCACAAAGAACGATACCTACCCACTGCCACGGATCAAAGATTACGTTTACCAGGTTGGCCTCATACAGCAGTAAGTTTAATTTAATGAGAGGATTTTGGCAATTAGCTCTCCCTTGTAGCGAGGTAAATATCATGCTTTAGTAGTGCGCTGTCAAGCCTTCAGCTGTGAAATGCCTTGCAGTTCGAATAGCGCTCCAGCTACGTTCCGGCTATGTTCTGATGTGGTACCTGGAGACGTTGCCTACTTTGGGTGATATCCTTATTATATCCTCATTATAATCTTGCTGTTGCCAATCTGGTGGTGAATCTATTTATGTATTATGTTTAATATTATATACTATACTCCTTAAACTCTTTTCTAGGGGGGAGGTCTGACATACAGAGACCTGTATGTTAATTTAAGAGTTAGAATTAGAGTTGAAGGAGTGTCAAACTACCCAAGCGGCGAAGCAGACTAGCGAGCGAACCAGCGAGTGGGAAACCAGCTCGTCCGCATACCAGCAAACAAGCCATCACACCTGCGTGCGTCATAGGGGACCCTGCAAACTACTTCGATGACCCGACGCTATGACGTATGATCGACGCCAGGAGACTCCATTGGACCACGCAACTCGAGGAGCTGTGATTGGAGCGGGCACTACCCCCCCGCCTCCTGATTCGTTCCTACACAATCATTGTTCAGTATATAAGACCCGAGTTGTGGGCATTCAAATCAGTCTCATTTGGAGTTTGGGAAGGTGAACTTGCAGCTGGAGGAAGATGGGGTGAAGTATTATAATGGGTTTGTGACTGTCAGTCAGATTATATAAGTGTGTGTTAAGTGTGTTCCGTGTAAACACTTACGTTATGTTGGTTAGTGAGATATGTGATTGGGAATTAACGTTGAACGCTACTATTATGTACGTAACTATTTGATTGGGAATTAACGGTAACACTACTATTTTGTACTTAACTATTTTAGTTGACTGACTTGAGGACTAAAGCAACTCTTTAAGTAATTGGGTTATGATGAAAGTAATACTATTGTTTTATATTAATACTTACGAGTTCTTTCATTTTCTTTTAATTAAGCTTACATTGCTTAACGGTGCTTGCTAGCGGTGATGCTATTGTCTCATATTAGTAATATCGCCTTAGACTAACATGGCTGTGTTAATATTACTTCTAGTGATTTCCTAAGCTGAAGAAAATTATTTTAGCTTCAAAATATTATTTTTGCTTTTCATATTATTTGAGTGAGACCTGAATCGAATCTATGAAGCGATCCTGTAACTTAATTTACTCCTAATCAAACCTCAATGTTACGTGGTTAAGAAATACATTTAACTAATTATTAAATATATATCTAACTTTTTATGTGACTTTGATATAAATCCTGATGATAATAATAATATAATACTGTTAACGTAAGACAAGAACCAAGAATAATTACATTAAATATAAATAAAAGGACATATAAGAAAACTATCTATTCATTTCAAAAAGGGTAAGAGACAGAAATATTCTTACTTTAATATTTATCTTTCAAGACTTTTTATAGAATTAATAGTCCTTCTTTAGATATAACTCCTTCGGTTCATAACCATAGCCTACTAAGCTTCGGTTAAATTATAATTCTTTATAAATACTACATGACTTTAATTAGTTTCAGTATTTTTCATAATTAAAGAGTATCAGTCAATAAAGGATACTAAGTCCTAAGATCCAAAAGGAAAGGAAGCAACAACAGAAAATAATTTTATTAGATTTTACTTTTGTTTTGCCTTCAGCTGACTGATACCTTAATATATATCTCTGTGCTATCTAGATTCATCAGGTTAACCACTTGAGGATCAAGATACGTAACAATATATATATGTATATATATTATAATATCAATGGTTATTTAATTTGGTAATTTTTACATAGCAATAAATATTCACAATAATCTGACTGCAGCTTATTATTTATACATAGAAATAATTAAAAAAGTATTATACATGTTAGACAATATTAATATTCGATTTTATTCTATTTACAACATCCAACAATAATGGTGAAACATTTATGTAACTTATGTTTATTAAATCTTATGTTGAACAGCACCAAAATATTTATTTATACCTTTAACATTTATTTTTGAGTAAAAATAAATTTGCAATATACTTGATAAACGTACCTTGCTCTTTCTGGTGGGCAACTTCACAAGATGGGGTTTGAGGACCGCGAAGTGGGTCTTGATCCAGGCGTCTCTCTCCGTCAGCTGGACCGCACCTGAACCAGACACGGGAATCTTGTCAACCTTCCCGTACCTGGTCCTCATCCCTTCCATCCACTTGTTGAGTGTTTCCACTGAAAATTTAAATAATATAATTATATTAGGAGTGATTACGTACAAAATATAAATAGTATGGGGACAAAGATTATCACAACCGAATTTATTATCAGTCAACATGAATAAGTATGGTTCACCTGGGCAGGTAACCACACTGCACACATTGATATGAGGGAAGTACAATGCAAGACTGCACACGAAACATTATCTATTATTAACTCCAAATATTACCTAGTTATTTCAATTCCGAAAACAAGATTCGCCAGCAATGTTAACGCCAAACTTTATGATAAATATGTATCCACTTTGCACGGCACAGGTAAATTATTCCAGAAACATATATGTGTTTGGTATTTGTAAGTAATATCACTCAACATAATGGTTATTATATCATAAGAACGCACACAACCAACCTTCAATGTTGAGCTCCTTTGCCTTCGTGGCGAGTGTCTTCTCCCGCTTGTTCTTATCCTTGTGGGCCCTCATTTTCCTGTTGCACAGGAACTCCTGCTCAGAATACCACTCGGCCACTTCCACCTCCTTCTGATCAGGGAGCCTGGCGTAGGTCCTCCTCCTCCTTTTCGGCACAGGTTGTACTGGGTTGATGGGCGGCGTGGTCTGGGTAGGCGTCTCGGAGTATGTCGTTGGTGTCTGGGTAGGTGGTTCGGTGAGTGGCGTGAGGTCATCTTGGGTGGCGTCATCATCCTCGCTTTCCTGTTCCGAAGGACTGTCACCTTCGGTTGACACGATAGGGTGGGTCTTTTTGTGAGGGACATGGGCTTTCTTTGCTATAATAATAGACTGTGACTCTGCTTCCGCGGTTGGGTTTTCATCGTCGAAAACAGGGTTGGAGTCGATGTGCTGCCTCTCCTCTACTTCCTCCTCGCTTTCCTCTTGGGATTGCTGGGTGGCAAACAGGTCCACAGACTCCATGGTAAGTTTGCGGGTCCTCTTCACTGCCTTGCCTCCTTTACCATAGTTTCCGGGCATGTTGGCGACAAGAGTTGGAGAGAGAGACGTGGTGGGCGAGAGAGACGTGGTGGGCGGTGGGTTTCTGGTGTGGAATGGAGCGAATGACTCCCACCCGCTAATTTATAGGGCCCGTGCGGGGGTGGCAGTGTACGATAATTCGGGCCGCTCCAACCGCACATGGGCCTGCTTCACGTGGCTCCGCCCATCGACTCGCGTTCGGGTTTGATTCGACTTGGCTTCGACAACCCTTCGACTTACATTCTAGTCATTCGGATCACGATCGAATATTCATCGAGTCTAATTAGGAATGTCGGACATGCATCGAGTCATTTTCTAGTAGTATTCGGGTATCCATCCAGTCACCATCCTAAAATTCGGGTCAGCATCGAGAACAGTAGAAGTTCGAACAAGTTTATGTAACAATTTTCCAGTGAGCATCGAGTCTAATTCGGGTTACGGTCTAAATCATCGGGTCTAACTCCACTTAGGTTCGATCAATTCTGGTATGAATCGAGTTAAAAAAATTTACTCGAAAGTGACTCGCATAGGTCGAATGCAATCAGAATATGGTAGAATCTAAGCCGAATATGAATCGAATGTAAATCGAAGGTGACTCGAAGATTTTGTGACGGTTTTTTTACCCGAACGCACTCGAGGATTTCCCAAAAGTTAACGCATGCACTAACTTTTGGCCGACTCATCCAAACTTTCGGGTGATGACCAGAGCATGACTAGAACGACTCTAACATACCAGAATCATACTCGATGTCGCCCGATTTTTGGGCCGAATACACTCGAACCGCAAAAAATTGGTCGACCTCTGTATGACGCGGCCTTTATGCTCTTTTAGTGAATTCGTTTTTGCCTCCTGGTTTTATTACATCTAAGGGCTGTATAAATCGGTGGAATTTGTTTCATTAATAATTTTTGGCCGAGTTTTTTTTTTTAGTTTTATTTATTGGATTTGACAAGTTGAGTTTTTCCCTCACGTTTACTTCGAGTTATATTTTGGGATGGCGGTGTATTCTTATGTGTTACGATGTTTTATATTAAGTTGGCTTAATGTGCAACTGGGTTCAGATAGGTTTTTCATCATTCAAGTTTTTCCGTTCATATCGAGTTGAGATCACCGGTCTCATTACAATAGAGATTTTCTTACACAAAGGAGAGCATTCAACAACATAACTCATGTCAGTTATTTTGGTCCAAGGGTTTTCATTCAGATATATAATTTTTGTCTGGAATGAGGGCATACTTACAGTACATAGATGTTTGAATATCACTGTTTTGAACCTTTCTTTAAACATATATATATATATATATAATTATATGAAAAATATTAAATTTTTTGGAGTTTTGCAATTTTGATTACACTGATGGAGAGTGAGACGTTATTTAATTTAGGAAACGATTTTTGAAAATGAATAATTTTTTTTTATTTTTTTTTTTATTTATTTATTTATTTTTTTTGGGGGGGGGGATTTCCATTTGAAAGTTGTACAGTGAAGTATTTTGTAGGTGACAAGAGTTTGTGATAATGTGCCATGGAAAATACTTAATTATTGTGGAGTATGGTTTTGGATTCACTTGTGGTGTTTCCCTGGTTACTAAATGTCTGTGGTTATATGAAGAAGGTTTTATATGGAGGTTTCTATATTGGTATAAATATGAGTATACTGATGATTTTTTGTTTAGTGGTCTTCTTTGGAGAACAGACAGAAAACACATTTTTGTATGCCCTATGTAATATATCTTTGAAAATGGATTATCTTCCCCCATATATATGATGTTGTGTGGGATTTTATGATTGAAAATTGTTGGAGTTGATTTAGTAGTGTCTGTGAGTGGTACTTGACTATACTTCTATATGTTTTTTTAAGGGTTTTTAATATGGTTTTGAGTGTTTTTCTTTGTTTTGTTACTTTGGTGATTGTTTAAATTTAAATTTGGTTTGCCCGTGTGAGGTATATTTTCTTTAATGGTTTATGCCCGACATTTATATGACGTACAGGTTATTGTAAATCCCTTTCTTAGTCTTGATTCTTGTGGGTTCTGAGAATTTGATTGGTGTATTTTTCTCGAATTGATTTACACTAGGTTGTAATTTGGTTTTGCAACGGCGAGTGTGTGATTATGTTCTATTATAGATGGCCATTGAAAAACAATATTAGTGGTACTGGTACCGGCTGACAAGGGTGATACACATTTTATTTGAGTTTTTTGTGTGGTATATATATGACTAATGGATTTGCACATGGTTTACGGCAGAATAGGGAGGTATTATGTTACGCACCATGGGTATATGTGGATTTACGCGTTTATTATTAATATTCTTTTCCTATAGGTAGGACTTTATTCCTTTTTTTTACATAAAGTTTTATACGTGTATAAATTATGCGCAATGGTTTAATTAATGATGTTTTTTTACAAACTTGGAAGGTATTATGTTACGCACCACAGGTTTATGTGGATCTCTTGCGTTTAATATTGGTGTGGTTATTTTTGCTGTGGATAGGATTTTATTATTTTGTTTTACATTCGATTGTATTTTCTTTTTACCTAAAATGTGTGTTTGAATTTGAATACTTTACTTTGATAATAGAGTAACTTCAGACTTCATTGAATTATAATGAGTCTTTGTATGTGTTTTTGTTTTCTTTGTTGGGAATATTATTTAGAAATACCACCTTTAGTATTTTTATCTGCTTTTGCATTTTGTTTCGTACATGTTCTTTTTTTGTTTTGCCTTGTTCAATTTTTATACAAACTATTGTATTTATTTTGTTCCGATTATTGGTACATTTCTACGAATGTATTTTTAATAGCAAAATACTATAAAATTCCATGCCACTAACATACTAACCAATTAATAATTTTGTTAAATTTGTTTTGGTCTTTACCTTAACATTTTTCTTTGCTCTCATATACTTTTAAGTTGCTGCCTTGCGGTGGTATTCAAGTATGTAAGTGGGGACAAATTACATGGTATATTCAATAATTATTATAGGAATCATTCTTACAACTCTCATATAATGTTAAGGTGCTTACAGTTATCTGTGTATTTAAGCGATGACTGTACAATCTGAAGGTTGAATCAATGTCTCTTCCTGCTCTGGTTTTACCGTGTCAGACTTTACTACACCCAACTCAACACTCTGGTTGGTCATGCAGGCATTGCCCACGTGAAACAGAATCTTCCTTCACCACTGTGGGGTGTGGGGAGAGAGGAGGAGAGATGTAGGAGAGAGGTTTTTAGGACACTTAGACAGATAACGTTGGCACGATAACAGGCCCCAGAGATTCCTCTCGACATAGGGGAATTCTCCTTGTAATAATTTAATCATCAATTGTTCCTGAATAAATATCCAGTGGCTGGATTACAAGTTTCCTTTACCCTAAATATATGTGGTAAAGATGTTGGTGGCAATTATCTATCACATCTATCTTATATCTACATTCAACAAGAGAATCTAACAGAATCGACCCAACATCCTCAACCAGCGATCGAAACAACTATAAAAATCAAATCTTAACCCCTTAAGGTAACTACAAACAAAAATGTTTCCTTATATATATATCTATATACTGTATATATATATATATATATATATATATATATATATATGTATATATATATATATATATATATATATATATATATATATATATATATATATATATATATAACCTTTAACTATCAATTGCCTTTTGACTCCCTTACAAATCGTAATATTTAAAGGGCAGTTACTAAAACAATGATTCAGTTTAACATTGTAATGGGGCTTCAGTTAATTAAAAGAACTTTTGTTCACAGTGAACCAGTTTTTAAATCATGAGCTTCTAATCAGCCTCATGTATAAATTCAGATTAAAACAGTATTTACGAACTTGGCAGTGTGGCAAGGAGTAATATTAGTTTTGTTTTAATAAAGTTCTCTAGCATAATGGTTTATTATTTCATATTTATATTGATATTTTGTCACTCATTAGTTATTTTAGGCATTACTTAAAGGTGGATTAGCGGTTTAAAATAGAAGGACATACAATCTGTAAATATAAATTTCACACAGCCACACACAGTTCCTTGACTGGTATTAAGGGGAGATGAGTGCATTTATTTGATCATGCATGTATTTTTGTATTATTATTGTGTTAGTGTCCATCCTAAACCTCCATCAAGATTAAAAACACACCTGAATAAGAATCTCCTGCAAGATATATTTTTACATATTTTGATAGAAAAAAACCCAGAACCATCCCCCCTTTAGCTAAACAAAAAGATACCTCAGCCTGCTTGTGACTACATTCTATATAACGTAGATGTGTGTGAGAGAAAGTTGTATAGACGTATTTAGTTATATTTTGTATTGTTTCATCTCTACAGGTATCCACTTAAGGGGGAATGGACTGAAGCCGCTTCTTGTTAAAGTACAGGCTCGCTATCGCTTGCCAGGGAAAAAATGACAGTTAAATATGACAAAATTCTTTATATTGACAAATAAATAGGGCGATAGGTCTTAAAATCGCCAAACTAATTGGCCGAACGTCGCACAACCTGAATATTATGGGACTAAACATAAGGAAGAAGTGGGACCAGAAAAACGACCCCTCTCCACTTAAGTCTGTGGCCAATATGACTTCATATAGATGGTGTATAATGGCACACATCTTTACTCGGCTTCGATTAATATAGAGATTCCAGATAGTAGATCTGGTGTCTTAAGGTATACTATGACCATAGTTCAGTTCCATATATTGAGCGTTTGTTATCACTCACGGTAAAATTAGTCAGTCAAATGTATGTCTTCAAACCAAGCTTGCAATAGAGCTAGAATATAAGCCAAAGAGGAGCGTCTAACGGTAACCAGAATATGATGAAAATAACGTCATGGTGCTGAAGGAGTTAACCACCCACACCACCACCACCACCACCACCACCACTGTCTAAAGAGAAGAAAACAATATATTTATTGGTGGTAAATTTTGCCAGGTTGTCTACGAGATAACTCGAGCATATTTCAGCTCCTGTGATCCATAAATTCATGAGAATTTGTTACGTCTCTCCGGGCAGCATATATTTGGCCTTGCATCCTGCTCGAGGGTTGAAGGATCCTCAATGTGTGTAGGTGAATAAATCAGGATATACTGTATATATATATATATATATATATATGTGTGGGAGGAGTGGTGGAGTGGTCTTGCCACTGGACTGGTAATCCAATGGACCCCGGCTCGAATTCCGATATGTCAATGGGAAGGTATTATTGGGATGGAATTTGTGCTGTACCTAGTATAAGTGCATTACCACAAAGCCCACCGAAACGCCAAATAAATACCCTCATTCACCTCTGATAAAATAACACTGTATGAATATTCCAATATTCAAAGATATCCTATTGAAGGGCATTGCCTAGTGAGATAATTGCTCAATAGGTGGCGTTCTGAGAGTGAGGGTCCGAATCTAGGTGAGACAGTGAAGCACTGGAGCGAGGCAGCTTCAGAGATGGGGATGCTTTGAGCCGTGAGTGAGCAACTAAGCCCCATGTATTCTGCGAAAGCAAAATGGCAAGGGCTGGTTGCAACTAAAAATGCTTCATATGTCTCACCCCCTAGACTGGAACGAGACTTCATGGGCTCAACCTTTCAGTAACGGTTGAATGTACATGTGAAGGCTGTCAGCTTTGCCCAAGAGGGAGTAGATAGAATAACAACAACAAAAATATATATATATATATATACATACAGTATATACAGGATATATATATATATATATATTGTTTTTAAGAGACAATGAATGGAGGAAGGAAAAACACAGATAAAACAAAAAGGTCCATGTGCCTAAAGGCATCCTCCATTCATAAAATGTTTGTAACAACTGGATTTAAACATTTGTAGATTGTAAGTTTGTGGAAAGCAATTCGAGGGAAGTGAATTCCAAAGAGTAGTAGCTCTGGGGATAAATGAATTCTGATAAGCAGAAGTTCTGCATTGTGGAGGAGAAAGTGTAAATTCATGGGCGCTCTTAGCTGCCCTAGTTCTACGGGTAAAGATGTGGAGAGGCGGCACAATTGAAGCAAGTTCCTCGGAACAATTGCTGTGAAAATATCTGTAGAATAATGCAAGGGATGCAACGTTTCTTCGTATGAATAATGTAGGAAGGTCCTGTGTGATTGCAGGGTTATTGATTAATCTAATAGCTTTATTTTGAATTTTGTCCAACTGCCTCAATGCAACCACTCAACTTCCACCCCACAGAGGTGAACAGTAATCCATCTGAGAGCGCACATGACTTTTATATATTACGGCCAACTGCTCGTCAGTGAAGAATTCTCGAATTCTGTACAGGAGTCCCAGTTTTTTAGAGGCATTCTTAGCAATGCTTCTAACATAATGTGTCCAGCTCAAGTTAGTAGTTAATGTTACACCGAGAATGTCAATACTAGGGGAAGTGGGAATATTTACATCATTAACAAATATATGGGAGTCAGTGAGATTCTGTCGGTTAGAAAATTGAATGTACTTGGTTTTCTGTGCATTAAAGGAAACTAGATTCTCTTGTCCCCATTCATTAATTCTAGAAAGGTCCTGGTTCAGAGAAATTGCAGTGTTTATTTTTGAATTTATAAGATCGGGTTGGGTGAAAGAATTGGTAAATGTGAAGGAACTGTGGAGTGTTGAGTCATCTGCGTAGGAATGTATTGGATTATGAGTGGTAGATATGAGATCATTGATATGAATGAGGAACAGAGTTGGGGCCAAAACTGATCCCTGGGGAACACCAGCATTTATTGAGTGAAATTGAGAATAAAGGCCATCTACCATTACACATATTTTCTGTTATGAAGATAAGAAGAAATTAGTGGAACTAATGATGCAAGGCCGTAGTGTGACATCTTCGACAATAAGGATTGATGCCAGACTCTATCAAATGCCTTTGATATATCCAGTGCTATTGTATGTGTTTGACCATGTTGGTCTGTAGCTTGGTTGATTTGATGCGTAAGAAGGCAAAGAATGTCTGCAGTTGATCGACATCGTCTAAAACCATATTGCCTATCACTGATTAATTTATTATTCTCCAGATGCTTAATTATGTGATTATTTAATATAATTTCAAAGACTTACCAAGAGTGGAAGTTATAGCTATTGGTCTGTAGTTTGATGGATCTGAAGAGGCACCTTTTTTAGGAACTGGATGGATGTTTGCTTCTTTCCAGGGTACTGGGAAGCATGAGGTATGAGTACACAGACGGAAAAATTTTGCCAATACAGGAGCGAGCACCAAGGAGCAATTCTTAAGTACTATTGGAGGAATTTCATCTGGACCAGGAGCCTTATCTACTGAGAGATTCTGCAAAATTGTTTTGACATGTCTGGTGTGGATCTTAAGTGAGGGAATTTCAGGTGAATTAAAATTAAGTACAGGGACATCTTGATTTATTTCATCTAAGTTGAGTTGGTGGAGAAAATATCCGCAAGAAGGTTAGCTTTACCTCGTGGGTCACTTACAAGATTGCCAGTCGGAGATTTTAATGGTGGAATGGATGAAGCAGTAGTGAAGTTGGATTTGAATGAGTTAAGAGTAGGCCAAAATATTTTGTTATCATTTGGATTATTTAGAAGTTTATTTGCCTGCTTATGGAGAAAGTTTGATTTAGTTAGGTTTAATACAGTTTTGGCATGATTTCTGATGTTTCTAAAGTAATTAAAGGCTTCATGTGTTTTTGATCTTGTGTATGCATTGTAGGCTATTGCTTTTTGTTCAGTTACTCTAGCACAATTATGGTCAAACCATTTAGGTGAATTAGATCTTTTACTGTACTTTTGATGAGGAATAAAAGTTTCCATTCCAATTTTTACAAAATCTTGTATGTGGCTCAAGGTGGAGTGTGCATCATTAGAAAAGAAAGAGGTCCAGGGAATATCAATAAAGAAACCTTGAAGACCCTCCCAGTCTGCCCTATCGTAATGCCATTTAGTCACCAAAACAGGTTCAGAGTGGGAAGGTGTGGTAGGTGATAGACAGGTGGCCTGTATCAGACAGTGATCAGAAGATCCAAGTGGGGACCTCACTGTAACATCATAATTTTCTGAATTGGTTGTTAAAAATAAGTCCAGTAGGTGGGAATTATGATTAGGATTATCTGGTACACGGGGGGGTTGGTTGACTAGTTGAATGAGATTAAATGAGTCTGCAAATAGCTCACATTCAAGACCAGCATCATCAGTCCTGGCTGAATGAGTGAGCCATTCAACATTATGGACATTAAAATCACCCAACACAGTGATTTCAGAAGAAGCATTTAAGTTGAGGACACTGAGTTGTGAGGACAGAGAATCAAAAAGACTTTGCTCTGGAGGAGTATTTGGGGAACGGTAGATGCAACATATGTATTTAAATTTACCAGCAGAAATTAATTTGTATATAGAATAATCAAAATAGGGACAATTGAAACTAGTAACCTCCTCCAGGGCAATTTCAGATTTTGCGAAGCAACATACACCACCTTTAGGTCTGAAATTTTGGAGCAGTTGATAACCTGGAAAATTAAATCTAGATGTGTCAGATGTGGATGTTACTTGAGTCTCTGTCAAAAAAAGGAGAGTAGGGGATTCTGCTTGAAGAAATTGGTGTACAGAATTGATGTTAGAGTGAAGTCCCCTTATATTACTAAAGAAATAGCTGTACTGACAATCAGCTTTGGGACGTTGCAATGCCGGTATATATACTGTATATATGTATATATATATAATTATATATATATATATATATATATATATATATATATATATATATATATATATATATATAGAGAGAGAGAGAGAGAGAGAGAGAGAGAGAGAGATAATCAGACAGACAAACAGACATACATACAGATAGACAGACAGACAGAAAGACATATTTAGATACATACATAGATAGGTAGATCGATGGATACTTCTTATAATTTGCCCTTAGCAGGTAATTGCTGATAGACTTTTGGTGTTTACCTGTCTACCATCTCTTACCAGACCACTTTAGCTGTTCAGGTTATTACCATTTATATTCCAACACATTCTCCGACATTAAGGGCAGATTTTTAGATTGATTCCTAGATCCCCATTAAGCTTTAAAAAAATACCCCAAAGACCCCTATTGATATAAATTTGTATATTTTTCGGTAGAAAAATTTCCTGGTCGAAGGCCGGTTCCTCCTAAATTACATGTTCGCTAGAAATTGGGCGAATTGCCTTAAAATCGCCAAACTAACTGGGTGAACGTCCTAAAATCACAAACGTAATGGGGCTAAACATGAGGGAGAAGGAGCTTCGAAAAATATTCCCTTAAGTGAAAATCTTGCCTTAATAACAGACATTAATAGTGTTGGCTTGAACGCAAAGGACCTGAAAATCCCTAGTGGTGTTGTGTTATGAGGTGATTATGTTATCTCTCTCTCTCTCTCTCTCTCCACAAACCCACAAAATTCTACAGTTACGTAAACAAAAATAAACAGATCAAAAGCGGAATCGGACCGCTAATAGAAGATGGCCAGACAATAACAGGTGACACAAACACGGCAAATCTGCTCAACAAATATTTTGGCTCAGTTTTCACAGAAGAAATTATCGATCATACCCTTGAAAATAACACCTCAACTCATGTGATAGGAAATTTCACCATCAGTGTTACCGAAGTACAAAGCAAATTGAGTAATTTAAATGTAAATAAGACCCCGGGACCCGACATGCTCCACCCGAAAATAATTAAGAATGTTAAGGACGAAATAGCAAAACCCCTGACACAACTATTTAACTTATCATTACTACAGGGGATTGTACCGAGTGATTGGAAAGATGCGAACATTACGCCGATATACAAGAAGGGTAGCAAGGCCAAAGCGAGTAATTACAGACCAATTAGTCTTAACTTCAATTGTAGGAAAAATCATGGAAAAAATCCTTAGAGATAAGATAGTAGATTACCTCGAATCAAACAACCTAATCAAAACTAGTCAACACGGCTTTAGATCAAATAAGTCATGCCTAACAAATTTGACTGAATTTTATAACAAATTATTCACATATAACGACATGACGAAATCACTAGATATAATCTTCTTGGACTTTCAAAAGCTTTCGACAAGGTGCCTCACCGAAAACTATTGGCTAAACTGGAGAGGATAGGTATCAAAGGTGAAATTCATTCTTGGATAAAAAATTGGCTTACAGACAGAAGACAGTGGTGATAAATGGAGTGGAATCGGAGTGGGAGCCTGTCACTAGTGGAGTTCCACAGGGTTCAGTCCTTGGACCGGTCCTGTTTCTCATTTACATTAACGATATTGATGTAGGGGTAAACAACACCATTTCCAAATTCGCCGACGATACAAAAATAGGAAATACAGTCCTGAACGAAGATGATAGAAATGCGTTGCAATCTGATTTAAACAAGATATCAGAGTGGTCGAAAAAATGGCAGATGCCCTTCAATGTCGATAAATGTCAGGTGCTGCAGGTTGGTAGCAGAAATATGAAATCCAAATACGAAATGAATGGCAAACAAATAAAAACCGCAACGGTAGTAAAAGACCTAGGGGTACTAATATCTGAAAACCTAAAAACTTCCGACCAATGTATAGCAGCTGCAAATAAGGCAAACATAGCATTGGGCTTTATTAAACGAAAATTTACTTATAAACATGAAAACGTAATAGTGCCACTGTTCAAAAGTATGGTGAGGCCCCACCTTGAATATGGTGTGCAGTTCTGGTCACCTTATCTGATCAAGGACATTGTAAGACTCGAGTCAGTACAGCGTAGAGCGACGAAGATGATACCCTCATTAAGAAATAAACCATATGAAGAAAGACTTAAACGATTGAACCTGTTCTCATTAAAAAAGAGGAGGTTGAGGGGTCAGCTTATTGAGTGCTTTAAGATACTAAAAGGTTTCGACAAAGTCGATGTAAATGCACTATTCACATTAAACAATACTAATCAAACTCGCGGAAATGGAATGAAATTAAAAACCAAAAAGGCAAACCTAGATGTCACAAAGAGTTTCTTCACCTACAGTATGGCGACAGAGTGGAATAAACTACCAGCGAGAGTGGTGGAGAGCGACACAATAAACGCTTTCAAGGGAAGGCTTGACCTCTATCTGCAGAGGGCTGGGGTGATATGAAAAACAAAACAAAACAAATGTATGTATATGTATGTGTGTGCACTGTACAGTATGTATATATATACTGTATATATATGTATGTATGTATGTGTGTGTGTGTGTGTATATGTATGTGTATATATATGTATGTATATATATATATATATGTATATATATATATATATATATATATATATATATATATATGTATATGTGTGTATGTGTATATATGCATATATGCATATATAGTTTGTAAGGCCAGACTGCCTAGTAAGGACCTTGAGGTCTGTGTGGTCTGTGTATCTATGTAGCTCTATGTAGCTCTCTCTCTCTCTCTCTGAACGTATACATATCATTTGATTGGGTTATGAACAGATGTAACAATGATGATATGGTAGATACTCGAACAGGGCTATACCCAGGAGAGGCTGTGGGCATTTGATAAGGAATCGCTGGAACTCTTGTTTCATTTGCTTGTCCTCTCTTACTGATTCCCTTTGTGCCTCACTTACACTGAGAGTAGTCCAGCATGCTCTCACAAACCCCTCCTCCTCCTATCTATTTCACTACACTTAACATGCACACCAGACTTCCTCCTTCATAATTATTTAACAAAAAAAATTATGTACAAAGGCCTCGGAGTCCCCAGGGAGGGGGGGGACCATAAATGCTCCCACACATGCCCGACCTTCCCCTGACGGCCCATCTAAACACTCTGGACCACGGCCTGTCACTCTTACCATCAACTTTTGCAATATTCGCGGCCTTTCCTCTAATTTTCACTCTATCGAACACCATCTCTCCTCCTCCAAACCTGATCTTCTTTTTCTCACCGAAACTCAGGTGTCTGAAGCAACTGCCAGCAGCTCCCTTCTCTGTATCCTCCTACTTTCTCTATCCTAGTTTCAAAGCCAATGGCGGATGTTGTGCATACGTGCACAACAAACTCACTTGCTCTCGTGTTCCCGATTTCGACTCCTCTGAATTCTCAACGTTATGGCTCAAACTATCCTGCCATTCTCATACTAACTATTTCTGTGCTGTCTAACTTTCCCCTAACACTACCGACTTTCCAAAATTCTTCGACTATCTAAACTCTAAAGTGGAACACATTCTATCTGTCTCTCCCTTCTCTGAAATCTCCATCTTAGGAGATTTCAACGTTCACCACCGCCAATGGCTCTCCTCTCACTCTACTGACAAACCTGGTGAACAAGCCTACGTCTTTTCTATCATAAATGACCTAGAGCAGCTGGTCCAGCAACCCACTCATATCCCAGATCGATTCGGAGATCGGCCTAACATTCTTGACTGATTTCTGACTTCTAACCCTTCTTTTTATACTGTCAATCTTTTCTCTCATTTGGGCTCCTCCGACCATAAACTTATCTCTGTCACCTGTCCTATCTCTTCAGTACGGCCATCCGATCCTCCCAGCCGGTGGCGCTTGTGGCACTTTGGCGCTGCCGACTGGGAGGCTCTCCGGCAGTACTTCTTTGATTTCCCATGGAATGACTTCTGCTTCCGCATCCGGGGACCTGAAAGTGCTGAACGCATTACCGAGGTAATCCTCTCGGGCATGGAAGCGTACATTCCATTTTCTTTCTCTCAGTCTTATGCAAACAAATCTTGGTTTACTCACGCTTGTTCTACTGCTGTCCACAACAAGGAGGATGCATTCAAACGGTACCGACGCCTTAAAACTCAAGAATCTCCTTATACCTATGTTTCTGCCCGGAATCAAGCCAAATCTGTTCTTCGACTTGCCAAGCACTCTTTCATCAATAATAAATGCACTGAACTATCCAACTCTAGCTCTTCCCAAGCTTTCTGGCATCTAGCCAAAAACCTCTCCAACAACTTTTCTTCCTCATCTTTCCCTCCCCTTTTCCACTCTGATGGCACAACCATCACTTCTTCCTCTGACAAAGCTGAACTCTTTGCTCAAACTTTTGCCAGAAACTCTACCTTGGATGATTCCGGTGCTATTCCTCCCTCTCCAACTCTCCTTCTTATGCCTAATATCCTAATCTCTTCTAAAGATGTACTTTCTACCCTCTCTGGGCTTAATACTAAGAAGGCGTACGGTCCGGACGGTATTCCTCCTGTTGTACTTAAAACTGTGCTTCCGTGCTGACCCCCTGCCTAGGCAAACTCTTTCGTCTCTGTCTCTCCTCTAACGTCTTTCCTTCTTGCTGGAAGTTTGCTCTCATTCAACCTGTCCCAAAGAAGGGTGACCGCTCTCAACCCTCCGACTATCGTCCAATTGCTCTCATCTCTTGTATCTCTGAAGTTTTTGAAACTATTCTTGCTTCTAAATTTCTTAAGCATTTCTCTTCACATAATTTGCTCTCAGATCGCCAGTATGGCTTCCTTAAGGGTCGCTCTACTGGTGATCTTCTTTCATATCTTACTAACTCTTGGTCATCCAACTTTCGGGACTTCGGTGAGACTTTTTCTGTTCCACTAGACATATCGAAGGCCTTCGATAGAGTCTGGCACAATTTTTAAATTTCCAAACTGCCCTCCTTCGGTTTCTGTCCCTCCATCTGTGCCTTTGTCTCTAATTTCCTTTCCGGCCGTTCCATAGCTGCGGTTGTAGACGGCCATCGCTCAATTCCTCATCCTTTCAACTCCAGTGTTCCTCAGGGTTCTGTGTGTTTACACTTATTAATTACCGTATAATTAGGTTGGGAATTGTGAATGTAAATGTTTGTGCGAGTGTGTGTTTACACTTATTAATTACCGTATAATTAGGTTGGGAATTGTGAATGTAAATGTTAGTGCGAGTGTGTGTTTACACTTATTAATTACCGTATAATTAGGTTGGGAATTGTGAATGTAAATGTTAGTGCGAGTGTGTGTTTACACTTATTAATTACCGTATAATATTTTACGCGGCCTGGCTGTTAATGTTGGTACCTTTAACCCTTTGAGTACCAGCGACGTGTGTTTTATTTTATTCTAGCTATATCTACACAGTATTATGCAGCTTAGGAATGATCTGTGGTAGTTAAAGGGGTTGGTTGAAATATGGTGAAGCCTTATTATTGTTAGAGGTCCTTCCTAAGCCGAATAAAATCGTCTAATATTGTCCAGAATATGATGAAAAGGACGTCGCTGGTGTTGTATGGGTTAATTATTTGTATTCTAAATTATCCCTATAGTACAAGCCCCAACACTCTGGTGAACGATGTAGCTAAAGGGATATGTATTTATGAAGGTCAAATTGTTGTTATTATTATGTGTTTATGTGTGAACGAATAAATGTGCATACCTTATAATAGTCGTAAACATGTTTGTGTACAGTGCCCCCTATACCACATTATCAGTTCTGTTTTCTTCTCCAAACAGTTATAGTACAGTTGCCCACATAAGTTCTGTTCTTCGTCGTGATCTTACATATGAAAGTATAATTTATTTGCATGATTGTGAGTGTTGGTTTCTTTTAATTATCAGTTGACTAATCACATGAGTTACTCACTGCACAAGAAACTACACTCGTAATTCAATCATGCACATTATATTTCTATGTATAAGATCACGGCGAGGAACAGAACTTATGTGGCCAACTGTACATGTTTGCCAGACTTGGATACATTCCCTTGAACATATTTAATAATATTTGTACTTTGGTAATTGTTGAACTGCAATATTGTTGTGTTGAAGGTCGGAGAATAACAGTACCAACATATATATATATGTGTTTATTTGGTCGACAAGTAATATATATGTGTTTATTTGGTCGACAAGTAATGATTAATTAAATTGTCGTTGTTAAATGCTTACCCGATTAACTCGGTTAAAATTGATGCTCAAACATGTTTACATAAAATATGTTATTCAATAGGCAACATAATCCTTTCATTACAATGATTCCCATTCACATTGTTTTGGCTATACATAGACAATATTTTGGCTATACATAGACAATATTTTGGCTATACATAGACAATATTTTGGCTATACATAGACAATATTTTGGCTATACATAGACAATATTTTGGCTATACATAGACAATATTTTGGCTATACATAGACAATATGTTGGCTATACATAGACAATATTTTGGCTATACATAGACAATATTTTGGCTATACATAGACAATATTTTGGCTATACATAGACAATATTTTGGTTATACATAGACAATATTTTTGTCAGATTAGTAAATACCTGTATGAGGCCAAAGGTTGACTGAGAGAGTGCATGGCCGGTTGAATCCTATAAGTCATTCCGAAGCTAAATAATATTGTCTAATGGTTGCCAGAATTAAATATAACTGTTGCCGTCACAATGAATGGATTACATTAAGAGAATGTTCATAATAATAGACACTGATTGGCCGAATGTTGATGGTTTATGGCAATATTTTATGCTTAGAAAATTGAGGAGCAGGACACTGAGAAGAAACATGAAGAAATAAACGTTTGATGTGCAGATTATATGATAGCTGTTTTTGTTATTATTGTTTCTTGAGTTAACCCTTCAGTACCTGTGATGTATTTTTAATTTGATTTGAGCTTCATGTAGACGTTTTTACAAAGCTCTGACAGATAATAGGGTAGCTAGAATGATTATTACAAAGCTCTGACAGATAATAGGGTAGCTAGAATGATTATTACAAAGCTCTGACAGATAATAGGGTAGCTAGAATGAATATTACAAAGCTCTGACAGATAATAGGGTAGCTAGAATGATTATTACACAGCTCTGACAGATAATAGGGTAGCTAGAATGAATATTACAAAGCTCTGACAGATAATAGGGTAGATAGAATGATTATTACAAAGCTCTGACAGATAATAGGGTAGCTAGAATGATTATTACAAAGCTCTGACAGATAATAGGGTAGCTAAAATGATTATTACAAAGCTCTGACAGATAATAGGGTAGCTAGAATGATTATTACAAAGCTCTGACAGATAATAGGTTAGCTAGAATGATTATTACACAGCTCTGACAGATAATAGGGTAGCTAGAATGAATATTACAAAGCTCTGACAGATAATAGGGTAGCTAGAATGATTATTACACAGCTCTGACAGATAATAGGGTAGCTAGAATGATTATTACAAAGCTCTGACAGATAATAGGGTAGCTAGAATGATTATTACAAAGCTCTGACAGATAATAGGGTAGCTAGAATGATTATTACAAAGCTCTGACAGATAATAGGGTAGCTAGAATGATTATTACAAAGCTCTGACAGATAATAGGGTAGCTAGAATGATTATTACAAAGCTCTGACAGATAATAGGGTAGCTAGAATGATTATTACAAAGCTCTGACAGATAATAGGGTAGCTAGAATGATTATTACAAAGCTCTGACAGATAATAGGGTAGCTAGAATGATTATTTGAGATAGTCTGCAGTTTTGCAATGCATAGAGATCCTTCCTAACCTGAATACATTTGTCTAATAGTTGCCAGAGAATAATGAAACAAAAGACGTCGCGGGTACTGGATGGGTTTAAGGTCTATGAAGGCTGTACAGTCCTAGAAAGGCACCAATAGGTGTAGCGAAGTTTGTAGAGAAACAAAAGAAACCGGCAATAGTCATAGGCTAATACCAATAAATAGTGTTGCTGTTATATTGGCATAACAACATTATATTATACTAGTAAAACCAGAGTGTGACTGAAACCATGGCTTTATGAAACCATTACTTTGTTCTCCCTTAAATAGACACTATTTTATGATAAATGTTGACATGCGATTAAATTGAGTTGGGCAGTGTGTCATGATATAAAGTGATACCATTTAGTGTTGTCGGCATATAATAGTTATATCCATGGTTAATGATCCTCTTCTAGGATTCCTAGAATTTTAGGACAACAAATAGGTAACACACACACTCTCACACTCTCACACACACACACACACACTCTCACACTCTCAGACACACACACCCACATACCCTGGAAAGGTTACACCAATCTCTAAGCATAAATCAGTGCCTATGAAATGCGAGGTAATAAGAATTATGAACGCACCAAAATCAAATATCAAAATAATCTGCAGTCGGAAATATTTTAATTAACTAGCTTTACATATATCGAAAATTAAGAATGTTTAGCCTTTTGGAGGAAATATGATAAACTTGCGAGGACGACGGAAAAGTTAAAATTACTTTATCCCAACACTTTCAGTATCTTAGCCGAGAACAGGAAGGGTCTTAGTGGTGTGTGTGTGTGAGTGAAAGAGAGAGGGGGGGGGGGGGATAGTTATTTGTGTGTGTGCGTGTGAGGTACAGTTGTATGTGTGTGTGAGGGATGGCTATGTATGTGTGTTTATATGTAATCTTTACTGAAACATAAGGTTTAAGGTGTGAAGAGAGAGGTACTCAACACCGTATTAAACAGATTTAAGAGGGTGCAATACAAAGCGAGCTATGATATGAAGGAATAAGCCAAAGAGAGTATCTTGAAAGGGAAGGACGAAGAATGGTTTAAACCCAGAGATTAATTAAAGAGTAAGTTCTAAGTAAAAAGGGCAAAGAAGAAATATATATGAGTGCAAGAAAGTAAAATCCAGTGTCAGGGTTAAACTAAAATTGGGACGTAAGAAATGATTGATAGTGCAAGAGAACTACTGTAGGTGATGACAAAAATGTAAATTACTATGAGAAGTGGAGTGAGTGCATGGTGGGTTTGAAGGATAATGTACAGAAGTGTTAGAATTGTACACTAGATTGGGAAAAATTGTAGTGGCTAGTGTATGCAGAATGTTTGACGTGCTCTGGCAAAATGAAGGTGGAAAGTGCGGCATGTACAAAGGAGTACTAAGGGAAACAAGCAACAACAGGTCACGCGACCCCTCGAGGTTACTTGCCCTCCAAAACACTGATGTTCCAAGTGTTGCAGCAGTATTTCGGAGAGAATGTGGGAAAGATGTGAGAAGGAAGTGCTGCCTTGTGGCTAAGTTCACAGCAGGGGAAGTTATATTAAGAACTATTAGGTTATTGATCAAACATTACTAAAGACAATATTTATTCAATTACAAATGCAGTCAACCTTGATTTCAGGGCAAGGTGCTTGTCTAGGCGAACGGTGTTGCAATCTATGACATCTCGGGGAAGCCCATTCCACAAGTTGACGACTCGATTGAAGAAGAAATTCTTGGATTCGTTAGAGTTGAATGATTTCACAATTATTTTGCGGCCATTTCCCAATCATAAAATATTTATTACAGTTCATGTTGTCGATGCCTGTAATGATCTTGAAAACTTAAATAAGGTCACCTCTCAATCTGCGCTTGTTTAGTGGTTATAAATTTAGTTCTTTGAGACGTTCCTCGTATGGTTTGTTCCGAAGACAGGGTATCATCTTGGTAACTCTACGTTAAACTCGTTCCAATTTGTCGATATCTTTTTGATAGTAAGGGCACCAGAACTGAATGCAGTATTCCAAAAGTGGGTGGACTAATTAATTGTATAGGGTGAGGATAATGTCTTTTGATTTATGTGCAAATGATCTACCTATAAAACCTATAATTTTGTTTGCCTTCTTAACAACTTCAGCACAATGTTGACTTGGTTTTAAGTTACTGGATATTGTTACTCCTAAATCGGTTTTTCTGTTTACACTCTTTAGCAGGGTGCCATCATCGAGTAGTCTGCTTTTTCATTGCGGTATCCAATATGAAGTACTTTACACTCTTCTTATTGAAGCACATTTGCCAGATTTTAGCCCATTGTGAAAACTTGTTTAGATTGTTTTGCATATCTTTAACATGTTCATTTGTCAAACTTTGAAACTTTGAAATTGTAGAGGTGAGGCCCTCATCTATGTCGTTAATGTAAATTAGGAAAAGGACTGGTCCCAGCACTGATCCTTGAGGTACACCACTAGTTACATGTAGATGGGTTTGGGGAACAGATCTCATAGTTTGGATAATAATGTAGATATTTCATCCATGTTACAAACAATGGGACCTCATCAATGTTATCCATCGTAGTCACTTAATTAGCTTGCAACACTTGTCCAAAATACCCTAATGCATATTACGTTATTCTAATGATCCCCCCTTCTCTCGCTCTCTCTCTCTCTCTCTCTCTCTCTCTCTCTCTCTCTCTCCCTGGTTAGTCAGTATATTATGTGTGAGTCACGTTCCTTCTTCCATGCTCATTTTCTCATATCCTGTATACACACTTTTGTATATTTGTGTCACTCCACTATTCATATTTGTAACACATGCACTAGGTAAAGTTGGTTGGTGGAGAGAACATAATAATTCATTCAGGTTCAGTAGTAGTTTATCGAGAGGCCTTCGACCCTAGGATTAAGTGCCCCATTAATTACTATTTCCTTTCACTTATGCATAGCCTATGATAGCGCAGTTGAAAAGTGTGTACAAGCTTAGATTGATATACAGGATTCGAAACTGCATAATAAATCGTAGGCTTGTCCACCTTCCTTTAACTGTCTTCGTGGTGCAATGCATAAGTGTGTTGATTTTCGGTGTGAGCATCCTAGGTTCGAATCCCAGGACTGCCACATGTGTTTGTTAATTTCATTAATCGAGTTTAGGAGTAAAGTTGGTTGGTGGAGAGAACATAATAATCGATGTGTGTTCCATTATTAGACTAGTAGTAGTCTAAAGGGGTCGCATTGGAAGGAGACTGGATTGAAGTTGCATGGTGTAGAATTGTAGTATCTGATGCTTGTGAAATTTAGTATGTGTACAATATTAAATATAAGGTAGTGGTGGTGGTGATGGTGGAGGTGGTGATGGTAGTAGTAGTAACATGAAATGTATGAAAAATATTAAATAAAAATCAATGTAGTAGTAGTAATCCACGATGATGAGTCTGAGTGCTTACCCCGGAATAGGAAGTAGCTGAATGACAACAAAGTCAGGCGCTTTGATGACTATTCTGACCTAGTCTAGGGTCCAAAGAGGGGATGCACAGACTGAGTGGTTGAAAAAAAAAAAAAAAAAAAAAAAGTAGTAGTAGTAGTAGTAGTAGTGGTTGTTGTAAGATGATAATGATGAGGATGATGATGATAGATGTGTTTATTATCTATATATTATCTGCTTAGGTTTTTTTCGTATTCTCATGTGCTGAAAGTGTACATGTGAGAAATACATAGCTGTGCTGATTTATATTTGACTGCATTATTGTAGGCTTAATTAACCCGTACAGCCCCAGCGACGCGCCTGACGCGTCGGCGATGTATGTAACGCACAGCCCCAGAGACGCGCCTGGCGCGTCACCCTAATTGCGCCGACCGTAACCTCAGGTGTAGCCACTCAGGAGGGCTCAGATTTGTATGGGAACTGTGTACGTATGCCACGCAACCGTGCCGATGGTTGAAAACTCTCAAAGTCCACGTGCGTGCGCGCGAGCGCGCAATAACCTGTTTTTTTGGGATAATTGCCTTCAATTTTTTACTCTTGTAAAATCCGTTTTCGGGGGCTCTGTAGGACCATTTTTTAAGCTTTTTGAGCGGTTTTTCGTGGTTTTTCCTTCATTCCTAACCCATTCGCTATTGTTTCTGGAATAAAACCATTTTTTGAAAACCGGCCGGGTTCTGGTGCACAAACATTACAAAATTAGCCGGGGCTCCACGGGTTAAGCTAAATAGATGCAACCGTGCTGTGTGTTTGCAGAGTACATTTGCATGTACACAACAATACATACACATACATTGCATGTACATAAACACACAGTGCAGTGTGTGTGTGTGTGTGTGTTTCATGATAATTATACTCTCTCTTTCTCTCTCTCTCTGCAGAGTGGGCAGCGAAATATTAAGCCTACTTTGAATCTTTCAAACAACAAAGGGACCAAACTTAACATGTCAAGCAGGTTTGGTCTCGTTAGTGACAAACAGACGAAAACAATTTTGATTGGGGATTCTCAGGTCAAAGGCCAAGAGTCTCACTTTATTAAGTTTCGCCGAGATGTGGTAAAGGTGAAGAGCCTCGCAGGTGCAAGGACTTCCCAGATCACAAAGGAAGTGGAAAAAGTCTGGTCCAAGACTAAAGGCGCGGTTACACATGCCCAAATTTTTGCCACCCAAGCAACTTTTGTCACCGCTACGGGCAACTTTTCTGAGACCCAAAAACAAGTGGTTACACATGCAGGAAGAGAGTTGCTCGTAGCACTATCTCCCGTAACCTACACTCTTTCGTTTTCATTTTGAAATTAGTTGGTCTTAATTCGTCCGTTTTAGCTTCCCGTCACGCTATTAATACATCACAATCGCTATGATAAAGCTGAGCATATGTAAGTCAGTTGAAACAGCAGCACGCTCATGATTGGCTATCTTATCATTACCCTGATTATTTATTTATTATCTGTATTGTTCCTTAATTATTCATTAAACTAGATATGTTTAAGTAATTTTAATGATTACTTAATAAATTACAGTACTATCCGAATCTAAAGAGCTCTTAAAGAACACAGGAAACACAATAATAACGTATATATCATAAAACAAGATAAAGCACAAGCAAGATAAAGATATGATAAACCAAGAAGTAAGCAAGAGAGAAGACTGGCTGGCCCGGGTTCACCCGGTTTAGCCAATCACAGGCCTTGCTTTACGTATTACACATTTAAAATAGGCAGTGACAGTATTTCTGTCCTTGCTTGTGTTACTGTATTATATGTAGGCTACGATTTTATGTGTTCCATGTGGTATTTTATAGCTCTTAAGGTTCGGATATCACCTGTCACATTATCATTAGAAGTATTAAAACTTATTTAGTTTAATATAGGCCTAGCCTACTGTATATGGAATATATGTCCACGACATAGCCTATTAATTCACGCCAAACACTATAACCGTATACTGTACATGTAGGCTACTAAGTTACGTAAAGATTAGCCTACGCTATTTAACACGTCGCATTAACCGAACCTATAATGCATAAATATGGTATTTAATAAAGATTACAAAGCATACAGAATACATAATTTGTAATACTGAAGGAAGTATTAGGCTAACCATTGCAGTAACGAAGCTATTATTCATATTTAGTTATAACAAATCATTTACTGTTGCAAATTATAATTGTAAGTTGATTATGATAACCGATATATGATACATTTAATCTCTTGAGAGAATATTCTTCCCATTCTTGCCTAAAGATATTGTAGGCTATTTGTACACACTTGAAATTTCGCATTCACACCGTAGCCTACTTCTTGATTAAACCGTGTTCTCATTAATCCAATTTATTGAATATTATACTGTGATGACATATATATTTAAGGATTGAGCAGTATTATAGTATATTAATGCTTGCACATCATATATATAGTTATCACATTACTACTATTGCATGCAACCCTTATTTATAGTTGCCGCAACAGGCGATGCGTCCCGTACGTTCGGGACGCAAAAGTTGCCCTACTCGGGTGACAAATGGGTCCCGAAAAAGTTGCTTGGGGCGCAAAAGTTGCTCCACGGAGCAACATTTGTCACCGATTCGGGCAACTCGGGCATGTGTAACCGCGCCTTAAGGGGACGGCAGTAATAGCCCAGGTCAGTGGTAATGACATGTTTCTCAAAAGAAATAAAGTCGGTGCCACAGAGTCAATAATAGGAGAGGTCATGACTCTGGCTGATGAGCTCCGACTCAAGACAGACAGAGTCATGATACTTATTATTTTGCCCAGGATGTATGGGGGGGGGGGGATTGTGCTACCAGCAAAGCAATAGGCTTAAATGGTAGGTTAGCTGACCTATATACCCAGAAAGGGGTGAGATTTGTGGACCCACCTGATGAGTTCTATGGGAAACGCAACCTCTATCTCCGGGATGGTGTGCACTTAACCCCTTCTGTACCGATGATGTACTTTTCATTAGATTCTGGCAAACATTAGACGATTTTGTTCAGCTTAGGAAGAACGTATACCTATTAAAAGGCTACAAACTATCTCAATTAATCCTTTTAGCTACCTTATACCTTTTTAAGCTTCACAAATTTGTTTAAATGTAGCGGAAATATAATTAAAATGACGTTGCCGGTAAAGAAGGGGTTAAGCACTAGCGATAAAATCAAGCTTGGTGATTTCCTAAATCACCATCTTTACAGCTTACTGAGGGCAAGCAAAAATGTAGAAAGCATTCCCGAGCATGAAAAGAGCAAATCCTCACCAGCAGTTGAACTCAAACTTAAAAAAAGAGGTCCCACAAAAGAAGGAGTTCGTCCCTCTGAGAACAAGAATACCTCTTAACAAATGGCAGAGTTCCCCAATAGATTGAGAGATGCCTCGCAACTCCCTCTAGAGAGTCTAGACTTTACACCTCAGTTGCCAATTTCTGAACCACTAGATAGTGGTTCTGCTACCTCAGGTGAGGATTCACCAAACATAGGGAATTGCAACACCTCTGATAGTGTACAGAGACCCCTTTCTCTTCGGGAAATTGGGTAAGCTAGGGGGTTCTAAGAATAACGAGAATCCCCTTAAGGTAGTATTATTTAATGCCAGGTCAATTAGGAATACATTTTTCGAACTTCGGTCATTGTTGTCTACAGAACGCTTCAATGTAGTGGCTATCACTGAATCCTGGATTCACAGTGATACCAGAGATTATGCTGGGGAATTTGAAATACCTGGATATAGAATGTTCCACAAAGATCAAACCATGTAGGAAGGGGGCGGAATTATTTTGTATATCAGAGATTTTCTAAACCCAATTGACTGCAAGATCAGGTCAGAACATGAACGGCTTGGAGTAGACCTCAATCTAGGTAAATCTATCTATAGGATTGTTCTGGTGTACAGGCCTCCACATCAAAATGTTGAAAAGGATGAACTTCTTTACACAAGACTGAGTGCTGTTATTGGGGGTTAAAACCAGTGTGATCTTAGGTGACTTCAATTGCCTAGTAAACTTGGAAGCAAGAACTGCAGATGCTGAAGGTAGGCGTCTTGTGGATTTTACTAACGATAACTTGACCCAGTGGGTGAACGAGCTAACTAGAGGGAACAAAATACTAGATCTTGTGTTCACCACTGAAGATGAAAGTGTGACCAGCTTATCTGTTGGGGAATCACTTGGAGGTAGTTACCATAATTTAGTTAGGTTCTCTCTTTGCACCTTTAGCAGCAGACCCACCAATCCTCAGAGTGCAAAACTAGATTGCCGTCGTGCAAATTTTGAAGGCCTTCGGGGAAGCTAATCTCAGATTAGACCTGAGGGTGAGAATTTTAATGCGATTTGGTGCTCATTCAAACAGCAGTTTATGGATCGACAAGCTGCATTCGTTCCTACTAAACTTACCAAATCAGGCTCAACCCAACCAAAATGGTTCACAAGAGATAAAACTTCAGCAATTACAAAGAGAAAAGTTGCATACAGAAAGGCCAAAAGAAATCAAGACCAAAATAATGTTTTCAAAAAAATGTGTAGAAGAGTGAAATATCTTATAAAGGAAGCAATGCAGAATGAAGAACTAAGAGTTGCAGCCCTCTGCAAAGAGGGTCCTAAAGAGATCTTCAGCTATGTGAACAGCAGGAAGCCATTCAAAAGTAGTATCGGACCTCTAAAGGATCCAACAGTTAAACTTCAAACTTCTGACACTGATATAGCTAAATCCCTAAACGACTATTTTGCCTCGGTAGTCACAAGGGAAAATAACAGTGACATGCCAAGTCCAGGAGTAGTGCAATAGGGTGAAGTTCTTAGCACAATCAGATGTACCCCAGAGGATTTAGCAAAAAGAATAGATAAGTTAAATAGGTTCAAGTCATCCGGCCCAGATGACTTTCTTCCTTGAGTTGTATGTGAAGTGCGAGATGAAATTGCACCTTTCTTATCAGATATCTTCAATAAATCACTAGAAAATGGAGAAGTCCTTGAAGACTGGAAACTGGTCAATGTGACCCCAATCTTTAAGAAAAGGGATCACGAGTGTCACAAGAATTATCGGCCAATTAGCTTGACTTCTATCATAGTAAAACTCTTAGAAAGGATACTAGTAGACAAGATAGTTGACTACCTAGAAACATACAATTTAATAACAGATTCCCAACATGGATTCAGGCGACATCGATCATGTCTTACCAATTTGCTGGAATATGTCCATGAAATGCTGAGTGAGTATGACAAAAGTAGAGCCATAGATATCCTTTACTAAGATTTTCAAAAAGCTTTTGTCAAAGTGCCTCATTGCAGGCTAATGTCAAAAGTGAGTGCACTATGTATCAATACAGAGGTCACAAATTGGACAGAAAGTTGGCTAACAGGTAGACAACAACGAGTAGTAATCAATGGTGTTTCTTCTGAGTGGACATCAGTCACTTCTGGAGTTCCACAGGGATCTGTCCTTGGTCCACTTCTGTTTATCATATATGTCAATGACATCGATATTGGTCTGCTGAGTGTGATCTCCAAGTTTGTAGATGACATAAAGCTTGGAATGAATGTGCAAGACCCTAAAGGGGTTGAACAGCTCAGGAGGGACCTCAACAGACTGGGTGAATGGTCGGAGACATGGCAGATGCCTCTAAACTTGGACAAGTGCAAGGTGATGCATATCGGCCAAGCAAACCCCAATTCAGGCTATTCACTATTTGGAATACCTCTGGAAGTGACTGACTTGGAAAAGGATTCGGGTGTTCTGATTAGCAGTGACCTAAAGTTTTCCAAGCAGTGCATTGAAGTAGAGAGAGAAAGTTAAGAAATTATTGGGCTCTATTAAGAGGCAATTTAAGTATAGAAATAAGGAAATAGTCCTCACATTTTACAACGCTCTAATACGGCCTCTCCTTGAATATGCGGTTCAATTCTGGTCTCCAGCACTCCAGAACGAAAGAGAGTGACTGGAAAGAGTACAAGCTAGGGCTACAAAGTTTATTCCATCGCTTAGAAGAATGAGCTATGAGGACAGGTTGAGAGCTCTTGATCTCTTTCCGTTGGAGACATGCAGACTACGAAGTCAGCTCATTGAAGTTTTTAAAATACTTAGTGGGTTTGACAATGTGGATTATAGCAAAATGTTTAGTCTCAATATGAATACAACACACAGCCATTGCTGGAAATTAAAATTGAAAAGGTTCAGCACTAGTATTTGTGGAAACATTTTCACATATAAAATCTGTTTTACTTGGAACAAACTTTCCTCCGAAGTTGTAAATAGTTCTTCAGTAGTGCAGTTCAAGAAGAGAGTAGATAGTATTTTGCACACACTGTAAAGAGTGCAGTGAACTAAACAGTCTCTCTCCTTCCACTTCGAATATCTCCTCGGAATGGACTGCAAGGTCTCTGAGATACTAACTATTCCTTGTAACTCTCTCTCTCTCTCTCTCTCTTTCTCCTTGATTTAAATTTTATGTCAATGTGCGTCCCACTTTCTCTCTATTTTCTTTAACTCCTGTTTTTTCTCCTTAATCTCTTCCACACTGTTTTCTTTGTCTTTATGTTCTCACTTTCTGTGCACGTTTGAAGTCTGAGCAGTGCCGGGTGCAAGTAGATTTAACTCCTTGACGATTATGCTGCATTTTAATAGTTAATTCTGGCTGTCATTAGACGAGTTAATACAATTTAGGAAGGACCTGTGGGAATTATAAGAGTAAAAGTATGTCAATTAACCTCCGAATTCCATATACCCTACCCAATCTGAATATAATCGTTTAATAATAGCCAGAAAACCTCGTATCTTATAGGGGTAACAAGAATTATAAACACACGCATATACAGTATATAGTAGTGTATCATATTTAATTATTGCCAAAATAACAGCAGCGAAAAGGGAAGATATTTTGATTTGTGAAGGAAATATAATAAACTATAGAGCACGATGTTAAAATTGCATTATCCCAACACTTGGACTTTGTGAGCCTGGCGGAGAAAGAGACTTAGTGGAGAGTGACGAGGGGTCAATGTGTGTGTGTGTGTGTGTGTGTGTATTTTATAGTTCGTCGAATACCTTGAAGATAATGTTTGTGAAAGCTTGTGAAGTTAGAGAGAGGGAAATTAACTACACATTTCCTCAACGTGAAGCATTTAGTAATAGTCACAGGTTACTAAAAATACATGAGATTTGTCAAGGAACAGTATATCAACTTAAAACTACACACTTCATTAACACGATTCCTACTAAACTATTTATTATGACTGTACACTCGGATACCATAATCTCTAGTCCACTCATAATTATTTGTGGACTTTACCTATTTCTAATTATGGAAGTATACCTCTGGAAACGATGTTAAGAATATATTTTCCTATGCATCAACTACGAAACAATGTATACTATTTATTGAAAAGTAAGTTATATCTGTTCCATCTAAAAATCAATCGAGATGGTTATATTTGCTTAATTAAAGAAAACATAAGGGGTCCAGGAAACATAAGGGGTCCAGGAAACATAAGGGGTCCAGGAAACATAAGGGGTCCAGGAAACATAAGGGGTCCAGGAAACATAAGGGGTCCAGGAAACATAAGGGGTCCAGGAAACATAAGGGGTCCAGGAAACATAAGGGGTCCAGGAAACATAAGGGGTCCAGGAAACATAAGGGGTCCAGGAAACATAAGGGGTCCAGGAAACATAAGGGGTCCAGGAAATGTTATGAGTGGGCTAGAAACTATGGTGTCCGAGTGTACAGGCTATCCATGTCACTAACTTATTATGAGTGGGCTACAGACTATGGCATCCGAGTGTACAGACTATCCATGTCACTAACTTATTATGAGTGGGCTACAGACTATGGCATCCGAGTGTACAGACTATCCATGTCACTAACTTATTTCCCCTTTTAGCTGTCTGTCCGGGTAAGTGAGTGAGTGAGTGAGTTGGTCTTTACGACTGTCAGTAATTGGCCGGGGTATTTTTGTCAGCGTTCTTTGGTCAGGTTTATTGGACGCTACGAGGGACTCCAACACTCAATTAGTACAACACTCAATTAGTACAACAATCAATTAGTACAACACTCAATTACTGCAAAACTCAATTAGTATAACACTCAATTAGTACAACAATCAATTAGTACAACACTCAATTTGTACAACACTCAATTAGTATAACACTCAATTAGTACAACACTCAATTTGTACAACACTCAATTAGTATAACACTCAATTAGTACAACACTCAATTTGAACAACACTCAATTAGTACAACACTCAATTAGTACAACACTCAATTACTGCAAAACTCAATTAGTATAACACTCAATTACTGCAAAACTCAATTAGTACAACACTCAATTACTGCAAAACTCAATTAGTATAACACTCAATTAGTACAACACTCAATTTGAACAACACTCAATTTTTACAACACTCAATTAGTACAACAATCAATTAGTACAACACTCAATTACTGCAAAACTCAATTAGTATAACACTCAATTACTGCAAAACTCAATTAGTATAACACTCAATTAGTACAACACACAATTACTGCAAAACTCAATTAGTATAACACTCAATTAGTACTACACTCAATTACTGCAAAACTCAATTAGTATAACACTAAATTACTGCAAAACTCAATTAGTATAACACTCAATTAGTACAACACTCAATTTGAACAACACTCAATTTGTACAACACTCAATTAGTACAACAATCAGTTAGTACAACACTCAATTACTGCAAAACTCAATTAGTATAACACTCAATTACTGCAAAACTCAATTAGTATAACACTCAATTAGTACAACACTCAATTACTGCAAAACTCAATTAGTATAACACTCAATTAGTACAACACTCAATTTGAACAACACTCAATTTGTACAACACTCAATTAGTACAACAATCAATTAGTACAACACTCAATTACTGCAAAACTCAATTAGTATAACACTCAATTACTGCAAAACTCAATTAGTATAACACTCAATTAGTACAACACACAATTACTGCAAAACTCAATTAGTATAACACTCAATTAGTACTACACTCAATTACTGCAAAACTCAATTAGTATAACACTCAATTACTGCAAAACTCAATTAGTATAACACTCAATTAGTACAACACTCAATTACTGCAAAACTCAATTAGTATAACACTCAATTAGTACAACACTCAATTTGAACAACACTCAATTTGTACAACACTCAATTAGTACAACAATCAATTAGTACAACACTCAATTACTGCAAAACTCAATTAGTATAACACTCAATTACTGCAAAACTCAATTAGTATAACACTCAATTAGTACAACACACAATTACTGCAAAACTCAATTAGTATAACACTCAATTAGTACTACACTCAATTACTGCAAAACTCAATTAGTATAACACTCAATTACTGCAAAACTCAATTAGTATAACACTCAATTAGTACAACACTCAATTTGAACAACACTCAATTTGTACAACACTCAATTAGTACAACAATCAATTAGTACAACACTCAATTACTGCAAAACTCAATTAGTATAACACTCAATTACTGCAAAACTCAATTAGTATAACACTCAATTAGTACAACACTCAATTACTGAAAAACTCAATTAGTATAACACTCAATTAGTACAACACTCAATTTGAACAACTCTCAATTTGTACAACACTCAATTAGTACAACAATCAATTAGTACAACACTCAATTACTGCAAAACTCAATTAGTATAACACTCAATTACTGCAAAACTCAATTAGTATAACACTCAATTAGTACAACACACAATTACTGCAAAACTCAATTAGTATAACACTCAATTAGTACTACACTCAATTACTGCAAAACTCAATTAGTATAACACTCAATTACTGCAAAACTCAATTAGTATAACACTCAATTACTACAACACTCAATTACTGCAAAACTCAATTAGTATAACACTCAATTAGTACAACACTCAATTTGAACAACACTCAATTAGTCAGGTTTATAGGACACTCAAGTCAGGTATATAGGACTCCAACACTCAATTAGTCAGGTTTATAGGACACTCAAGTCAGGTATATAGGACTCCAACACTCAATTAGTCAGGTTTAAAGGACACTCAAGTCAGGTATATAGGACTCCAACACTCAATTAGTCAGGTTTATAGGACACTCAAGTTAGGTATATAGGACTCCAACACTCAATTAGTCAGGTTTATAGGACACTCAAGTCAGGTATATAGGACTCCAACACTCAATTAGTACAACACTCAATTGGTCAGGTTTATAGGACACTCAAGTCAGGTATATAGGACTCCAACACTCAATTAGTCAGGTTTAAAGGACACTCAAGTCAGGTATATAGGACTCCAACACTCAATTAGTCAGGTTTAAAGGACACTCAAGTCAGGTATATAGGACTCCAACACTCAATTAGTCAGCTTTATAGGACACTCAAGTCAGGTATATAGGACTCCAACACTCAATTAGTACAACACTCAATTGGTCAGGTTTATAGGACTCCAACACTCAATTAGTCAGGTTTAAAGGACGCTCAAGTCAGGTATATAGGACTCCAACACTCAATTAGTACAACACTCAATTGGTCAGGTATATAGGACTCCAACACTCAATTAGTCAGGTTTAAAGGACACTCAAGTCAGGTATATAGGACTCCAACACTCAATTAGTCAGGTTTAAAGGACACTCAAGTCAGGTATATAAGACTCCAACACTCAATTATTCAGGTTTAAAGGACACTCAAGTCAGGTATATAGGACTCCAACACTCAATTAGTCAGGTTTATAGGACACTCTAGTCAGGTATATAGGACTCCAACACTCAATTAGTACAACACTCAATTGGTCTGGTTTATAGGACTCCAACACTCAATTAGTCAGGTTTAAAGGACACTCAAGTCAGGTATATAGGACTCCAACACTCAATTAGTCAGGTTTAAAGGACACTCAAGTCAGGTATATAGGACTCCAACACTCAATTAGTCAGGTTTATAGGACACTCAAGTCAGGTATATAGGACTCCAACACTCAATTAGTCAGGTTTATAGGACACTCAAGTCAGGTATATAGGACTCCAACACTCAATTAGTCAGGTTTAAAGGAAACTCAAGTCAGGTATGTAGGACTCCAACACTCAATTAGTCAGGTTTATAGGACACTCAAGTCAGGTATATAGGACTCCAACACTCAATTAGTCAGGTTTATAGGACACTCAAGTCAGGTATATAGGACTCCAACACTCAATTAGTCAGGTTTAAAGGACACTCAAGTCAGGTATATAGGACTCCAACACTCAATTAGTCAGGTTTATAGGACACTCAAGTCAGGTATATAGGACTCCAACACTCAATTAGTCAGGTTTATAGGACACTCAAGTCAGGTATATAGGACTCCAACACTCAATTAGTCAGGTTTAAAGGACACTCAAGTCAGGTATATAGGACTCCAACACTCAATTAGTCAGGTTTAAAGGACACTCAAGTCAGGTATATAGGACTCCCACAGTCAATTAGTCAGGTTTATAGGACACTCAAGTCAGGTATATAGGACTCCACCACTCAATTAGTACAACACTCAATTGGTCAGGTTTATAGGACACTCAAATCAGGTATATAGGACTCCAACACTCAATTAGTCAGGTTTAAAGGACACTCAAGTCAGGTATATAGGACTCCAACACTCAATTAGTCAGGTTTAAAGGACACTCAAGTCAGGTATATAGGATTCCAACACTCAATTAGTCAGGTTTATAGGACACTCAAGTCAGGTATATAGGACTCCAACACTCAATTAGTACAACACTCAATTGGTCAGGTTTATAGGACTCCAACACTCAATTAGTCAGGTTTAAAGGACACTCAAGTCAGGTATATAGGACTCCAACACTCAATTAGTCAGGTTTAAAGGACGCTCAAGTCAGGTATATAGGACTCCAACACTCAATTAGTCAGGTTTAAAGGACACTCAAGTCAGGTATATAGGACTCCAACACTCAATTAGTCAGGTTTATAGGACACTCAAGTCAGGTATATAGGACTCCAACACTCAATTAGTCAGGTTTATAGGACACTCAAGTCAGGTATATAGGACTCCAACACTCAATTAGTCAGGTTTATAGGACACTCAAGTCAGGTATATAGGACTCCAACACTCAATTAGTCAGGTTTATAGGACACTCAAGTCAGGTATATAGGACTCCAACACTCAATTAGTCAGGTTTAAAGGACACTCAAGTCAGGTATATAGGACTCCAACACTCAATTAGTCAGGTTTATAGGACACTCAAGTCAGGTATATAGGACTCCAACACTCAATTAGTCAGGTTTATAGGACACTCAAGTCAGGTGTATAGGACTCCAACACTCAATTAGTCAGGTTTATAGGACACTCAAGTCAGGTATATAGGACTCCAACACTCAATTAGTCAGGTTTATAGGACACTCAAGTCAGGTATATAGGACTCCAACACTCAATTAGTCAGGTTTAAAGGACACTCAAGTCAGGTATATAGGACTCCAACACTCAATTAGTCAGGTTTATAGGACACTCAAGTCAGGTATATAGGACTCCAACACTCAATTAGTCAGGTTTATAGGACACTCAAGTCAGGTATATAGGACTTCAACACTCAATTAGTCAGGTTTATAGGACACTCAAGTCAGGTATATAGGACTCCAACACTCAATTAGTCAGGTTTAAAGGACACTCAAGTCAGGTATATAGGACTCCAACACTCAATTAGTCAGGTTTATAGGACACTCAAGTCAGGTATATAGGACTCCAACACTCAATTAGTCAGGTTTATAGGACACTCAAGTCAGGTATATAGGACTCCAACACTCAATTAGTCAGGTTTATAGGACACTCAAGTCAGGTATATAAGACTCAAACACTCAATTAGTCAGGTTTATAGGACACTCAAGTCAGGTATATAGGACTCCAACACTCAATTAGTCAGGTTTAAAGGACACTCAAGTCAGGTATATAGGACTCCAGCATCAATTAGTCAGGTTTATAGGACATTCAAGTCAGGTATATAGGACTCCAACACTCAATTAGTCAGGTTTATAGGACACTCAAGTCAGGTATATAGGACTCCAACACTCAATTAGTCAGGTTTATAGGACACTCAAGTCAGGTATATAGGACTCCAACACTCAATTAGTACAACACTCAATTGGTCAGGTTTATAGGACACTCAAGTCAGGTATATAGGACTCCAACACTCAATTAGTCAGGTTTATAGGACACTCAAGTCAGGTATATAGGACTCCAACACTCAATTAGTCAGGTTTATAGGACACTCAAGTCAGGTATATAGGACTCCAACACTCAATTAGTCAGGTTTATAGGACACTCAAGTCAGGTATATAGGACTCCAACACTCAATTAGTCAGGTTTATAGGACTCTCAAGTCAGGTATATAGGACTCCAACACTCAATTAGTCAGGTTTAAAGGACACTCAAGTCAGGTATATAGGACTCCAACACTCAATTAGTCAGGTTTATAGGACACTCAAGTCAGGTATATAGGACTCCAACACTCAATTAGTCAGGTTTATTGGACACTCAAGTCAGGTATATAGGACTCCAACACTCAATTAGTCAGGTTTATAGGACACTCAAGTCAGGTATATAGGACTCCATCACTCAATTAGTCAGGTTTATAGGACACTCAAGTCAGGTATATAGGACTCCAACACTCAATTAGTCAGGTTTATAGGACACTCAAGTTAGGTATATAGGACTCCAACACTCAATTAGTCAGGTTTATAGGACACTCAAGTCAGGTATATAGGACTCCAACACTCAATTAGTCAGGTTTATAGGACACTCAAGTCAGGTATATAGGACTCCAACACTCAATTAGTCAGGTTTATAGGATACTCAAGTCAGGTATATAGGACTCCAACACTCAATTAGTCAGGTTTATAGGACACTCAAGTCAGGTATATAGGACTCCAACACTCAATTAGTCAGGTTTATAGGACACTCAAGTCAGGTATATAGGACTCCAACACTCAATTAGTACAACACTCAATTGGTCAGGTTTATAGGACACTCAAGTCAGGTATATAGGACTCCAACACTCAATTAGTCAGGTTTATAGGACACTCAAGTCAGGTATATACGACTCCAACACTCAATTAGTCAGGTTTATAGGACACTCAAGTCAGGTATATAGGACTCCAACACTCAATTAGTCAGGTTTATAGGACACTCAAGTCAGGTATATAGGACTCCAACACTCAATTAGTCAGGTTTATAGGATACTCAAGTCATGTATATAGGACTCCAACACTCAATTAGTCAGGTTTATAGGACACTCAAGTCAGGTATATAGGACTCCAACACTCAATTAGTCAGGTTTATAGGATACTCAAGTCAGGTATATAGGACTCCAACACTCAATTAGTCAGGTTTATAGGACACTCAAGTCAGGTATATAGGACTCCAACACTCAATTAGTCAGGTTTATAGGACACTCAAGTCAGGTATATAGGACTCCAACACTCAATTAGTCAGGTTTATAGGACACTCAAGTCAGGTATATAGGACTCCAACTCTCAATTAGTCAGGTTTATAGGACACTCAAGTCAGGTATATAGGACTCCAACACTCAATTAGTCAGGTTTATAGGACACTCAAGTCAGGTATATATGACTCCAACACTCAATTAGTCAGGTTTATAGGACACTCAAGTCAGGTATATAGGACTCCAACACTCAATTAGTCAGGTTTATAGGACACTCAAGTCAGGTATATAGGACTCCAACACTCAATTAGTACACTAGAACATTCATGTAGGCAATATAGATCACGAAAGGTCAAATGGTATGCAGAATGAGTGTTACAATCACAAGTGTAGCAATCGTAACACTTTTTCAGACTTATTGAACAGATAAATGGTCCGAATTACTAATGTGTTCTTAGTAATTATTGTAATAATTATAAGTATTCCTTTGAGGATTATGATGCGTCTCTATAGTTTATTCTAGCAATAGGCGATATACAGCTCATACACAAACTGTGGGAATTAAAAGGGTAAAGATTGTCTCGATTAACCCTCTGACTTCCATACACCCCTCCTAATCTGAATAAAATAACCAATAACTAAGCCAGAAACAAAAAGAAATGCGCATCGGATCTTGGAAGGGCTAGTATGGTACGCAGAATGAGTGTTAGGATCGTTAGTGTTACAATGGCATCGGATCTTGGAAGGGCTAGTATGGTGCGCAGAATGAGTGTTAGCATCGTTAGTGTTACAATGGCATCGGATCTTGGAAGGGCTAGTATGGTGCGCAGAATGAGTGTTAGCATCGTTAGTGTTACAATGGCATCGGATCTTGGAAGGGCTAGTATGGTACGCAGAATGAGTGTTAGCATCGTTAGTGTTACAATGGCATCGGATCTTGGAAGGGCTAGTATGGTACGCAGAATGAGTGTTAGGATCGTTAGTGTTACAATGGCATCGGATCTTTGAAGGGCTAGTATGGTACGCAGAATGAGTGTTAGGATCGTTAGTGTTACAATGGCATCGGATCTTGGAAGGGCTAGTATGGTACGCAGAATGAGTGTTAGCATCGTTAGTGTTACAATGGCATCGGTTTTTCAGAGTTTGTAAACAGATGGATGGTTTAAATAACTAATGTGTTCTTTAACTCTTTGAAGATTGTGATGCGTTTAAACAGTTTATTCTGGCTATCAATAGACGATTTTGTATACCTCATAACAAATATGTGGGAATTAAAAGGGCAAAGTGTGTGTGTGTGTGGAGAGAGAGAGAGAGAGAGAGAGAGAGAGAGAGAGAGAGAGAGAGAGAGAGAGAGAGAGAGAGAGAGAGAGAGAGAGAGAGAGAGATAGATAGATAGATAGATAGAGAGACAGAGAGAGAGAGAGGGAGAGTTATAGCTCATTAGTGTATGTATGTATGTATGTATGTTTATTACCTCGTGTACCCTGTAATGGCTGTGGTAATGACCTGGTTTGTTTGTGTACTGGGATGTGTTCACCAGTTCGATGGTAATTGTTTTATTATATATTATATATATACATATATATATATATATATATATATATATATATATATTTTTTTTTTTTTTTTTTTTTTTTTTTTAATATTAATGCCAATAATTTTGAGGGTGGTGAATGAATGGCGTTTAGAATGTTAGAGTGGTTTTGGCTGGCGTTTATTGTATGTATTCTTTCCCTGTCATCTCTGTTCCCTTTCCTGGGTTTCTTGCTGATCCTCTCTACCCCTTCAAGGGAGTGAGGGTTTGGCTACTGATTGACTGACTGATTTATATTATTATTATATTATTATTATTATTATTAATATTATTATTAATAATTTTTCTATCTATCTATCTATTGCCTGACGCCGTGATCCCCGAAGGGGTGGCCACGAACGAACCGCCCCCATGCACCTCTGTCCCCAGTCAGTCGACGCCCCTCCCCCCAACCAGCACCGCCTTCGTTCATGTAGTTCCTCACTCCATCCTTCCACCTCATATTCGGTCTACCTCTCCCCCTCTGTCCCTCCACCTCGCTCTCGTACACCCTCTTAGTCATTCTCTCGCTTTCCATACGTTCCATATGGCCGAACCATCTCAAGTTGTTCATTTTCACACTTTCCAGCACATCTACCTCCACACCACACCTCCTTCTTACTTCCTCATTAGTCTGTCTATCCCTCCATGTAACTCCGCACGCACTCCTTAAGTAATTAATTTCCACTGCTCTCACTCTTGGTCTGAGTCTCTCAACCAACGTCCATGCTTCGCTTCCGTAAGTCAGTGTCGGGATTACCACACTGTCATGCAAGGACTTCTTCACTTCCATACTGACCACCCTATTTCTTGTTACTGCTTTTAGCGTTCCTACAACCCTCTTTCCCTGTTGTACCCTCTCCCGCACCTCTTCATCCATAGTCCCATCTTTACTCAACACACTGCCCAGATACTTAAAAGAGTTGACGATCTCCATAGCCTGACCGTTCAGCTTCACCTCACACTCTGTGACTTCACCCCTTTCGAAGACCATAACCTTGCTCTTCCCCGTATTTACCTTCAAATTCCGTTTTTCGCACACTGTTCCAAACTCATTTACCAGACCCTGCAACTCCCATTCATTATCACTCATCAGAACTGTATCATCCGCAAACAGCAGTATAGGTAGCTTCCACTCAATTCCCTCCCTTTTCAGCGATACACCAACATCCACTGCTCTTGATAGTATTTCTTTCATAACTCCATCCATATATACAGTAAACAATAATTTTTCACTTGTATTATTATTTTTTTTTTGGGGGGGGGGAGGGGTAGACCAATTACATTTGTACGTGGAGATCCAATTAGTAAACACCCTCGATACAGTAGCTAGAACTATCATATTTAACAGAACATTGAGCGACAGTAATTAAAGGTACATTTTGAACTTGTTTATAGTATATTTGTCTAATTATACTTTATTTGGTGTGGGTATTATTAATTGATATTGCGTATTAATTGGACAACCACACATACAAATTGGCTAGTCTGCCATATGTGTTTGCGTGACTGCGGATCTTTATAAATTTTATACCTGCGAACATGGAGGTAAAAACTGGTGATTTGTTTTGTTGATGAGGATGATGGTAAAGGTTGGTTGGACATTATGGTGTGGATGGACGGGTATTTTGTGTAAGAGAGAGAGAGAGAGAGAGTGAGTATGTGTGGTGCTGTACGTGTTCTGGCATACTGAACACTTAATGGTCGTCTAGAATCACCAAATTTACCTACTCTAGGTTAAATGTATGATCTAATCACTTCATTTATCTATCCAACTATCGATTACGTGTAAGAAAACGTTTCATTGTATAACTGATATCTCTCTCTCTCTCTCTCTCTCTCTCCGTATTGTCAACAATTCTTAATTTTCCAACAAAGGACCTCCTATCTTTTCACTGTTATTCCAGCTCCCCTTTCTCTCTCTTTCAACCCCTTCAACACTCGTTCTCTCAACCTCTTCTCTTTGCTTCTTTATTGTGTAATTTTCTTAACTCTTTCTAAATCTGTCGCTGCTGGGAGAATCTGTGGAGTCGAATTCTTTGGCGAAATATAGAAAGATATGTTAGTAATTCTAACTGACTTAGGACGCCCTAAGATATGAACAAGTTAGGACATCTTATCTCGTGTCTTAAGTTGTATACACGAACAACATTTCGGATGTCCTATCATGTTCCTAAATGCTTAGGAACTCCTAAATTGTCCTAAATCTTCTAGGGTGCCTTATGTTGTTCAGCCAATCACGGGGCTCCTTATATCCCTTTATTTGGGAGTGTGTGTGTGGGGGGGGGGGGGGGGGAATCAGTCAATCACGGGACATTAATATCAGCTGATGCAAATAAACAAAACCCACTATGGCAGAAAGAGCTACCTAGCTGTTGAATTACCTTCATGTATGCCCATGTATCTATACATGTATACTAAATCGTGCAATATTCTATGTTTAACCCCAAACAAAATTTTCGAGAGAATGTTGAGGAAGGATACCGGTAGCTTATAAATTAAACTAGACCTAACTAATCTCTCCATAATTCTAATGAAGTAAAATAAACCAAAATTCTCCTTAGACCTAGACACCATATTATTCATATTTATGTTTTAATAACACATTTCCCGAAATTCCCGATTTTCATAGGCTAGTCCTCCCCACTACTAGGGTTGTATTTTCATAGGCTAGTCCTCCCCACTACTAGGGTTGTATTTTCATAGGCTAGTCCTCCCCACTACTAGGGTTGTATTTTCATAGGCTAGTCCTCCCCACTACTAGGGTTGTATTTTCATAGGCTAGTCCTCCCCACTACTAGGGTTGTATTTTCATAGGCTAGTCCTCCCCAATACTAGGGTTGTATTTTCATAGGCTAGTCCTCCCCACTACTAGGTTGTATTTTCATAGGCTAGTCCTCCCCACTACTAGGGTTGTATTTTCATAGGCTAGTCCTCCCCACTACTAGGGTTGTATTTTCATAGGCTAGTCCTCCCCACTACTAGGGTTGTATTTTCATAGGCTAGTCCTCCCCAATACTAGGGTTGTATTTTCATAGGCTAGTCCTCCCCACTACTAGGGTTGTATTTTCATAGGCTAGTCCTCCCCCTACTAGGGTTGTATTTTCATAGGCTAGTCCTCCCCACTACTAGGGTTGTATTTTCATAGGCTAGTCCTCCCCACTACTAGGGTTGTATTTTCATAGGCTAGTCCTCCCCACTACTAGGGTTGCATTTTCATAGGCTAGTCCTCCCAACTACTAGGGTTGTATTTGCATAGGCTAGTCCCCCCCCCCCCACTACTAGGGTTGTATATTATTATTCTTCGAAAATAGATAAAAATGCATACAATTGCATAATTAAATAACTAACACATGATTGGAATCGTAACAGCTAAGTAAACATTGGAAAATAGAAATATATACAGTATAGGCCTAATTTGACCTAGGCTAAACTCAATATTGTCAAAATGGTCTCCACCACCCAAACCCCAGTGTGTGAAGTTACCAATAACCTATGTATTACTTCATAAAGGTCTTGAGCCCCCTAATCCAGTCTATTCAGTACATATTACTATAGTAATTTCATTATTGAAAGGGTTAATCAAGTAAAATCACAGAATCATTGGCTTGGAGAGTATCTTTCTATTTGGCTATGTTTAGATACATTCTCTCCAGCCCTAAGTAGCGACCAAAGTGGTATATGACCACTAGTTCCATTAACAAATGTCACGCTGGAACTATTAACCGCTTCTCTACCGGTGCCATCCTTTTAGATTGTTTCTGTCTACTATTCGACAATTTCATTCAGCTTAAAAAGGGCCTCCAGCAATTTGAACTATCTCCCTTAACCCTTTTTACCACCACAAACCCTACTTAAACTGCACAAAATCGTCTAAATATAGCTAGAATAAAAGGAAAAATACGTTGCGGTACAGAAGGGGTTAAGAACACCAGTTATTTCCATAACCTCCTTAAATGACTAATACAATATGCTAGGATCGCTTTGAGGCCGGCTATAATTAATCCACGGCCTCGGCCAATGTTTGGAGGTACACCCTAAATAACGGCTCCCACTATCAAATTGTTTCCACTGTTAGGTAAAATTGAAATCAATGTTAAGCCAGGAAGGTGGAATATAAATATAATTGATAAATATGTTGATAATATTGATAGCAATTTTGCTTCTGAAATTATAGAGGGTGTTGACCTGAAGTCTGTTCAAGAAATTAATTCTGATTTAAAGAAGACACTAATTGATCTTACCGCACTCCTAAACAAAGTAGAAAGGAAAGCCTTTTGTATCATTAACTCCCGTCCACTCACCACTTTCTGCAATCTCTCTCTCTCTCTTCACCACAATGTTGCATCGCTCTTGCTATTCTATCGCTACTAAAATAACCAGTGTTCCTCAGAGCTCTCCCAGTGTATACCACCTCCTCTACGTAGGGTACGTAGTAGCCGTCTTGCAACACAATCCCACCCCTACTCTGTGCAACTCTCCAACCCAAGAGTGAAACCTTATTCTCAGTCTCTCTTCTATTCAACAGCTGAGGTCTGGAACTCTCTCCCAGAATCAGTCTTTCCTTCTTCCAATGACTTAAATGGCTTGAACATCCCTTGATTTTGGCCCTGTCACTCTTTCAACTCCGGGAGAGGCACTCGCTACAGGCAGTTCTGCCTTTTGTTTCCCTCACTCACATAGACAACAAATATATACAAATAAAGAACAATTCATTAAACAGTAATAACGTGTGTTTAAACAATGACCATAAACAGTGTTGGTCCAGTAGAAAGGAGTATCACAAAGCAAACCATAAGCTTAATTTAAAGACAAATTAACGTAATAATATTGATATGGTAGCGAAAAGTAAGACGTATAAACAGGAACTAAAGAGAGTTAAGGAAAAAGACAAAAGTGAACTAATAAAAACACTAAGAGAGACGAAACATGAGGATTCTAACTAGTACTGGCAGATTCTCAAAGGGACAAGAACAAAATCTGAAGTTCGAGTCATGATCGATGAATTTATGAACCATTTCAAAGCATTAGCTCCAGAAAATAACGAGGAGAATAACAGCTTACCTAATGTTGATATGAACCTAGAGGACGAAAGTGTTTTAAACTATAATTCTACAGAGGATGACATTAATACATGTACAGTATACGCAATCTGAAAAAAAAAAAAAAAATGCTTGTATAGATAATATAATTATTGAATATATAAAGAACACAAAACACTTACTTTGCCCGCTACAGTATACGTAAAACTAGTTAATACAATACTAAACACTGGAGATATTCCTGAAGAATGGTTTAGTGCAATTGTTTCCATTTATAATACTACAGGTGATGTGAATGATGTTAATAATTACAGGGGCATACAACTCTATTTAGCTGTATGGGGAAGCTATTTATGTATCTTCTAAACGCAAAACTTACTAACTGTTTTGACTGTAACAATATAATCGAGGAGGTATAAGCCGGGTTCCGGCAAGGGTATTCTATTACCGACCATATATTTGTAATTAAGAATATGATTGACTTATATTATTATAGGAAAAGGAAACTTTATTGTTCATCTGTAGATTATAGAAAAGCTTTCGACCTTGTATGGAGGGATGGGTTATGGTACACATTTGCAAATTTTGGAATTAATGTTAAGATCGTTAACGTAATAAAGAACATGTACAATTACATAAAATCCTGTTTTTCAATTAATCAAGAGTTATCCGATTTGTTGTTAAGTCACACTGGCGTTAGACACGGAGAAAGCCTGTCACCTATGCTCTTCTCAATGTTTGTTAATGATATCCAGGAATACCTTCTGGAAAATAACTGTAATTACATTAGTTTCAACGATGAATGGTTTGATGACATGGTTAAAATATTGGTGTTAATGTATATTTGACTCGATGGTACTACCAGTAATTACATACAGTTGTGTAATATGGGAATGCACAGTTATCAAAGACATTGAATATCTACATATTACATTCTATTATATATCCTTAATGTTCGTAAAACCCCATGTAATGCAGTTGTATAATTATGGAGAACTAGGAAAATATCGCATTGCCATTCATATAAAGAACAAGATGGTTAACTATTGGTCTAGGTTAGTTACTGGTAAACAAAGCAAGCTGAGCTACCGAATGCATCAATGGCGTTTGAAATTGTATAAAGATAATATGTTTAGATCACCCTGGTTGAATGAAATTATATAACTTCTCAAATAATTCTGGTATGTCAGGGGTATGGTCAAGTCAGGAGATATATAGTCCAGTGTGGTTCAAAAATGCGTTCGAAAGACGTGTGAAAGATCAGTGGATAACGCAATGGCGAACAAATATTAAATAATACATCGTCATGTAATACATTACTTATAAAGATAAGTTTCAATTAGAGGACTACCTAATGAATTTATTGAAGCAAAATATAAACTGTATAATGTATATTATGTACATTCAGAATGAATAACAATAGGTTTTCCATTGTTACCGGCAGGTACAACAGAACTAATAGAAAAGATAGAATATTTACTAAAGGTAATGACAATATATTAGGAAATGAGAACCATGTTATGTTAGAGTGTAAACATCTTGAATTTATACCATGTAGACAACAGTATATCCCTATATACTATATAAATGTATACCATGTAGACAACAGTATATCCCTATATACTATATAAATGTATACCATGTAGACAACAGTATATCCCTATATACTATATAAATGTATACCATGTAGACAACAGTATATCCCTATATACTATATAAATGTATACCATGTAGACAACAGTATATCCCTATATACTATATAAATGTATACCATGTAGACAACAGTATATCCCTATATACTATATAAATGTATACCATGTAGACAACAGTATATCCCTATATACTATATAAATGTATACCATGTAGACAACAGTATATCCCTATATACTATATAAATGTATACCATGTAGACAACAGTATATCCCTATATACTATATAAATGTATACCATGTAGACAACAGTATATCCCTATATACTATATAAATGTATACCATGTAGACAACAGTATATCCCTATATACTATATAAATGTATACCATGTAGACAACAGTATAGCCCTAATATACTATATAAATGTATACCATGTAGACAACAGTATATCCCTATATACTATATAAATGTATACCATGTAGACAACAGTATATCCCTATATACTATAGAACTCATCCTAATAGATATAAATTCATCGATCTACTACAAAATAATCGCCAGAAAGTACAACATAACATAGCCCTATGTTTTAAATGTGTATTGACGATGTTTAGATAGATGAGAGTGTATATTTTGTTTTTGTTTGTATTCCATGATGATATACCAAGTTTCCTGTAAGGGAGTTGTGCTCCATATTTGTAAAAAGTCTTCACTCTTCTTGCATGCTTTCCAATCTCTCCATGTATTCATATTGTTCTTCCTTCTTTCATTCTTCCCCATCACTCCATGTATTAATATTGTTCTGCCCCCTTTCTTTCTGACATCTGCCTCTGCTATCCTCTCATCTAACCTTGTTTCCCCTCTCTCTCCCTCTCTTCTCTCCCTTCCTGCCCTTCTCCTTCAATTCCGTCTTGTATTCTTCTTCACCCCATCTAGTTGTTAGTTTATCGTGGCTTCTTCTTTGTTCTCTCTCTCTCTCCCTCTGTCTCTCTCTCTGTCTCTCTCTCTCTCTCTCTCTCTCTCTCTCTCTCTCTCTCTCTCCGTCACCTTCCCTCTGCTCTTCCATCATTTCTGCTTCACCTCGTCTGGCTCTCTTCCCCTTCCTCTAGTTTAGCCTTTGTTTCCATTTGCCTCTTGTTTTTGTATTTACTTTTTCGCTCATGTTGTTTACAATATTTTGATCTTACTTTGAATATGCCAAATGTTACAATAATGACTTGCCATTTGCTCTATTAATTAATTATTTTCCTTAGTTCCATGTTTGTTGTAATATTGACATTTATCGTCAGTTGCAATTGCCTTTTTCGTAAATAATTGATTCAACAATGATCTGCACTTAGCTAAATATATATATACATTGTCTTTCAGTAAATTGTCACTCATGTTGTATATTTCAGCGAAAGAAACTGCTAAAGGATGCTCGGACCATAAGGATATATTTATCCCATGTTTCCTCTTGACATATATTTATATGTTCCCCTTTCTCTTTGCCTCTCTTTGCCTGGCCTAATTTTTTTTTTTTTTTTTTTTTTTTAAAGAGACAATGAACGGAGAAAGGAAAAACACAGATAAAACAAAAAGGTCCATGTGCCTAAAGGCATCCTCCATTCATAAAATGTTTGTAACAACTGGATTTAAACATTTGCAGATTGTAAGTGTGTGGAAAGCAATTCGAGGGAAGTGAATTCCAAAGAGTAGTAGCTCTGGGGATAAATGAATTCTGATAAGCAGATGTTCTGCATTGTGGAGGAGAAAGTGTAAATTCATGGGCGCTCTCAGCTGCCCTAGTTCTACGCGGAAAGATGTGGAGAGGCGGCATCTATTCCTGTGTGGATTCTCAGCCTCCCCTCTCTAATCAACTTCCTGTGTAATCAATACTCAATCCACGATGTCTCATTTCTAGTTCTCTTAGTTCCATTCCACGTTTTCTGAATCACGAATTTAACCCCATTTACTCCTTTACCAACTATTATGTATATATATACTGTATATATATATATATATATATATATATATATATATATCCTTCAGTACTTCACTTGTCAATCTCTACATCCTTCTCAATTTCCCCTTTGCCTGTTATCAATAAATTGCAAGTACCGGTACCATTGTTTGTCACCCTCTATGTTCAACTCTGACTGCCTTGATTGTTTATATCATGTCTCACTCTCGTTGGGTGTACGTTTGAGAGAGAGAGAGAGAGAGAGAGGTACTTAATTAACAGTAGTTGTTATACTGCTTGATCAAAACTGCTGAACAAAGGTAGTACCTCCCTGGCGCCACAGTAATTTACCTTATATCTATCAGCATTATGTCACGCATTTGTTATCAATACCACCATGATCAACTCTCTCCTCCTCAATATTAATTATGAGTACTAGATTAATGTACAGAATAGCCATTGTTTCCTCTTTTCTTTCTCTACCACCTAATATATATCCTGCCACAACCTACAGCGACTCTTCAGTCATCAACACCACCACCAATAATTCCCTCGCCCCCCCAATATGAAGTGTGAGTAACGATGGTAATGTAATGCAATCATCATCATCATCATCACTTGCATCATCATAGTTATCATTAACCCCACCCTCACCCCAGTTACATAGTCTCTGTTCTGTAGTGATGTGCAATGTGAAACGCAGCAACAGTTTTTATGTTTTATATTTGTTGAGCGCCCTTCCTTTGCCGCCTCCCCTGTTATTGGCAGGTAAGTTTGTACAATAATATGTAAGCACAATGTAACGGCTTGTTGTTAACATATACTGACGTGTAAACATTAGTTCGAAAAGCCACGTGTTCAGGGTATCCGGACAACTCAACCACTGGAATATTTCAACAATTTATACAGTAGATCTAAACCAGACACAGTTTAACGAGGGTAAACATGATATTGACCTAACCTTCTCTAATCTGATCACACATTATTGTTGAGTTGGTAGTGATTAAGATCTATGCTTCTGACAGACTATTTTACTCAACTTAGTCAGGATCATTATGAATCAAAGGGGTAAATGATACATCAATTAACTCTTTAACTTTGAGAGTCCCTTTCTAACCTGATTACAGCCGTCTGGGGGTATAGGGTAGACTAGCCCATTATTACGCGGTGGGCCAATTAGGACACAACCTTGGAAATATAATGCCAACAAATATGAGTATAGCTTGACTAATACATTTCATAATAAAATGCATGATACTTCAGTTAATTTTGACACCAAATGTATTGGTGCAGTTAATTATTTTGCGAACCCCGTGGCATAGTAAGTAGAGCGTTCGCTGCTGATCAAAGGGTCGGCAGATCGAGCCCGCACTGTCAAATTTATATTGGTAGATGTCAAGCCCGGACAACTTGACTTATATTAGCGATTCGTGACAAATGCCTAATGTTCTTGGCCACCCCTTCTCGGGAATTACGGCGTCTGGCAAAAAATAAATACATAATGCGTTTGATTTCATACGGTATACTAATTGGCATATCACATTAAGTTCCCTCACAAGTTCCGTTCCTCTCTGAGATTGTATTTGTGGAAGTAAAAATAGTATAATTGAAATTAGAGCGTAGTATCTTAAGGGGAAATGGGACGTTTTTCCGGTTCCCTTTCTTCCTCATATTTAGCCCCATTAGTTTGGCGATTTTAAGACCTTTCGCCCCATTTCTTTGACAATATTAAGACTGTTCTTGTCATTTATGTGTCTATATGTCCCTGGCGAGCGATAACTAGACTATTGTTGTGAGGGTCCTCCAGTATTAGACCAACTATTGTGAACCAGTGCGGGAGGTTGTGATTGTGAGAGTTCACAGGAGCGTGTAATTACTCCTGTTAGGTTATGACAAAACTATTGTTTTCCAGACGTACAGGTACATTCCCATACATTGTGTCTGTAACCAACCTATGTATTTATACCTATGTATATCTGGATATTTCTAGTCAGATTAGGAGGGACGTCTTTTCTACCTCCTTTATCTTTCATCGGATCTCCTTGATATTTTAACACTAACCTAAATAATTTATTTGCGGCACTTATTGTTCTATGACCCTATTTGCTAGTACTACTAAATATAGAGTAGATGGTATCTTAGAGACACTCCAATACCCTTGTCAATCGAAGTGCGCGGGAGCCAATACCGACGGCTAAATAGTTCGGTAGTTTGACTGGTTATAAGGCATATCCTTATAATTCATAGATATTACTATTACGGAGTAATATCTTGCTTTCTGATATCATTGGGGACAGATTAAGGGCCGTATATGGGTATAGTGCTTGTGGGTAGTGAATAAGGTGACGTACTGTATAAAGTGGTTTCATTTGGTGTAGAGGAACTCCCCCTTACCTGGTAATGGATTAGCCCATTTTCTTGCTCTAAGGCCTGGCTTGACCAGTGCCGCACTGTATTCTCGGCTGTGATAGTGATAATAGCTTCCGTCTTGTGTCCCTGGATTTACACCATATACCATCATACCAGGATATTCTACTGCCACGGATATATAGGAGAGCTGTCACCGGCCTGGGACTATAGTCCGACTATAGCTGAGTGGATTTTTTCTTACCCCCTTTATTAATTAACCCCTTCAGGTGCAGCCATATGTTTTCTCCCTTGCGTACTTGCTTTCATTACTTGCGTAATCATTTTAATAATTAATACTATCAATGGTTAGTATCCTAATGCATATTGTGTGCTCAATTTCATAATTCACTGCTTAATCTAAAGTTTAACTTAGTGAGTCAGTTATTAAGTAATTAACACCTGGTCACCCAGATAGTATTTGTGCCGTATTTTTCGTGTGCCCGCTATTATTTCGGTATCCGTTTATGTACCTTCGGGTACGGGCCGACACTGTTATTGTTCACCATCTTTGTTGATGCCGTAGCCTAATTATACTATTGTTGCAAGGGTCCGCCAGTATTAGACCAACTATTGTGAACCAGTGAGGGTTGTGATTGTGAGAGTTCAATTAGGAAATACTTTTCTTTTCGTATCGGGATATACATGTAGACTCTGCCTGGTTGCGGTGTTCTACTTGTATATGCCTTTACCATCATTTTCCTCTTACGATCCTTTTGTTGGTACAGTGGCCGAGGGAGTCCTCGACCAGTGTGATCCAACCCTAGTTTTTGTGTCCACATTTCAATCACCCGGAACGGTGTTGCAACAATTCTCTATTTTGGGCTGGTACTTTTGATCACGGCAGGGTGACATACTGTAATAGAGGAGGGGTGGTGGCCTCTTATAGAGGTAACCGTTACAGGGTGGTTTTCCCTAGTACAGTCACTGCACCCATCTTGATCATACCATGGCACTGTTGATAATATAGTAGGTAGGAGTCTGTGACCAGAGTGATTGTTCTGTGGGGTTATGATCTGAATTTATCCTCCTTTGGACGGAGTAGTATCTCTGTCCATTTGGCCGGACGAGTAAAAGACAGCGGCCTAAAGTATATCGGGAATCCTACCCCACTTGTTGTGGTTCCAGAGAGCCTGGACCCAGTAGTGCTACGTGTAGTAGTGTCTGTTCACGATCGGGGATACTGAGGGTTATAGAGAGGGTATTGCGTTACCGTTAGGCAGGCCCGGGTCTTTCTATTACAGCACCCTCGATTTGTGACAGTGGCGACCTTGCCATGATAAATTCAGTGTTTAATTGGGGTTACGAAGGAAAGAACCTGCTTGTTTTGAGCTGTGTAAGCTCTGTGTGTTCATCATGGCGAACAATGTACAGGTTCCGCTTCATCTTCTGACCGAGCAGGATGTCCGTGAATTTTTGGCCACCCAACCGGACCTGCAGCAGATTGAGGAGCGAACTACCGATGAATTACGGTTACTGTGCTCGCTATTTCGTGGGGATTCGTCGGGGTTGACCAGGGGGGAATGTGCGCGCTTTGTGGAGGACTTGGTCCAGCGGGGTGTGACCCCAACTGGCGGACAGGTTACCCACCAGGTGGGTGCGGAGTCGCCAGAGCGGCCTAGCCGATCCCACAGTGTGGACAGTCTCGTCTCCCAAGAGGTGCCTATCTCCGCTACGGGTGCCCCGATTTACACAGGCGATATCGCGGAACACAGAACGTCCGAGGGCGACTATGGGGGAGATAGGGCTCCTCCCGTCTCCGTCGGTGTTCTTCCTGGGATGTCGGCCATTCGTCCCGACCCTGGGCTTTATACCACTCCGCGGGTCCATCACTCCACCCCCTTTGTCCCAGGAATGTTAGGAGAGGTTCCCCTCCAACTGCAACTGAAGAAGATGGAGATGGAGGAGAGAGGAGAGAGAGAGAGTTTAAGCGAGAAGAGAGAGAGAGAGAGTATGAGGAGAGAGCGAGAGAGTTTGAGAGCGAAGAGAGAGAGAGACAGTTTGAGCTGGAGCAGACAAGAGTGGAGGCCGAGGCGGGAGGAGGCCGTGGTCGAGGGCGTAGTGTTCAGGATCGGGAGGAGTCAGCCGAAGTGAAGCTCACTAGTACGTCACTCAAGCTCGTTCCGGCCTTTGACGAAACGCAAGACCCGGACTCGACTCCATCAGGCACTTGAGCTGGCGAGGGAACATCTGCTAACTGCTCAGGACAGAATGAAGGCCCACTATGACAAGAGGAGTAAGAAACGGGAGTTTAAGGTTGGCGATGAGGTCCTAGCTCTTTTACCAGTGCAGGGTAGTCCGATGGCGGCCCAGTTTAGGGGGCCCTATCGGGTCACTAAGAATGTAGGTTCTCTTGATTATTTAGTGGAGACTACTGACCGACGTAAGTCCCATCAACTCTGCCATGTCAATATGCTCAAACCCTACTACCGGCCTGTTCCTGCATGTTCGTCGAGTGCTTTCGGGCCTCGTGACAGGAGTCAAGGGGGCCATGTTGAGGCTGAGGAGCAGAGCATGATTGGCAGAAGAGGGGACATTGACCAGGTGTCTACTGCCCAGGTTTCCGAGTCTCCCCTTGCAGGTGGTAGTACTGCTTCTGGTGCCATGGACCCGGGTGTTCCCCCTCCAGTGCTTGCTGTAGGGATGGAGGAAGAGGAGGAGTATTGGTGTGAAGCGATCCCGGCCGGCCTGTGGGGAGCGAATGGGTATGTGGCCCTGCGGGAGAAGTTGTCTCATCTCCCAGCCAGACAGGGTGAAGAACTCTGGCTATGGCAATATGAGCAGGTATTTGGTAACAACCCGGGGAGGACTACCTGGGCCATTCACGATATTGACGTGTTGGATAACAAACCAGTGAAGTTGCCACCCTATCGGCTTAATCCTCTTCAACATCAGGCGCTTAAGACCGAGTTATCTTACATGTTAGATCGGGGTCTCATCAAGAAGGGGTATAGTGAGTGGAGCAGTTCGGTGATGCTGCAGCCTAACCCGGATGGCAAGGTCCGGTTCTGAGTAGACTTCCGCAAAGTCAACGGGCTGTCCCGGACCGACACCTACCCGCTTCTCCGAGTTGATGACTCGGTTGATAGGATTGGCGCAGCCACCTTCATTAACAAAATATACCTTGTGAAAGGCTACTGGCAGGTGCCCCTGACAGACCGCTAAGAATGTGGCCAGTTTTGTCGTCAGTGGGGCATTATACCAGTGTCAGGTTATGCCCTATGGGCTGAAGATTGCCCCAGCTACCTTCCAACGCCTCATGGACAAGGTGGTCGAGGGTGTCCCCAATTGCACTGTTTACATAGATGACGTCATTATTTATGATACTACGTGGGAGGAACATGTCGAGCATGTAGAACATCTTGTCCGGCGACTAAGCAAGGCGGGTCTTGTCATTAACCTAGCCAAGTGTGATTTTGTTAAGGCTGAAGTCCAATATCTGGGCTATGTGGTGGGACATGGAAGAGTTTGTCCACCTCGAGTTAAGGTTGAAGCGATCCGAGACTTTACTCCACCACAGTCTCGAAAAGCTCTTCAACGCTTCCTTGGTATGATAGGTTACTATCGCCGCTTCATCCGGGACTACTCAACAGTTTTATCTCGTCTTACGGATCTCTTGCGTAAGGATCGGAAATTCAAATGGTCGGAGGAGTGTGACCGCGCTTTTTCCGATGTGAAAACCCTCCTCTGTCACCATCAGATCCTTCGTGCACCCAATTTTGCCAAGCCCTTTGTTCTGGCGGTGGATGACAGTAATGTTGGTGCCGGGGCGGTTCTGTTGCAGAGGCAGGATGATGTTGAGCATCCGGTGAGTTATTTTTCTAAGATATTTAACCGAACGCAGCGTAACTACTCCGTAGTGGAGAAGGAGTTGATAGCTCTCATCCTGGCTCTGCAGCATTTTGTTGTGTATTTGCCGCCCTACGGCCCTGTTATTACGGTCTACTCGGATCACCATCCTCTCCTGTTCTTGGCTAAGTTTAGGAACAGGAACCAGAGGCTCACCCGATGGGGTCTAATGTTGCAAGAATTCAACTTGGATGTCCGGCATATCCGGGGTGTGGATAATGTGTTGGCTGATTGCCTGTCCCGGGAGGGAATGGAGACCTGAGTGACTGGTGGTGGTGGGTTATTCTTTATAAAACATAGTTTAGTAGAGATATAAGTATAGAAGATATATTTATAGAGTATAGAGACTATAGCGAATATATTTATAATTAATATAGCATAGTGTATATTTATTGGGGATCCTTTGAATTAGTTCTGTCATTGTCGACATTTCCTGTTTCGGCTATGGATTTTTTTTGTCCCATTAATCCTAAAAATTTCCCTCCCCGGTGGGGGTGTCACAGGAGCGTGTAATTACTCCTGTGAGGTTATGACAAAACTATTGTTTTCCAGACATACAGGTACATTCCCAAACATTGTGTCTGTAACCAACCTATGTATTTATACCTGATGTATATCTGGATATTTCTAGTCAGATTAGGAGGGACGTCTTTTCTACCTCCTTTATCTTTCATCGAATATATTTGATATTTTAACACCAACCTAAATAATTTATTTGCGGCACTTCTTGTTCTATGACCCTATTTGCTAGTACTACTAAATATAGAGTAGATGGTATCTTAGAGACACTCCAATACCCTTGTTAATCGAAGTGCGCGGGAGCCAATACCGACGGCTAAGTAGTTCGGTAGTTTGACTGGTTATAAGGCATATCCTTATAATTCATAGATATTACTATTACGGAGTAATATCTTGCTTTCTGATATCATTGGGGACAGATTAAGGGCCGTATATGGGTATAGTGCTTGTGGGTAGTGAATAAGGTGACTTGCTGTATAAAGTGGTTTCATTTGGTGTAGAGGAACTCCCCCTTACCTGGTAATGGATTAGCCCATTTTCTTGCTGTAAGGCCTGGCTTGACCAGTGCCGCACTGTATTCTCGGCTGTGATAGTGATAATAGCTCCCGTCGTGTGTCCCTGGATTTACACCATATACCATCATACCAGGATATTCTACTGCCACGGATATATAGGAGAGCTGTCACCGGCCTGGGGGTATAGTCCCACTATAGCTGAGTGGATTTTTTCTTACCTCCTTTATTAATTAACCCCTTCAGGTGCAGCCATATGTTTTCTCCCTTGCGTACTTGCTTTCATTACTTGCGTAATCATTTTAATAATTAATACTATCAATGGTTAGTATCCTAATGCATATTGTGTGCTCAGTTTCATAATTCACTGCTTAATCTAAAGTTTAACTTAGTGAGTCAGTTATTAAGTAATTAACACCTGGTCACCCAGATAGTATTTGTGCCGTATTTTTCGTGTGCCCGCTATTATTTCGGTATCCGTTTATGTACCTTCGGGTACGGGCCGACACTGTTATTGTTCACCATCTTTGTTGATGCCGTAGCCTAATTAGACTATTGTTGCAAGGGTCCGCCAGTATTAGACCAACTATTGTGAACCAGTGAGGGTTGTGATTGTGAGAGTTCAATTAGGAAATACTTTTCTTTTCGTATCGGGATATACATGTAGACTCTGCCTGGCTGCGGTGTTCTACTTGTATATGCCTTTACCATCATTTTCCTCTTATGATCCTTTTGTTGGTCCAGTGGCCGAGGGAGTCCTCGACCAGTGTGATCCAACCCTAGTTTTTGTGACAACATTTCAATCACCCGGAACGGTGTTGCAACAATTCTCTATTTTGGGCTGGTGCTTTTGATCACGGCAGGGTGACATACTGTAATAGAGGAGGGGTGGTGGCCTCTTATAGAGGTAACCGTTACAGGGTGGTTTTCCCTAGTACAGTCACTGCACCCATCTTGATCATAGCACGGCACTGTTGATAATATAGTAGGTAGGAGTCTGTGACCAGAGTGATTGTTCTGTGGGGTTATGATCTGAATTTATCCTCTTTGGACGGAGTAGTATCTCTGTCCATTTGGCCGGACGAGTAAAAGACAGCGGCCTAAAGTATATCGGGAATCCTACCCCACTTGTTGTGTTTCCAGAGAGCCTGGACCCAGTAGTGCTAAGTGTAGTAGTGTCTGTTCACGATCGGGGATACTGAGGGTTATAGAGAGGGTATTGCGTTACCGTTAGGCAGGCCCGGGTCCTTCTCTTACAGCACCCTCGATTTGTGACAATATAATTATATATATATATATATATATATATATATATATAAATAAATATATATATATACATAATACTTAAAGTTAACGGTCAAGGTCCAAGAACAAAAGAAGAGTGTTAATAATTGTCTTTAAACTCTTCCTAGACTGTTTAACCCTTTGTGTACTGGTGACTTCATTTGTATTGTATATTAGCTATAATTAGACGATTTTGTGGAGCTTATGAAGGATCTGTGGTAGTAAAAAGGGTTAATTAAGATAGTTGATAGTTACTCAGGCCACCCAGGTGGCAGGGAATGAATGAAAGGATTGAGGAAAATGAGGTGAAAGAAGCAGTGAAACAAATGAGAGCGGGAAAAGCAGAAGGTTTGGATGGTATTGCTGTGGAGTGTATAAAGAAGGGTGGAGATGTGATAATAGATTGGTTGGTGAGACTTTTCAATGTGTGCTTTGTTGTGTCAATGGTACCAATTGACTGGAAGAGTGCATGTATTGTGCCGTTGTACAAGGGGAAGGGAGATCAGCAGGAGTGTTCAAGTTATAGAGGTATTAGTTTATTGTTAGTGGTTGGAAAGCTGTATGGCAGGGTGTTGATAGAGAGGATAATAAAGTGTACGGAAGTTGCAATAGGAGAAGAACAGTGCGGTTTTAGGAGGGGAAGAGGGTGCGTGGATCAGATGTTTGCAATAAGACAGTTATGCGAGAAGTATTTAGAGAAGCATAAGGAGATATTTTGGGCTTTTATGGACTTGGAAAAAGCGTATGATCGTGTGGACCGTGAAGCAATGTGGAAGGTGTTAAGGATTTATGAAATAGGAGGAAATTTGTTAGAAGCAGTTAAGAGTTTTATGAAGGGAGCAGAGCATGTGTGAGAGTAGGAAATGGTGAGTTGAGTGAATGGTTTGAGGTAAAGGTAGGTTTGCGCCAGGGTTGTGTAATGTCACCATGGCTATTTAATATGTTTATGGATGGTGTGGTGAGGGAGGTGAAAAGGAGAACTATGGGAAGAGGATTGGGTTTAGTAGGAAAGAATGGTAGAGATTGGGAGTTGAATCAGTTGCTGTTCGCTGATGACACAGCATTGGTGGCGGATTCTGATGAGAAACTGCAGCGGCAGCGGGTAGTCAAAGAGTTTGGTGTGGTTTGTGGAAGGAGGAAACTGAAGGTGAACGTCAATAAAAGTAAAGTAATGGTGTGTAATAGGGGAGAGCATAGGGTGAATCTAGATGTGAGGCTGGATGGGGAAATATTGGAACAAGTAGAGTGTTTTAAATATCTAGGAGGAACGATAAGCAGGAGTGGAGGTATGGAAGTGGAGGTAAAACAGAGAGTGTGTGAAGGAAGGAAGGTTTTCGGAGCAATGGGAAGTATGTGGAAGACGAGAAATCTCGGAGTGAAAGTAAAAAGTGCACTGTATCAAGGAATTGTTGTGCCAACAGTGATGTATGGGGCTGAGACATGGGCTCTGAAGAAAAAGGAGAAAAGAGGGCTGGATGTGATGGAGATGAGCTGCTTGAGGAGTATGTGTGGAGTTACTCGTAGAGACAGATTGAGGAATGAAGAGATACGTAGGAGAGTGGGGCAGCAGGAACATTTGTCAGCCAGAGTGGACAGAAGGGTGCTGAGCTGGTATGGTCATGTTGAACGAATGGGAGATGAAAGGCTTACAAAGAGAATATGTGAGTCAGGTACAAGGGGAGATAGAAGGGCAGGAAGACCCCCATTGAGATGGAGAGACTGTGTAAGAAAGGCTTTGGATGATAGAGGAATGACTATAGATCAGGCCGGGGAAGTGGTGGTGGACAGGAGTGAATGGAGAATGCTTGTGAATAGTTGAGTGAACACGTGGTCATTTGGAGTAAGGGGTCGGGCGCAAGTTCGACTAGATAATAGTCCATCAGGCGCCTGGCCCGGGGGGACGATAATATGAAGGGTGTGCCTGCAAGTGTGGTGGGAGGGCTTGTGGCTTTGGCTCCGCTGCATGTCTGCCTGTCGAGATCGGAACCTCTCCGGGTGGTCAGGGGCCGGGGGAGTGCTGGAGCGACCTTTGGTAACCCTGGTCTCTGGGTCTTCTCCTGGGTGACCTGGATGTGTGTGAGTTTGTGTTTTTTATCTGTGTTTATTTTTAGTTTTATGTTGTTTTTGTGTTTTCCCTGTTCTTGCTCTGTCTTGAGTCGGCTACCCCCAAAATGGGGATTGGGCCTGAGCATATAGATAGATAGATAGAAGATAGTTGAAAGCCTACTAATTTTATGGAGGCCCTTCATAAACTAAATAAAATTGTCTTAATATCCAGTATGAAATGAAACCGATAGAACTGTGCTGAACGGGTGGTTACGTATCGTCACCAAATTTTGCTGTCAAATTTGGTTGGTCAATGCAACGATTGTCCCAATTTTGTGTTTTTGTTATTCAAAGGTCAAGGTTAATGTTGAAGGTCACATATTATGGTCACTATTTCTTTCTTATTTATATTTTAAATTTGAATTATAAATATTCAAAATGCTACAAAATAGTGTTACGCTGACCATATTATAGATATATTCCAATGGTTAAGATTCACTGTGATCATAAATGTAATTATATATATATATACTCCCAGGCGGACATGAACCACCAACAGTCAGGACGAGTGTCCAAGCATTAATCCACTACACACAAGTATCCTCTATCACGCTGTGGTATACTGGATTACAGTATGGGCACTTGTTCTGACTGTCGGTGGTTGAAGTCCGGCTTTGAGTATAAAACAAACATTTAGTATATATATCTATATATATACTGTTTATGAACTGATTTTACCTAAGAGATTCATTACTATTTGCAGAATTCTAGGCCGCAGAGTTGCGTATGGATTTTTTTTTTTTGGGGGGGGGGGGGTAATGTGAAAACTGCACACCTACTGTATTATTATTATTATTATTATTATCATTATTATTATTATTAATATTATCATTATTATTATTATCATTATTATTTTTGTTATTTTATTATTATTCGCTTTTCACTTGTATGTTTTTTATTTTATTCTAGGGAGGGGTAGACCATTACATTTGTATGTGGAGATCCAGCTAGTACGCACCCTCGTTACAATAGCTACGCCTATCCTATTTAACACTAAATTGAGTGACAGTAATTAAAGGTACATTTTGATTTTTTTTGTATTATATTTGTCTAATTGTACGTGATTTGTTGTGGGTTTTATTTTAATTATTATCGCATTTTAATTGGACCACCATGCGTACAAATTGGTTAGTCATATGTGTTTGCGTGACTGCGGGTCTTTATAAATGTTATACCTGCGAACATGGATGTAAACACTGGTGATTTGTTTTGTTGATGACGATGATAGTAAAGGTTGGTGTTATGGTTGGTGATGGCATTATGGTGTGGACGGACGGGTATTTTGTGTAAGAGAGAGAAAGAGAGAGAGAGTGTGTGTGTGCGGTAGTGTACGTGCTCTGGCATACTGAACACTTAATGGTTGTCTAGAATCAACACATTTATCTAGGTTTAACCCTTGTTTGGCGAGTCCCGATTTAAGTAGGATAGAGAACCAAGGCCTAAAGAGCGGGTCCCGACTTTAGTAGCATGCGATGTTGAGCACTTAATCGGCTCTGAGAGAGAGTCCGAGCGGTGGGAGGAGCGCCGGCGGGCTCTGACCGTTCAGCGTGGACATAGTCCTGCCTCTGACACCACCACATGTCTCCACCTCCCTGGTCCCACGATACAGGGAAAAAACTGAGGAAATTAGTGTATTATATTTTTTTTTTCCTGCGTGTTGCAACATCGTTGCAAGAGAACCCGTGGTCATACAAGGATGGTTCAGGTGTCATTGGAAAGCTCAATTATCGCCCTTTCACAGATACATAATTGTATTACGCTCTGGATCTTCTTTATGCATGAAAAAGAGCATGGAATGAAGCTCGTTTAGGGTAAAACTGCCCGCTTGGCAGGTACAGTAGTAGCATTACAAAACTAGCCGATCAGGAGGTGTTAAGGGGGGATCGGCGTATTTATCTCCTCATATATAATTATATAATTATCTATTTTTTTTTAGTTTCCTCTCTAGACCTCCTTCATCAAATTAAAACAAAAATACCCCAAGACCCTCCTTCAATATAAATTTGTACATTTTTCGACATAAAAATTTCCAGGCCGAAGACCGGTTCCTCTTAAATTACAGGCTCGCTATCGTTCGCCAGGAAAAAATCGACACCTACTGTATATGGCATGAACGGTATTAGAATTGATAACCATGAGGTGAAAGTTCTGAAAATCGCCAAACTAATGGGGCGAACGTCTTAAAATCTCAGAAGCAATAGCTATTGGCTAAACATGAGGGAGAGAGGGTTCCAGAAAAAAATCCCTTAAGTGGAAATCTCCATTTAGTGTATAATATATTCGTTGCACATATCTATCTAACTATCTATTACGAGTAAAAATCAATCTATCTATTTATCTATTGCCGGACGCTTTATACTTCCCTTCCGGCAATAGATAGATAAGTTTCACTTTAAAGCTGATCTGTCTCTTTCTCTCTCTCTCTTTCTCTCCGTATTTTCAACCATTCTTAATTTAACATTAAAGGACCTCCTATCTTTTCACATCTTCTCCAGCTCCCCTTCCTCTTTTCAACACTCTTTCCCTCAACTTTTTGCTTTCTTTATGGTCTCACTTTCTTAACTCTTTCGAAATCTGACGCTCCTTGGAGAATCTGTGGGGTCGAATTCTTTGGCGAAATGTAGAAAGATTTGTTAGTAATTCATATATCATATAAAGATCGTGAGAGAAAATATATAGGTCAGTTTTTTTAAAGGAGGTTCCACTCAGAACAAAATGTCTTAGCACCCAAGTTTTTCTGAACTAATTGATTTATCCCTTATAAACTTTAAAGTGTATCTCTCGGCATGGGTGAGTTTCTTATGGTTTCATTTATTTTCACATCTTGCATTTAGTATAATGTTTGCTTTTATTTGGCAGCTGTAATTAAATTTTATATATATTCAAAGGATAAAGTGAACATATGTTCTGTATATCCGATTGATTTATATATCATTTCTATTTGTTATTTTCTTATATATTGGATTGTAGTAATGATAATGTTATTTATTCTGCTGACTCCTTTACTGCATCCACCACAGATCCTTCTGTTATTGTGTATGTCCATACCGGTGTCACTGTTTACTGTATATTATCAACCCTTTCAATAATTGGACGATTTGTTCACTATACTTAGGCTATCGTTAGACGACTTTATTCTTCTTTGGAAGGTCCTCTTGGAGTCACAGGTGTTGTGTATTTTTAATTTTACCTTCTGACATTCACAATTCCTTCCTAAACAGAATACAATCGTCTACTAATAGCCATAATTAAATTTAGGAATGCGTGATGGTATATTGAAAGGGCTAATTTATAACAAATAGTTTGAGCTGTACTTTTCATTGTCATTAATTCGTACGAGTCATCACTTCTGCCATGAACTACACAAATTCTTTCCATCTGCTGATAACATTTTATAGTCACTGTTCAAGATATTAATTACTATACAACCTTCTACATGAATGATTACACTATTTTACAGTTCTTTGCCTTGCCTTTCACTACAAACTATTATATGTTCTATAAGTTTAGCACACAGAGTAAACTAACATGCACATAGACGATTATACGTTCACTTATAAAAACATACAAACTCTCACGAATATATACACCACTTAACCATTTGAAGATTATGACACATTTGATTCTGGCTGTCATTAGACGGTTTTATATAATTAGGAAGGATGTGTAGGAATTAAAAGGGTAAGGACTATAACAATTAACCCTCTGAATTCCATATACCCTTCACAATCTAAATATAATCGTCTAATAAGAGCCACAAAACAGAAAATAAATGTGTAATCGGATCTTGAAAGGGTTAAGCTCCACCCTGTGCCAGAGTGTTGGGGCTTGTAATGAAGACTGGATAAAGAGTGTCCCAGAGTGTTGGGGCTTGTAATGAAGACTGGATAAAGAGTGTCCCAGAGTGTTGGGGCTTGCAATGAAGACTGGATAAAGAGTGTCCCAGAGTGTTGGGGCTTGTAATAAAGACTGGATAAAGAGTGTCCCAGAGTGTTGGGGCTTGTAATGAAGACTGGATAAAGAGTGTCCCAGAGTGTTGGGGGCTTGTAATGAAGACTGGATAAAGAGTGTCCCAGAGTGTTGGGGCTTGTAATGAACACTGGATAAAGAGTGTCCCAGAGTGTTGGGGCTTGTAATGAAGACTGGATAAAGAGTGTCCCAGAGTGTTGGGGCTTGTAATGAGCACTGGATAAAGAGTGTCCCAGAGTGTTGGGGCTTGTAATGAGCACTGGATAAAGAGTGTCTCAGAGTGTTGGGGCTTGTAATGAAGACTGGATAAGGAGTGACCCAGAGTGTTGGGGCTTGTAATGAAGACTGGATACAAAGTGTCCCAGAGTGTTGGGGCTTGTAATGAAGACTGGTTAAAGAGTGTCCCAGAGTGTTGGGGCTTGTAACGAAGACTGGATAAAGAGTGACCCAGAGTGTTGGGGTTTGTAATGAAGACTGGTTAAAAAGTGTCCCAGAGTGTTGGGGCTTGTAATGAAGACTAGATAAAGAGTGTCCCAGAGTGTTGGGGCTTGTAATGAAGACTGGATGAAGAGTGTCCCAGAGTGTTGGGGTTTGTAATGAAGACTGGATAAAGAGTGTCCCAGAGTGTTGGGGTTTGTAATGAAGACTGGATAAAGAGTGTCCCAGAGTGTTGGGGCTTGTAATGAAGACTGGATAAAGAGTGTCCCAGAGTGTTGGGGGCTTGCAATGAAGACTGGATAAAGAGTGACCCAGAGTGTTGGGGCTTGTAATGAAGACTGGATAAAGAGTGTCCCAGAGTGTTGGGGCTTGCAATGAAGACTGGATAAAGAGTGTCCCAGAGTGTTGGGGCTTGTAATAAAGACTGGATAAAGAGTGTCCCAGAGTCTTGGGGCTTGTAATGAAGACTGGATAAAGAGTGTCCCAGAGTGTTGGGGGCTTGTAATGAAGACTGGATAAAGAGTGTCCCAGAGTGTTGGGGCTTGTAATGAACACTGGATAAAGAGTGTCCCAGAGTGTTGGGGCTTGTAATGAAGACTGGATAAAGAGTGTCCCAGAGTGTTGGGGCTTGTAATGAGCACTGGATAAAGAGTGTCCCAGAGTGTTGGGGCTTGTAATGAGCACTGGATAAAGAGTGTCTCAGAGTGTTGGGGCTTGTAATGAAGACTGGATAAGGAGTGACCCAGAGTGTTGGGGCTTGTAATGAAGACTGGATACAAAGTGTCCCAGAGTGTTGGGGTTTGTAATGAAGACTGGTTAAAAAGTGTCCCAGAGTGTTGGGGCTTGTAATGAAGACTAGATAAAGAGTGTCCCAGAGTGTTGGGGCTTGTAATGAAGACTGGATGAAGAGTGTCCCAGAGTGTTGGGGTTTGTAATGAAGACTGGATAAAGAGTGTCCCAGAGTGTTGGGGTTTGTAATGAAGACTGGATAAAGAGTGTCCCAGAGTGTTGGGGCTTGTAATGAAGACTGGATAAAGAGTGTCCCAGAGTGTTGGGGGCTTGCAATGAAGACTGGATAAAGAGTGACCCAGAGTGTTGGGGCTTGTAATGAAGACTGGATAAAGAGTGTCCCAGGGTGTTGGGGCTTGTAATGAAGACTGGATAAAGAGTGTCTCAGAGTGTTGGGGCTTGCAATGAAGACTGGATAAAGAGTGTCCCAGAGTGTTGGGGGCTTGCGATGAAGACTGGATAAAGAGTGACCCAGAGTGTTGGGGCTTGTAATGAAGACTGGATAAAGAGTGTCCCAGAGTGTTGGGGCTTGTAATGAAGACTGGATAAAGAGTGTCCCAGAGTGTTGGGGGCTTGCAATGAAGACTGGTAAAAGGATAACATAATAAAGAATAACAAAACAAAGTGTGTGTTATTGTGTGTGTGTAGCTGGATGTGTGGTGTGTGTTGTTCATATGGGTGTGCTTATGTGTTCAGGTGTGTGTGTGTGTGTATATATTCATAATTCAAAATTTTAGTTTGACAGGAATTGAGTTTTTAGCTCGTATCGTCCCGCTTCCTAGACATAATTACCAATGACAACTACCAATCTCCTTGCTTAAGGAAGATGGTAATGGCCTGCTATGTCTCAGAAGACTTTCATCAACCAGAGCAAGGTTTGAACCCTGGTCTGCTGGGTTGCAGGCAGGGACGGTACCATTGAGCTAGCCGCGTGTGTTTGTGTATGTGTGCGTGTTTGTGTGTATGTGTGTGGATGTGTTGTGTGTGTTGTTCATATGAGTGTGCCTATGTGTTGATGTATGTGTGTGTGTGTCAGCTTTTGGGAAAGTCTTTCATATCATTAACTCCCGTCCACTCACCAAATCTCTGCAATCTCTCTCTCTCTCTTCGCCGCAATGTTGCATCTCTCTCGCTATTCTATAGCTAGTACAATAATCAGTGTTCCTCAGAGCTCTCCCAATGTATACCACCTCCTCTACGTAGGGTATGTAGTACCCATCATGCAACACAATCCCACCCCTACTCTGTGCAACTCTCCAACTCAAGAGTGAAACATTATTCTCGGTCTTTCTTCTATTCAACAGCTGAGTTCTGGAACTTTCTCTCAGAATCAGTCTTTCCTTCTTCCTATTACTTAAATTGCTTCAAACTCCGTGCATCCAGGCATTTTGGCTTGAACGTCATTTGATGTTGGCCCTGTCACTCTTTCAACTCTGGGGGGGGGGGGGACACTCCCTACACTCAGTTCTGCTTTTTGTCTCCCTCATACACATAGAAAACAAAAACCTATTCATTAAATAGTAATACCGTGTGTTTAACCGTTCCTGCTCGGGTGTCATTTAATGACACCGCGGCAGATGGGCAGGAGCCCGGGTGTCATTTTAAAATCCGTAAGCTTGAAAGCCAATTAAGCATGGTTTGAAAGCCGTGCGTCCTCGAACCGTATATAAACAAAGCCGGTCGGAGCGACTCGCACCTTCAAAAACAAGAAGAAGTCGGACTTTTGTTGTTATTGTTTTGTAGAACGAAAATTAGTGTTGTTATTGTCATATATTGCTAACATCGCATCAAAACTTTCTCCACGGAAATCGTCCTCACAACTGAACCAGTTGACCTAGAGAGCTCTACTCAATGCCAGTCTACAGATACAAAACAGGGCTACATTTCGAGATGTGAGAATTCTTTACCAGTTAGAAATAACAAAGCTAGGCCTAGGCCTATTACAGCGGTTTTTGGCCAGATCACTCGGATCCTAGTGCTGTCATTTAGAAGGCCAGCCCGGAGGGGGGGAGGGGGGGGGGGGTAAACAATTACGATAAACGGTGTTGGTCCAGCAGAAAGGAATATCATAAAGCAAAGCATAAGGATAGTTAATGGAAAATTAATGTAATCGTACTGATATGGTAGTGAAAAGGTAAGAAGTATAAACAGGAACTAAAGAGAGTTAAGGAAAAAGACAAAATTTAACTCATAAAAACAACAAGAGAGACGAAACGTAAGGATTCTAAATAGTACTGGCAGATTCTCAAAGGGATATGAACAAAATCTGAAGTTCCAGTCATGATCGATTAATTTATGAACCATTTCAAATCATTAGCTCATATAAATAACGAGGAGAATAACAGCTTACCTAATGTTGATATGAACCTAGTGAACGAAAGTGTTTTAAACTATAATTTTACAGAGGGTTACATTAATACACGTATACACAATCTGAAAAACAACAAAGCTGCTGGTATACAGTAGAGAATATAATTAATGAATATATAAAAAACACGAAACACTTACTTTGCCCGCTATACGTAAAACTATTTGATACAATACTAAGCACTGGAGATATTCATGAAGAATGGTTGATTGGTACAATTATTGTTCCCATGAATAAAAATACAGGTGATGTGAATTATTTTAATAATTACATAGGTATATAACTCTATTAAAAGCTGTATGGGGAACCTGTTTATGTCTCTTCTGAACACAAGACTTACCAAATTTTGTGACTGCAACAATATAATCAAGGAGATACAAGCTGGGTTCCAGCAAAGGTATTCTACTACCGACCATATATTTGTAATTAAGAATATGATTGACTTATTTCATGACAGGAAAAGGAAACTTTATTGTTTATTTATAGATTATAGAACAACTTTCGACCTTGTATGGAGGGATGGGTTATGGTAAGATTTGTAGTAAAGTTTGGAATTAATGTTAAGATCGTTAACGTAATAAAGAACATGTACAATTACATAAAATCCTGTTTTTCAATTAATCAAGAGTTATCCGATTTGTTTGTAATTCACACTGGCGTTAGACAGAGAGAAAGCCATTCACCTATGCTCTTCTCATTGTTTGTTAATGATATCGAGGAATACCTTCTGGAAAATAATTTTAATTACATTAGTTTCAACGATGAATGGTTTGATAACATGGTTAACATATTGATGTAAATGTATGCTGACGACACAGTAATACTTGCTGGAGATGAACGCAGGATTTGTAATGCGCTTATTGCTATGGAAAACATATTATGACAAATGGAAACTAGATATTTATTGTAAGAAGACTAAACTAACTGTATTTGGTAAAGGTATATCTCACACGAACAACTTTAACTTTATGTTTAAGGGAGAAAAAGTCGGAGTTGTAGATGCATACAAGTATCTAGGTGGAACAATGAAATGTGATGGTAAATTTAAGTTATACCAGGACAAAGTGTATAAACAAGGAATGAGAGCAATGTACTGTTTGTGGAGTAAATGTGATGGTAAACTTAAGTTATACCAGGACAAAGTGTATAAACAAGGAATGTGAGCAATGTACTGTTGAGTAAATGTGATGGTAAACTTAAGTTATACCAGGACAAAGTGTATAAACAAGGAATGAGAGCAATGTACTGTTTGTTGAGTAAATGTGATGGTAAACTTAAGTTATACCAGGACAAAGTGTATAAACAAGGAATGTGAGCAATGTACTGTTTGTTGAGTAAATGTGATGGTAAACTTAAGTTATACCAGGACAAACTGTATAAATAAGGAATGAGAGCAATGTACTGTTTGTTGAGTAAATGTCGTAAGTTGGACTTACTTATCGATCCACAGCTAGAATTATTTGACTCGATGGTACTGTACTACCAGTAATTACATACAGTTGTGAAATATGGGGATACAAAGTTATCAGAGACATTGAAAATCTACATAATACATTCTTATTATATATCCTTAATGTTCGTAAAACCACATGTAATTCAGTTGTAAATGGAGAACTAGTAAAATATCCCATTGCCATTCATATAAAGAACAGGATGGTTAACTACTGGTATAGGATAGTTACTGATAAACAAAGCAAGCTGAGCTACCGAATGCATCAATGCCTTTTGAAATTTTATAAAGACAATATGTTTAAATCACCCTGGTTGAATGAAATTAAATCACTTCTCAAATAATTCTGGTATGTCAGGGATATGGTCAAGTCAGGAGGTTGATAGTCCAGTGTGATTCAACAATGCGTTCGAAAGATTTATCAAAGATCAGTGGATAAAGCAATGGTGAACACATTTAAATAATACATCGTCATGTAATACATTACTTATAAAGACAAGTTTCAATTAGAGGACTACCTAGTGAATATATCGAAGCAAAATATAAATCATATATATAAATTCAGAACTAATAACAATATGTTATTCCATTGTTACCGGCAGTTACAACAGAACTAATAGCAAAGATAGAATATTTACTAAAAGAAACAACAATATTTTAGGAAATGAGAACCATGTTATGTTAGAGTGTAAACATCTTGAATTTATACCATGTAGACAATAGTATATCCCTATATACTATAGACATTTATACCATGTAGACAACAGTATATCCCTATATACTATAGACATTTATACCATGTAGACAACAGTATATCCCTATATATAGACATTTATACCATGTAGACAACAGTATATCCCTATACTATATAAATGTATACCATGTAGACAACAGTATATCCCTATATACTATATAAATGTATACCATGTAGACAACAGTATATCCCTATACTATATAAATGTATACCATGTAGACAACAGTATATCCCTATATACTATATAAATGTATACCATGTAGACAACAGTATATCCCTATATACTATAGAAATGTATACCATGTAGACAACAGTATATCCCTATATACTATATAAATGTATACCATGTAGACAACAGTATATCCCTATATACTATAGACATTTATACCATGTAGACAACAGTATATCCCTATATACTATAGACATTTATACCATGTAGACAACAGTATATCCCTATATACTATAGACATTTATACCATGTAGACAACAGTATATCCCTATATACTATATAAATGTATACCATGTAGACAACAGTATATCCCTATATACTATAGACATTTATACCATGTAGACAACAGTATATCCCTATATACTATAGACATTTATACCATGTAGACAACAGTATATCCCTATATACTATAGACATTTATACCATGTAGACAACAGTATATCCCTATATACTATAGACATTTATACCATGTAGACAACAGTATATCCCTATATACTATATAAATGTATACCATGTAGACAACAGTATATCCCTATATACTATAGACATTTATACCATGTAGACAACAGTATATCCCTATATACTATAGACATTTATACCATGTAGACAACAGTATATCCCTATATACTATATAAATGTATACCATGTAGACAACAGTATATCCCTATATACTATAGAAATCATCCTAATAGATATAAATTCATCGATCTACTACAAAATAATTGTCTGAGAGTACAACATAGCATAACCCTATGTTTTAAATGTGTATTGACGATGTTAAGATAGATGAGAGTGTATATTTTGTCTGTTTTATTCCAGGATGATATACCAAGTTTCCTGTAAGGGAGTTGTGTTCCATATTTGTAAAAAGCCTGAGCTAAATAAAATGTTTGTCTATGTCTTCACTCTTCTTTCATTCTTTCCATTCACTCCATGTATTTATATTGTTCTTCCTTCTTTCAATCTTTCCCCTCACTCCCTGTATTACAATTGTTCTTTTCCTTTTCTTTCTGATATCTACCTCTGCTATCCTCTCATCTATCCTTACTTCCTCTCTATCTTTCTCTCTTCTCTCCCTTCCTTCCCTTCTCATTCAATTCCGTCTTGTATTCTTCTTTACCCTTTCTAGTTGTTAGTTTATCTTGGCTTCTTCTTTGCACTCTCTCTCTCTCTCTCTCTCTCCATCCTCTCTCTCTCTCTCTCCATCACCTCCCCTTTGCTCTTCCATCATTCCTGCTTCACCTCGTCTGGCTCTCTCCCCTTCCTCTAGTTTAGCCTTTGTTTCCATTTGCATCTTGTTTTTGTATTTACATTTTTCGCTCATGATTTTTACAATATTTTGATCTTACTTTGAGTATGTCAAATGATACAAGAATGACTTATCATTTGCTCTAATTACTAATTATTATCCTTAGATCCATGTTTGTTGTAATATTAACATTTTTCATCAGTTGCAATTACCTTTTTCGTATATCATTAACCTAAGACGTGCGAGCATGGGGGGTCTGAGAAACCACACGCTTGTGCGCACGTATTTGAGCTGTTCCCACCACTAACATCGTTACTTTACCATAAATAGAATTAATACTTATTCATATGCGCCTATTTTACGTTGATTATAAAGGTATTAACCTGTTACAGCAATAAAACAAGTTGAAACAGCGTTTGGATGGTCAAAATCGGCGATACAGGCCGGGAATTACATAAGGTATGGCTGAGGCAATCTCCCTCCCCTCCACTCCTCCCCACGTCTGGAGAGAGATTGCCTATCGATACTCTCTCTCTGTCCCTTGCACTCGCTTTGTAACAGTGATGACAACGCCCTGCTTGCAACTCGCTAATGTTAGCGCGAAAATAGACCACAGAATAAGGGAATAACTGGGAAAATAGGTGATAACTGAAGGAGGGGGGGGGGGGGGGGAGAAGGAGGGGATGTGGAGGAGTGATATTTGGCATGGCCCAGGGGCAAAAAAAAAAAAAAAGGGTTCATGTTTTTTGGGGGTGTTTTAAATGGATTTTTTTAGGCCCAGGATCTTAAGAGTCTTCCCGCAGTCGCCCGGGGAAACTCTTAAGAGCCTTCCTGCACTTGCCGGGTTAATTCAACAATTATTTGCACTTAGCTAAATATATATATATATATGTTAAGGTCTTTTTGAAAAAGTGTCCTTTTTGCGAAATGACCGGGAGCTTTGCAAAATGACCAAAAACCTAGAATTTTAGTAAAATGACGCTTAATGATTGGCCCATTTGCAAAATGTCCAGCATATTGGCCTTTTTGTAAAATTACATGTGCCTATTTGCAAAATGACACCAAACGTCTGGCCAATTTACAAAAAAACAGCATATTGCCCTGTTGTAAATTCTAAATAACTGTAAACATATATATTTGTAAAAATTGGGTAGGCCTAATCGAAACACTATTATTTTTTAACATTTTAGGTTAGGTTTGGTTAGGTTCGACGTTTGGTGTCATTTTGCAAAAGTGCACAGGTAATTTTACAAAAAGGCCAATATGCTGGACATTTTGCAAATGGGCCAGACATTAAGTGTCATTTTACAAAAAGGCTAGGTTTTTGGTCATTTTGCAAAGCTCCCAGTCATGATGATCCAGCACTACAAAAACAAGTCAAGGAATATCATCATTTCAGGCATTCTCCCCAAGATCGACGCACCTGACAAATTCTACGACAAGGCCTTCAGCACAAATAGCCGACTAAAATATTTGTGTCTGAAGGAAGAAGTTGAATTCATCAACCTCTGGGATAATTTCTATAACCAGCCTACTCTGTTCCGCAAGGATGACACTCCTCTAAACCCTGTGGGTTCAGCATGCATGGGTCGTCTCCTACACGAAGCAGTCTGCAGCCATGGATCAAAAAACGCCATCCGAGAAGAAGCAGCAGTGACATAAATCATCCAACGCCAAGCAATAAACAGAGGCAACCGAGGACCACCAGCGATAAGGACCGAAGACAGCGAGGACCGAGGACAGCCATGAACATATATGTAGATCCGACAAGAACCAACAATATTATTAAAGAGCGTTCCGTGAGTTCTAAAATAACAAATTTAAAGGTTTTCTATGCAAACGCTCGTAGCATACGCAAAAAATTTTCAGATTTAGAGGAGCTAGTGTTTACAGAAAATTATGATGTGATTGGCATAACAGAATCTTGGCTCAATACAGAAGATAGAGACTTTTTAGCAGAGTATTCACTTCCCGGTTATGTAATGTTTGAGAAAAGCCGAATAAATCGAAATGGAGGTGGCGTTTTAATTTATATCAAAGAAAGTCTTAACCCTACCCTCTTGTCAAAACCTCAAATTGTGAACGTTGTGACGCTTCTGCATAGTAGCCACGTGCGGGCGTGCGCGTGCGTCGGCTGCCCAGCCGTTTAGAAACCGGCTGGCGGCAGCCGGCCGGCAGGCTTTTCCTTAGTATATATCCTACGACAACGTAACTAATGTCTGGGATATTCTTATGTTGTTTCACAGCTTGTAGCTGCCCTTATTCTTAACCAACGCATCTTAGTATATTTTATTCTCGATAGTTGATAGTTTCATTATAATATATAAGATGGAAGTCTAGTGAGGGCGGGAGGAGACGAGCGGGAGAGAGAGACCGGCTTGGGACGTTGCTTCACTTGCCAGCTTGGGACGAGCCTGAAGCGTTGCCATATGCATTTGATTGCAACGTTAGGCTTAGTTTCGACTCACGCACGGGGTAGAGGATTTTGACCAGGCAACAGTGTTGAGTGTTGCCAAGCCTGGGATGTATTTTGTATGCCTAGGGTGGGGTCCAGACAGATTCAAGACTCAGAGCTCGCCTCACTGTCGTACCCTTCGGACCCCCTTGATATCTATCCCTCTCAACCCCACTTAGAAACTTTCTCTCTTACTTTGTATACCTTCTTTCCATTACTTCAGCAATCTATTTAACCCTCCTGGCCCGGTTGTCATTTTAAAATGACACCACGAACTAAGGGCAGGAGCCCGGGTGTCATTTTAAAATCTGTAAGCTTGAAAGCCTATTCAGCTTGGTCTGAACGCCGTGCGTCCGACGCATGTAAACAAAGCCGATCGTTACGTCACCGCACCTCCGAAAACAAGAAAGAGAAGACTCGTTTGTTATTGTATGTCTGTATGTCATACATAGTGAAAAGATCGTCATATTGCTAACATCGCCTGCAAGTGCTCTCCACTGAAATCGTCATCACAATGAACCAGTTGACATAGAGAGCTCTACTCAACGCCAGTCTACAGATTAGAAACCGCACTACATTTATAGATGTGTGGGAAATTTCTAGCAGTTAAACTAAACAAAAATACGGTAGCCTAGGCCTAGACGTTTTTCGGCCAGATCGCCCGGGTAGCCCACCCTGTCATTTTGAGAGCCTGCCCGGGCCAGGAGGGTTAATTATCCCATCCCCTTGATAGACCTTATATCTATTATTGTATTAACGACGAGCTCTCAGATAACTAGATAGGATTTTGGGCCTTATGCAGAGATGTAATTGTTAATGAGACCTAGGAAGCTTTTTTGTTGTCTCATATTTGGTGGTTTCATGCTTGCTAGTGTGTTCTTGTGTCAGGTTAGCAGGGGCTAGACCGGAGGGGAGGCTTTTTGCGATCCTTTAAGTAAAGTCTGCTGGTGCGAGTCCCGTGGACCCGCACAACTTTACTAGCATACCCGTGGGAGTCTGGGGGCATTTTCTTGTCTGTGTCCCTGTGTGTCTAGTGTTGTGTTGTGTGAGGGCCCTTGCCTAGTCCACTCAGCACTGCGCTAGCACGTCTTGCTTTTGTTTTAGGGTCGCCAGGATAGAGTCAGATACTTGTGATCTGAGTCTCTCAAGAGAGCACCCTTTCAATAAGAGTAATTTGGCGCACAGACTTGGGAACGTCCCTAGGCTAGAGCAGGTGGCTCAGCCCGGGTATCCGAAGCCTATATCCTTTCGGCTAAACCTCTGCCACCTGGCAGATTAATAGCTAGGGGTTTATTATCTCTGTATGCTTGTTATTGTGCCACAGTTTACCGTTTTTGTGAGCATTGTGAGTCAGGGTGTGGCTTAGAGACTCTGTCCGAGCAGGTTTGCCTGACTAAGAGTGAGAAGCACACCTGTATGTGGTTATGTTGCGAGTTGCTACCTTTATTTAATTATACCTATGCCATTATACACTGTATGGCCTATCACTAGTATTTATTCCTGCTTATGAGTTAAGAGTTCTCTAAATCCGTAACGTACTTTCTTTGCTAAGCATCAGATCCTACAGTAGCCACATGCAGTTTAGAAACCCGCATCTTGTCTACCTGTACGATGTTTTGAGGACTGTTTGCTTTCACCTTCTTTCACGCAGGGGTGATTACTTGTATTAATAAACATAACGTTAAATGCACTTTCTTCTAGTTTGTTATTAAATTGTTTCTGCAATTTAATTCCATCATCTATCTTTTCCTTGAAGCTTTAAGTCAACTTAACCCTTTCACGCATTTATGACGCAGAGGTTGCCAGATTAGCAATAAGAAATAGAGTTCTCTCACTCTTATAATTACCTCTCCAAAATTAGTTTTCTGCCCACAGCTAACTCAAAAACAACTGCAGAGATTGAAGTAGCTAAACTAAAGGTTTCTAAATACCCCTGATGGTAACAAAGGCTTTAAAGTATCCCCAACAGGCTCAAAATCGCGTCATATGTCGAAGAGGGTTAATTGTGTGATCTTTTATATAGCCTGCTTGACTATCAGCAGTCTATAGTGCGTGCATCCTGTAACCGAGTCATAGGATACCTCTTTGTCCAGGCAGGACTCTTGACGGTTTAGGGTGGTTTGTTGCCTGTGTTTATAGATAAGGGTTGGATCTAGCGTTTTCCGATGTTGCTTGTTGCCGCATACCTAGTCCAATAGAAAGAGCCCAGTGTTTATATATCCCAGGACGTAACAAATGGCGACCTTGCCAGGATTTACTGAACAGAGGAATATAGTGGTCATTTGTTTTGAGATTCCTTATGATTAGAGGAATACAGTGGACATAGAGTTTTTTTTTTGGAGCAACCAATATAACACATTAAAGACTTTAAATAACATTAGTATATACATACTTGCATAGGAGATAAGGCACATTCTATAACCGTGATAATTACTGCAGTACACAAACATGTCTAATACATCAGAACACAGTGATGGGTCAGGTCACGATACGGGCTCGGAGGGAGAAAGACCTGTGAAGTGGCTAGTCGATAGCGAGGAGGGTGCTAGAAGATTTTTAGAGGTGCCCCTTACCGCTGCCAGGGTGTTGAAGCTGAATAAGTATGGCATAAAGTGTGTGGCAGGTCTTCAGGGTCACCAGGGTTTAAGTGGCATGAGGAAAGATCAGCTGAGGACTTTGATATTGGGTTTAGAAGGGAGAGACCTGGGTGGAGAGGTGACTGGGGGCCCCGGTCCCCAGCCCCCCCTCCACTTTACCCCCATATCAAATGTCAGGGTGCCTGAATTTAGTACATACCCCCAAGTTGATGGTCAATGGCAGCGTGGAATTCAATCACAGGGACCCTCTCCATTAAATGCACCTTCCCCTCCTCAAGGGTTGACTCCAGATTTATTGTTTTGGCTTGAGATGGCCAAGGTTGAGGCTGCCGAAAGACAGGCTCAGGCTGAGGTTGCTAGAGCTCAGGCTGAGGCTGCCGAGAGACAGGCTAGTGTGCAGGCTGAGGCTGCAGAGAGAACAGCTATACGAAAGGCTGAACTGCAGGCAGAGTCTACTAGGTATCGGGCTGACAGGGAGCTGGAGAGATCTCGAGTGGAGGTAACAGGGCGAAATATTGGGGGAGGTAACAGACATCGGGACCAATCATTGTCGCACCTGCTTAAACTAGTTCCTGTGTTCGATGAATTAGGTGTGGCTGAGTTTTTTATGCGATTTGAGAAGAAGTGTCAGGAACACCAGTGGCCTCAGGAAAAGTGGGCAGCATTAGTTTCATCAAGACTCCTAGGAAAGGGGCTAAAAGTGTATGATGCACTACCTTTAGAGTCCTGTGTAGTTTATGATGAGCTAAAGAAGGCTGTGCTACGGGCCTATGAGTTACAACCAGAAACTTACCGCTTGAAGTTTCGGGGTGTTACTAAGGGCAAGGATAGTACCTTCCTAGAACACGCCCGGGACTTGTCTGATGCACTACGACATTGGCTGCGTTCTGAGAGGGCAGCTACTTTTGAGGAGTTGAGTGAGCTGGTTCTCTTGGAGCAGTTCTTTAAGTGCACAGGCGGGGACTTAACATTAAATATAAAGGAAAAAAATCCTAGAACTCTCCAGGAGGCAGCAGAAATGGCTGACCTCCGACTGTCATTAATTCGAGGGTGCGGAGCAGCAGCTAGGAGTGAGTCGGGTGCAAAGGATCGTACCCCTCCCCCTCCCAAGAATTTTGATACACATAAATACACAAAACCATCTAGCACTGACAATAAAACTGAACATAAACCAAATACCGTCCCGTATAAGAAGTCTAATGGTACCTCCCACTCCCAAGGGAAACCAAAGAGTAAAGAGTGCTTTGCATGTCACAAGGAGGGTCACTTTGCAAATGCTTGTCCGAACAAGCCACCAAACAAGGTTGTGTCATTGGCCCGCAGCATAGGGGTGTCGCCTATATCTTCTGAGTTTGCCAAGGGTAGTTCATGAGAGGTTGGGACACAGCCTGTGTTCAAGAGTCCGGAAGGCTCGAACCCTGTCCGCGACGTCTTTGGGGGTCATAGAGGGCATGGTTTTGTGAGGTGGGCTGGCGAAAGGCGAGGAGTTAAGCTATTGCGTGATACTGGGGCTTCTCAGACCTTGTTAAGGAACTTTACTGGTAGACTGATTGACGCTGCTCGGGTGGTGGTAGTTCAGGGGATCAATACTACGAAGTCCTACCCGCTGGTGCGGATGGAGCTGGAGGTGGATGGTGTGGCGAAGGAGCTGGATGTCGGAATTGTAGAGAACTTGCCTGTTGGGGGCGTCGACCTCCTCCTCGGCAACGACTTTGCGGTGCCTGCTTCTAAGGTTTCACCCTTGGTCGTTGCTGAGAAGGCGGCCGACGTTAGTAGGGAGGAACAGGAGTGGGTTGAGAAGTGTAGCGTACAAACTATAGCGTGTGTTGTGACGCGTTCTCAGACATCCGGAGCCTTGCAGCCACCACCTCAGTCTATCAAACCGCGGAGGAAAGGTCACAAGAAACGGGAAGTGTTGGTCAATTGGAGAGTTTTGAGCCGGCAGTGTTTCTTGGTGACTCATTATTGGCACCTATGTTAGAGTCTGGAGAGGCCCCGGGGCCTGTCACCGCTAGTGCAGGTGCAGGGCAGGAAGAGACTCTGCGACAGCATCGTTATGCGCAGCGTGAGGAAAGGATGGCTCAGCGGGACATTGGAGGTGGAAATAAATGATTTAAGATGAACTTGGATAATCTCGCACCTGCTGATATATGTTCCTTGCAGCTGGAAGATCCTGAAGTCCGGGCGTGTGGTAATGGTGCTATCGAAATGGAGAGCGATGGGAATGCGCAGCCTGGTGATTTTTTCTTGTCCGAGGGGATCTTGTATCGGAGACATCAGGATCCCAAGAAAAAGTGGGATGGCGGGTCAGGATTAGTGGACCAGTTAGTAGTACCGAGGGTGTGCCGTGAGAGCTTATTGAGATTAGCTCATGATGTGCCTTTGGCAGGGCACCTGGGGGCACGTAAGACGGAGGCAGCTCTGAGCAAGCTTTTCTGGTGGCCTGGGTTAAAGGCGAGTGTCGTGTCATGGGTGTCACAGTGTCATACTTGTCAAGTTGTTGGGAAACCCAATCAGGTCATCCCGAGAGCCCTGTTACAACCCATCCCTGTCATTGGGCCGCCCTTCAGCAAAGTAGTTATCGATACGGTTGGCCCATTGCCCCCCACTAGTGCTGGCAATAAATTTTTACTAACTGTAATGGATGTAGCAACACGGTATCCAGATGCTTACCCCATGCGCATGGGGATGGATAAGACTGTTGTCAAAAACCTACTTGTCTATTTCTCTCGTTATGGCTACCCTCAGGAGATCCAGTCTGATCAGGGATCCAATTTTACTTCTGCTCTGTTTAAGCAGACCATGCAGCAACATGGGATAGTGTCTGTGGTGTCATCTGCCTACCATCCCGAGAGTCAGGGAGTTTTGGAAAGGTGGCACTCGACTCTCAAGAGTATGTTGCGGTGTTATTGCATGGAAAATGGGAAGGACTGGGATCTAGGTCTCCCATACGTTTTATTTGCTGCGAGAGAAGTACCTTGGGGAGAGCTTGGGATTTAGCCCGAACGAGTTGGTTTTTGGACACAGGGTCAGGGGGCCCCTCCACATAGTCAAGGAGATCTGGGAGGGAGTCACAAAGCCATGCTCGCTTCTAAAGTATGTAGTTGAAAGCCGTGAGAAAATGCTAAAGAGCTTGGAGGTAGCAGGTCGGAACCTTAAGAGTTCACAAGCTCAGATGAAGGACAGATACGACCAGAAGGTGAAGCTGAGGGAGTTTGAAGTAGATCAGGAGGTACTGATACTACTGCCTCTGGTGGGACACCCCTTGTCTGCCAAGTATTCTGGTCCGTATCGGGTTGTAAGGAAGGTTTCTGATCTCGACTATTTAGTAGCTACTCCTGATCGTAAGAAAAAGAACCAACTTTGCCATGTAAATCTGATGAAAGAGTATGTGGTATGTGAGGCGCCCCTCCGAGCCTTTCACTGTCCCGGTGTTGATCTGCAGCGATCGTGGTGGAGAAGGAGGAAGGGACAGTCAAGCTGCGGGGGAGGATAATTGGGATTGTCATCTTTCCGCGGATCAGTGGGTGGGGAATTCTAGACAAGTGGCTCACGAGTTGATATTGCACCTGCCTGAGCAACAGCGTGTAGCTGTGCAGCACTTGTTTGATTCAAACCCAGCTGTTTTCGCGGAGCATCCTGGCCTCACTACTCAAGCGGTGCACGATGTCGATGTTGGGGACCACCCGCCCTTTAAATCAGTGCCATACCGTGTTCCCCTATTAAATTACCAGCACTTAGGGAAGAGCTGGATTATATGCTGAAACGTGGGCTGATTTCTGAGGGTGCAGTAAGGTGGACTTCCCCAGTCACACTGCACCCCAAACCAGATGGCAAGGTGCGGTTTTGTATAGATTTCCGCAGGTTGAATGGTTTAACCCCCACAAATGCCTACCCTCTCCCTCGCGTGGACGACAGTGTGGATAAGATAGGAAAAGCCAAGTTCCTCACTAAGATAAACCTTGTTAAGGGTTATTGGCAAGTGCCCTTGTCTGAGCGAGCGGGAGGTGTGTGGGTTTGTGGTGGACGGTGCCACATATCGTTGCCATGTTATGCCATACGGGCTGAAAAATGCACCTGCAACGTTTCATAAATTAATGAACGACATTGTAGCCGACATTCCCAACTGTACGGTGTACCTAGATGATGTCATAATATACGACGATTTTAACAGTCACTGTGCTCACATCGGACAGCTTTTTAATAAACTGAATGAAGCAGGTTTGGTGGTAAACCTGGGTAAGTGCGATTTTGTCAAGGCCACAGTTTTGTACCTGGGGTTCGAGGTGGGGATGGGTCAGGTGTGCCCTCCACAGACAAAGATCAAAGCCATCGATCAGTTTCCCCAGCCTACGACTAAGAAACAAATCATGCGGTTTCTAGGTATGATAGGCTATTATTGTCGCTTCATCAAAGGCTATTCGACTGTACTTGCACCTTTAACTGACTTATTATCTAAGGACAAGAAGTTCCGGTGGTCTCCTGAGTGTGCAGAGGCGTTTTCCTTGGTGAAACACCTGTTATGTACCCACCCCATACTCAGGGCCCCGGACTTCAGCAGACCTTTTCAGCTGGCGACTGATGCCAGTGGCGTAGGGGCTGGGGCTGTCTTGTTACAGACAGATGATGAAGGTATCGAACATCCAGTGAGTTTTTACAGTAAAAATTCAATAGTGCACAAAGGAATTACTCTGTAATTGAAAAAGAACTCCTGGCGATAGTGCTGGCGCTCAGGCACTTCGATGTATATGTTCCTGCTTTCGGACCAGTCGTAGTGGTTTATACCGATCATCACCCTCTGAAATTCTTGAATCAGTTTCATAACCGGAATATGAGGCTGACCAGGTGGTCACTCATGCTTCAGGAGTATAATCTGGACATACGCCATATTGCCGGTTCTGATAACGTGATAGCGGATTGTCTATCAAGGGTGGATGATGTTGGTTAGACTGCCACAGGATTGAGGGTTGAGTGTGGAGGAAAATAGGCTGTCACTGTAGTTCAGCCGAAAAAAACAAATTAAAAAAGCAAAAACCTTATAAAACTTTATTTTTATAACGTGTAGAATTTTGTATAAGATGTTGTAGCAGTATCCAAGTTGAATGTTTTCGCTTATTGTCGCTAAGTTAGTTGAACTTGCTCGGTGGAGCGCAACAGTCTTTATTTTTTTATATATAGTGCCTTGTGTCGCAACAGTGTGTGGTACTATGAGAAGCTTTCTGTTAGATATGAAGAACTTAGTCAAGGGTCTTATATCTTGGGGGAGGTGTGACGCTTCTGCATAGTAGCCACGTGCGGGCGTGCGTGCGCGTCGGGTGCCCAGCCGTTTAGAAACCGGCTGGCGGCAGCCGGCCGGCAAGCTTTTCCTTAGTATATATCCTACGACAACGTAACTAATGTCTGGGATATTCTTATGTTGTTTCACAGCTTGTAGCTGCCCTTATTCTTAACCAACGCATCTTAGTATATTTTATTCTCGATAGTTGATTGTTTCATTATAATATATAAGATGTAAGTCTAGTGAGAGTGGGGAGGAGACTAGCGGGAGAGAGAGACCGACTGGGGGACGTTGCTTCGTGCGGAGAGTCTAGCTTGGGACGAGCCTGAAGCGTTGCCATATGCATCCGATTGCAATGTTAGGCTTAGTTTCGACTCACGCACGGGGTAGACGATTTTGACCCGGCAACTGTGTTGAGTGTTGCCAAGCCTGGGATGTATTTTGTATGCCTAGGGTGGGGTCCAGACAGATTCAAGACTCAGAGCTCACCTCACTGTCGTACCCTTCGGACCCCCTTGATATCTATCCCTCTCAACCCCACTTAGAAACTTTCTCTCTTACTTTGTATACCTTCTTCCACTACTTCACCAATCTATTTAATTATCCAATCCCCTTGATAGACCTTATATCTATTATTGTATTAACGACGAGCTCTCAGATAACTAGATAGGATTTTGGGCCTTATGCAGAGATGTAATTGTTAATGAGACCTAGGAAGCTTTTTTGTTGTCTCATATTTGGTGGTTTCATGCTTGCTAGTGTGTTCTTGTGTCAGGTTAGCAGGGGCTAGACCGGAGGGGAGGCTTTTTGCGATCCTTTAAGTAAAGTCTGGTGGTGCGAGTCCTGTGAACCCGCACGACTTTACTAGGATACCCGTGGGAGTCTGGGGGCATTTTCTTGTCTGTGTCCCTGTGTGTCTAGTGTTGTGTTGTGTGAGGGCCCTTGCCTAGTCCACTCAGCACTGCGCTAGCATGTCTTGCTTTTGTTTTAGGGTCGCCAGGAGAGAGTCAGATACTTGCGATCTGAGTCTCTCAAGAGAGCACCCTTTCAATTAGAGTAATTTGGCGCACAGACTTGGGAACGTCCCTAGGCTAGAGCAGGTGGCTCAGCCCGGGTATCCGAAGCCTATATCCTTCCGGCTAGACCTCTGCCACCTGGCAGATTAACAGCTAGGGGTTTATTATTTCTGTATGCTTGTTATTGTGCCACAGTTTACCGTTTTTGTGAGCATTGTGAGTCAGGGTGTGGCTTAGAGACTCTGTCCGAGCAGGCTTGCCTGACTAAGAGTGAGAAGCACACCTGTATGTGGTTATGCTGCGAGTTGCTGCCTTTATTTAATTATACCTATGCCATTATACACTGTATGGCCTATCATTAGTATTTATTCCTGCTTATGAGTTAAGAGTTCTCTGAATCCGTAACGTACTTTCTTTGCTAAGCATCAGATCCTACAGTAGCCGCATGCAGTTTAGAAACCCGCATCTTGTCTACCTGTACGATGTTTTGAGGACTGTTTGCTTTCACCTTCTTTCACGCAGGGGTGATTAGTTGTATTAATTAACGTAACGTTAAATGTACTTTCTTCTAGTTTGTTATTAAATTGTTTCTGCAATTTAATTCCGTTATCTATCTTTTCCTTGAAGCTTTAAGTCAACTTAATTGTGTGATCTTTTATATAGCCTGCTTGACTATCAGCAGTCTATAGTGCGTGCACCCTGTAACCGAGTTATAGGATACCTTGTTGTCCAGGCAGGACTCTTGACGGTTTAGGGTGGTTTGTTGCCTGGGTTTATAGATAAGGGTTGGATCTAGCGTTTTCTGTTGTTGCTTGTTGCCGCATACCTAGTCCAATGGAAAGAGCCCAGTGTTTATATATCCCAGGACGTAACACATCTATTTCCTTCACTGTTCCATCTATCTCCTTCACTGTTCCATCTATCACCTTCACTGTTCAATCTATCTCCTTCACTGTTCCATCTATCTCCTTCACTGTTCCATCTATCACCTTCACTGTTCAATCTATCTCCTTCACTGTTCCATCTATCACCTTCACTGTTCCATCTATCTCCTTCACTGTTCCATCTATCTCCTTCACTGTTCTATCTATCACCTTCACTGTTCCATCTATCTCCTTCACTGTTCCATCTATCTCCTTCAATGTTCCATATATCTCCTTCACTGTTCCATCTATCTCCTTCACTGTTCCATCTATCTCCTTCACTGTTCCATCTATCACCTGCACTGTTCCATCTATCTCCTTCACTGTTCTATCTATCACCTTCACTGTTCCATCTATCTCCTTCACTGTTCCATCTATCTCCTTCACTGTTCCATCTATCTCCTTCACTGTTCCATCTATCTCCTTCACTGTTCCATCTATCTTCTTCACTGTTCCATCTATCACATTCACTGTTCCATCTATCTCCTTCACTGTTCCATCTATCTCCTTCACTGTTCCATCTATCTCCTTCACTGTTCCATCTATCTCCTTCACTGTTCCATCTATCTCCTTCCCTGTTCCATCTAGCCCCCTCCCTGTTCCTTCTATCTCCTTCACTGTTCCATGTATCTTTCTCCCTGTTCAATTAATCTCCTTCCCTTTCCATCTATGCACATAAACATTTAAAACGTTGTATTCAAATACAATGCATTCTTGGATCCGATTTAAAGTCTGCCTTTCACCGTGTTGTTGGTTGTAAGGTAAACAGTTTTATTGTGACCTGTGCGGCTCTGAGAAAGTCATGACGGTCGGGAAGTGTCACACTGTGTCACCAGTTGGGGGACAACATCACAACAAACTATAGGGACAGTTCAGACAACTGCTTAACACCTTCAGGATACCAGGACGCTTGTGTTCCTTTTATTCTCACTTTAAGTAGACAATGATATTTAGTTCAGCAAGTAATGTTAGAAGTCTGAAAGTTAAACGTTATAGACCTTATCCCTTTAATTGCTAGATGGCCTCCCAAAACTAAGTAATATCGTTAAAATATAATGATAGTAGCAGACTAAATTTTCGATATGCGTCATGGTATACTGAAAGAGAGAGAGGGAGAGAGAGAGAAAGATGATGATGACATGCACCTCTTACTATAAAAAGCGTTTTACTATAGCCAGAACTGCTAGTATCACCCCCATCATGAGAGAAACCTGAGGAAGGCCTTCGTATTTTTCTGTTCAGTTAAGGCCGCAGTAGAAGAAATAGAGCAACACGTGATGGCTGTCTAGGAACGTCACTCACTCTTACTCTATCTCTCTTTTACCATATTTTTCTTTCGTTTCATATTTTTGGTTCTGAATATTATTCGTCTCTCGTCAACACCTTGAGGGATATGCATGTTGATATGTATTATGTTTTCTTTATATCCTTTTGAAGGACATTGGCCGTTCTTAAGTTTTCACTGTCCAAAAGTTAAAGTTACTCGTTACTACTTGTGGTGACTAAATACCCCTGATACTCGTAAACAATTGACACTTTACTCACAGTGGCTGTTTATCAAGAGAAAAAACACTAATGACAAATACCCTAGACATGTACTGGAGATTTACTGTATGTCTAGGGAAGTGTATTTTCTTATTTGTAGCATACATGGTGTTCAAATATAAAAACTTTAGCGTCCTTTATACATTACTTGTGAAAGAAAAATATATCCAAAGCAGAACATAATACAAATATCATAGAAAGAAGAACTTCATACATTCTTTTAAAGCTCCTTTACACACGATGTGCAAGGTGACGTAGTGCTATATAGTGTTTTCTCAACTTACCTTGTTATATAATTAAGAATTAAATATATCTGCTTTCCCCATCATCGCTCACATTGTAAAAAACAAGACAATTAGGCAGCCGAGACACCCTGCCTGCACCTTCAGGCCATAATGACGAAATACGATGCCTCCCTCCCAATGCGTAAGCGCCATTCTTATCAATAACTCTCCTCCTGGAATGTCCGAACAAGTAATTATGACTACTGAGGATGAACAACCAATGCCAGCAATGGCCACCGATGTGCTCAAAACCTCTTGTTGACTGATCCGGTGTTTTGGACCTCTGGGAGTTGAGTTTACATCGAGAACCATAAGTTATGAGCAACTAGATAACTTTACAACTTTTTCCCTGCTGCGTTTAAAACTATTATCAAGTTTAATATTGACAGCCCTTTCATCACCCTTAAAGGAGATTAACTGCCAGCTCATAAAGCAGCAAAATACCAAACTATACACCTTCATGCAGCCCGGAGAGACCACAAATGCTACCTAGAACACTGGAGAGAGTATTACCAACTAAACTACTGCTGTCAGCATTACAGCTTCATAAACATCACCAACCCAGGGTGACTTGTGGTGGATGTTAGCACCGGGGTCAGAGTTGCCTGACCACTCGGTTAGGTAATTTTTATAAATGATCTTCTCAACTGTACCTCAATTCCCATTCATCCATACGCAGACGACTCAACCTTACACTACTCCATTAGTTTTTCAGAACGCCCCAGTCAGCAATCCCTCAACGACAAACGTAATGAAGCCATAGAACACTTAAATTCTGATCTAACTACTATCTCCAATTGGGGCAGAGAAAACCTTGTTACCTTTAATGCTTCCAAAACCCAATTTCTCCATCTATCTACCCGTCCGGAACTCCCAGCGGACTATCCCTTATTCTTCAGCATTACAAAAATCAATCCTTCATCTTCTCTCAATATTCTTGGTGTCTCTTTTTCTTCTGCTCTCATTTGGAAGGACCATATTACCAGTCTTGCTAAGGCAGCCTCCCTGAATCTGGGTGTGCTCAACCACCTCAGGGGGTTCTTTACCCCTGCACAGCTTCTTGCTCTGTACAGGGGCATAGAGCGTCCTTGTATTGAGTATTGTTAACATGTGTGGGGAGGTTCCTCTCACACCGCTCTCCTAGACAAAGTTGAAAGGAAGGCCTTTCGTATCATTAACTTCCGTCCACTCACCAATTCTCTGCAATCTCTCTCTCTCCGCCGCAATGTTGCATCTCTCTCGCTATTCTATCGCTACTATAATAATCTGTGTTCCTCAGAGCTTTCCCAGTGTATACCACCTCTTTTAAGTAGGGCACGTGGTACCCGTCTTGCAACACAATCCCACCCCTACTCTGTGCAACTCTCCAACCTAAGAGTGAAATGTTACTCTCAAACTTTCTTCTATTCAACTGCTCAGCTCTGGAACTCTCTCCCAGTATCAGTCTTTCCCTCTTCCTATGACTTAAGTTGCTTCAACCTCTGAGTGTCCAGGCATTTTGGCTCGAACGTCCCTCGATTTTGGCCCAGTCACTCTTTCAACTATGGGGGAGGCACTCGCTATAGGCAGTTCTGCCTTTTGCCTCCCTCACTCACATAGAAAAAATAAAACAGGAGTCGTGATAAATGCGATAACTAAATCAGTGAGATTTCTTTGAATCGGGGGAATATTCAGATGTCCATACCTATAAATGTTTATGTTTTTAAAAGTTTTGTTAACTCGGCAGCTGTGACAGACATATTTTTTAAACGCCCGCCAGTTTGAAGGATTTAGCTTCAGTTCTGACAAAATGTGTTACATATACCATATAAAACAATATTATTGCTCCATATGTGCATATTTTACATATATAATGAACATGTGAAAATCAGAAAAAAATGAAAATCGGTGTAAAGAGTAACTATGCAATGAAAAACCATAAAACTGTGACGGGAGTGGTGTGAGGTAGGTAGGTTGGAGAGAGCCCGACATAGCTCCACTCTCTCGCACATCTCTCGAGATGAGTCTGGGTTGGTTTCGTACATGCATGATGGAGGAAGAAGGTAGGGGCAGTGTAGAGGAGAGTGACTAAACGTATTGGAGGCGGGAGAGAGGATATATAAGGCAAGAGGGAGGGAATAACTAGGATAATGGAGGAGGGGAGAAGTGGAAGGAGAAAGGGGGTGAGGAGGAGATAGAGAGGAGGGATAAGACATATAAGGGGTGGACAGGAGGTTGTGGTGAAGAGACATACGACATAATCACATATATATTGCTTCCATTTCAGCGACATTTGGGCGTATTATTTATATTTATTTCTTAATGTTAAATATATTTTGTATTTGCGCCATCTACTGGAAAGACTGTTACATTCTTCCGGAAGGACTGTCGCAGCCCTTGGGTTAATACCAGGTAAAAAAGAGGATATACTGGGCAAACTTTGTATCGCCTAAAGCCTGTTATATTGCTGAATTGTGATAATAATTAATGAACAAGTCTTTTAGTGAACTATCTTCTGGGGTGAGGGCTGGCCCTCTCCAGAGTGAAGTTTGGCATCCTCTACCCAACCTTCGCTGTTTCTGTCTGTCTCTTTTACTATCCTACTTTTCCTTCTGGGGGCGGTGGGCTAGAAATCCTCCTCCCCTTGTAGACTTCAACTACTAGATGAGACAGAGGAAGGGACGAGGGAACGCGAAAGTGGTCCCGGACCCTAAGAATTGGAATTTTAAATGTTTCTGTTCGATCTTCGTCTTTATTCGGCCACCCGCAGCTATGGGGTATGTGCCTGGTTATATAGAGTACTTACATACATCTCCTGTATTGCATTGTTTATACATTATACTTCCCTAAATATATTGGGGTGTCATCATTAGGCTCTATAAAGAGGGAATACACGTATATAATGAAACAAAGCTTCAAATTACACCATACAGTATTATGTTGAGTGTCATAATTGTATTGCTTTAAAGAGTTCATACTTTTCTATAGCAGTTGCTCTTTCCAACTATCTTTCCATACATAGGTTTTTATAGTCTAAAGATTCGACCATTGTACACAATAAAATGGTAATGAAATATGTTTATTGGTAATTATTATTATGAAATCATTCTTAACATTAGCTGTTTATAGTACTTATTAGTCATAAAGTTAGAGGAGATAATGCATTATGGATATACTCAACTTAATTTCTTGTGTTCTTTTTTTTTCTGACTGAATAGTTTACCATGATAGCCATGCACTATATTCAAAGAACAATATTTTATATACTGTATAATTGGTATGCATAAAATGTTACATGCAATACAATAGTTCAACAAAACAGTTTCGGAAAAAACCCATATACAGGTATTTACCTGCTAAATTGTTACTTGGCCTATAATAAAAATTTATCCCACCGGTGCCGGAAATACATCAACAAAACTAATTCATCCAGCATTGTAGTAATTCGATTATATAATTTGAGTGCCTTTCATACCGAGCCATCAAAGGCAATCCCATTTAATTATACAAGAGAGGAAGGGAGCCAGCCTGTCCCGCCATCATCATCATCAAACTGTACCGCTATTTACCACGGGGGAATACAATGATATCCAACATTACTGATATCACCTCAATATATGGCAGGTCATTAGTAGATTTACAGTGAAGGACATACATTTGTTGATCATTCATACCGTGCAATCCAAGTAAGGTGATCAGGTCTTAATTCAAGGATATATTATGGAACACACCGTTCTTAACACTAATCCTCCATTACAAACCCCAATGCACTAGAATAAACTAATGAAAGTATATGATCCTCCCGGGATTCGAACTCGGAACACCACACCCAGAACATAAGCATCTAAACCATTACACCACCAACACAGTTAAAGGCTGTTAAAAATTAAGTACACCTCCCACACCTCCTCCCCCCTGTCCTCTACTGCCGCCATTTATGTTGAGCATCTTTCCCTTTGTCGGGCTTGGCGGCTGTCTGGTTTCCATTCAGTTCTTGCTTCAGAATTATATGCCATCCTTCAAGCTTTACTTTTCATTCGCGATTTCCTCCACCCACAGGCAATAGTAGTTTTCTCAGATTCACTATCCTCCCTTGTCCTCCTCAGCTCCCAGCACCCAGTATCTCATTGCTACCTTGTCTTTCAGGCCCATTCTCTCCTTTGCTCCCTTGGGCAGTCCGGTTTTTCCCTCCATTTTCAGTGGGTTCCCTCCCATGTTGGTATCCGGGGTAACGTCATTGTTGATGCTGCGGCTTCCCTTGCACACTCCTCCCCTGCCCTTGAACCCTTCCCTCTCCCTCCCTCCTCAGTTGCCAGGCTAGCTTTTGCCCAATGCCGGACGCTCTGGGATGCCTCCCTCAGAGGTGAGCTCTCCCGCACCGCCCTTGGTCAGTACAGGCTAGATTCTTCCCCTTACCCGTGGTCCCGCTTCCCCCTCCGCCCCCTTGACACTGCCCTGGTCCGTCTCCGCATAGGCCATGTTGGACTGGCCTCTCACCTCTTCCGTCTGCGACTGGTGCCTGACCCTTTCTGCCCGTGGTGCCGGATGGTGGATGAAACGGTAGAGCACTTCCTGCTTCACTGCCCTCGCTTCTATTCCCATAGGACCCTCCTCCGCTGCAGCCTCCGCTCCCTGGGGGTCTCCAACTTTACCCTCCCCGTCCTGTTGGGGGGCAGTGGACTGGACCCGCCCCTCCGTGTCCGGGTGCTCCCGCACACCCAAGTCATCCTGCGGCGTTCGGGTCGTCTCGGCCGCCTGTGATTGCGTACCTGGGATGGTCTCCGGCAGGGTTAATTGGGCCTGCCCACACAGCCTTATAATCAACAAACAAGAACAAGAAAGGTTAAGTACACGATCACGATTACTATCCTTTTTCGAATTCTGGATATAAATCTAATCATGTACTTAGACCCAACTGCATTATGGAAAACGTAATGTATTAGTGAGAGGGAAAAACAATGAATGGGGAAAAGATCACTACGACCAGCTTCGCTCGACATTAGTTCCTGAACCTATAGCAATTAAGGAACACACCGATATTAACATTAATCCTCCATTACAAACCCTAATGCACTAGTACAAATTAATGAAAACATATAAATAAAGGCGCACTCCCCACCCTCCATTCCCTCAGGAAAGATACTGAGACAGAAGGTTAGAGATTATGATCCTTGCAGGTTTGGCATATTACCTGAAGACAATAATTATAGCATGCAGGAAATGAAAAAGTTAGTACATGCACATATGCTCTGTTTTTCCTGAATTCCCCCAAACTAAGAACAGTGATCATTGTTGCCAGATATTATGTAGGTATTACAGTACGTAGTGTCTACACCATACCATCATTATAAAGTGTAAAACCTAACCCTTTCCTAACCCTTAAGCAGTATGGCGCATTTATGTTATGATTTCTGGCTATTAGTAATTTATTCAGATTAGGAAGGCTATATGGAAGTCAGAGGGTGAATTGAGACATCCTTCAGACATCATTCCTAAGCTGTATAAAATCGTCTAATGATAGCCAGAATAAACTGTCAAAATCCGTCATGATCCTCAAGGAGATACTCATGTATGAGCTGTTTGCTATAACTTTATCATGGAGTTGGTTCCACTACTTGATTATAAGAATGTTGTAGTTGTATCAACATTTCCTACCCACTAATTGTAAGTAATTTCTTTACCTATATCACTCTCTTTAGCTAGCTTGAATCATTTGCTTGCATCTATGTTGTTGAGACCTTTTAATATCATCGCCACTCTCACTATAGATAACGGGGAACACAAGCAGCCATCAAAGCTGCACCTATGTGATAGAGGCCTCCGTATCCTCTGGTCGCCTCTTGGGTTCTAGATTTTAAGTTATCAAGCCTGGTACACAAGCCTGGTATACTGTCCAAGTTACTACCGTTTACTTCACTAGATGGAACATCACAAGTGTCCACTAACTTCAGCTTACTATTTACTGCTAGGTCAACAGAGGCATAGGGTGTTAGGAGACTAGCACAAATAGTTTTGCCCTGCCTGGGAAGAGAACCCTGTTCCTCCCAAGTCAATATGTTACAGGACACCTGAGGGAACGTGAGGGAAAAGGAGAGCAAGTTGCAATAATTTAAAGAACTGTAATAAATTAAGAATAATTAAAGAGAATAACATAAACTACAGAAATTCAATATATGCTGCATCCCGATTGTTCATAATATAATAAGGCAAAGTTGTGAAATTGAATCAATTCGGAAAGCAAGACTTGACCGACTGGAAGAATCTCTTGATGATAATAATATTATATAATTCAGCATCCATCCACAACACGAGATAATAGTCCAGGTCACTTATATGTTAATGATATACTAAACCAGGCAATAGAAGGTAATAATTAAAAGCCATATTATGTAATATATATATATTTCAGTAAGGCCTTCGACAGTGTTTTCCATGTGAGGGCTTGTTGAGGACAGTAGAAGAATACGGTAGAAGAGGATCATTAATATAGTGGAGTCATGGTTGATTGGTAGGATATAAAGAGTTAGTATTATTATGTTCTCTCCACTAACCAACTTTACTCCTAAACTCGATTAATGAAATTAACAAATAAAAGGAACTACAAAGTCAGGTTTGGGTGTGGTCAAATACAGTGTCACTAATTTTGACAAACAGGATCAGCGATTCAGCATATTTACAGACGGTATCAAGATGGGATGAGAGAGAGTACAAAGGAGTACAAAGAAGTACAAAGGAAATCAAGCAACAACATGTCTAGTGACCCCTCTAGGCTGCTTGTCCTCCAAAACACTGAGGATCAAGTGTCCAAACAGTGGTTTAGAGTGGGTCAGGGAAAATTGGAAAGGGAACTACTGCTCTGGAACTAATGTATGGACTATATGGACCGTACACTTGAAACAACAATCACATCATACTAACTACTGGCTCCCTATACTGTACATAGCCTGTGACCTTCCTAGTTGGAATACTTCATACATACAGCAGGAAGTACAAAAGGAGTAGGAGTAAAAAGGAAAACAAGCAACAACAGATCATGCGTCCCCTCGAGGTTACTTGGCCTCCAAAATACTGCTGTTCCAAGTGTTGCAACGGTATTTCAGAGAAAATGTGGGAAATATGTGAGAAGGAAGTGCTACCCTGGGGCTTAGTCCAGGGCAGGGGAAATTATATTAAGATCTATTAGGTAATTGAACAAACACTACTAAAGAAATTATATTAAGATCTATTAGGTAATTGAACAACCACTACTAAAGAAATTTTATTAAGATCTATTAGGTAATTGAACAAACACTACTAAAGAAATTATATTAAGATCTATTAGGTAATTGAACAAACACTACTAAAGAAATTATATTAAGATCTATTAGGTAATTGAACAAACACTACTAAAGAAATTATATTAAGATCTATTAGGTAATTGAACAAACACTACTAAAGAAATTAGTTATTCAATTACAAATGCAGTCAACCTTGGGTTCATGGCAAAATGCTTGTCTAGGCGAACTTTGAAGGAATAAATGGTGTTGCAGTCTATGACATCTCGGGGAAGCCCATTCCACAAGTTGATGACTCAATTGCAGAAGAAATTCTTGGATTCGTTACAGTTGAATGATTTACCAATTATTTTGCAGCCATTTTCCCGCATGTAGTTTGATCGGTCAATTGTAAAATATTTACTACAGTTCATGTTGTCGATGCCTTTAAACCCCCCAAAACGGGGCCGTTTGTAACATCAACTACCTGCCAAGCGGGCATATTTACCCTAAACGAGCTTTATTCCATGCTCTTTTTTATGCATAAAGAATAGCCAGAACGTAATACAATTATGTATCCGTGAAAGGGCGATAATAGAGTTTTCCAATGACACCTGAATCATCCTTGTACGACCACGGATTATCCTGTAGCGATCGAGCAACCGGAGGTGAAAAACTCTAAAATAAGGTAATCTCCCCAGTTTTTCCCTGGTCTCGCGAGGCCAAGAGTGTGGAATGTTGCAGTGGCGGTCTCAGTCGCGGTACTGTGGTCGTGCCGAACGGTCAGATCCCGCCTATCATCCTCCCAAAGCACATACTCTCTCTCAGAGCGCCTACTGTGCTCAGAATGCCGCCCATCATATGACGGGTACCGCGGGATTGTCCATTTATCTCTCGCTGTCATATGATGGGCACCGACAGTTAGGTGTTAATGATCTTGAAAACTTGAATAAGGTCACCTCTCAATCTGCACTTGGTTAATGGATATAAATTTAGTTCTTTAAGACGTTCCTCGTATGGTTTGTTACGAAGACAGGGTATCAACTCGTTCCAATTTGTCTATATCTTTTTGATAGTAAGGGCACCAGAACTGAACGCAGTATTCCAAAAGTGGGCGGACTAATGAATTGTAAAGGGTGAGGATAATATCTTTTGATTTATGTTCAAATGATCTACCTATGAAACCTATAATTTTGTTTGCCTTCTAAACAAATTCAGCACAATGTTGACTTGGTTTTAAGTTACTGGATATTGTTACTCATAAATCGGTTTCTCTGTCTACGCTCTTTAGCTCTGTGTCATTCATCGAGTAGTCTGGTTTTTCATTGTAGTATCCTATTATGAAGTACTTTAACACTTTTCTTCATTGAAGCACATTTGCCAGATCTTAGCCCATTGTGAAAGCTTGTTTAGATTGTTTTGCATATCTTCAACATGTTCATTTGTCAGTAAGGTATTTGCAATTTGTGTGTTATTTGCAAACTTTGAGATAGTACCGGTGAGACCCTCATCTATGTCATTAATATAAATTAGGAAAAAGAATGGCCCCCAGCAGTGATCCTTGAGGTACACCACTAGTTACATTGGTTCATGTTGGTTTCCCCATAAAATACTACTCTGTGTTTCCTTTCAATAAGCCAATTTTCTATCCTCTGTAGAACACTGCCTAGTATTCCATGTGCTTTAAATTTCATCGCTAACTGTCTGTGTGGAACTTCATCAAAGGCTTTCTGGAAATCTAAGTATATAATATCTACAGCTTTACTATTATCATATAGATTTAGGATGGCATGGAAGAAGTCCAAAAGGTTTGTTAAGCAGGAACGTTTTTTTGCGAAAACAATGTTGTGTGTCTTTTAGTATATTAGTTTACTCCAAGTGATTAACGAGTCTGTTTCTTATTATTGTTTCTAGTATTTTGCATACTACTGAGGTCAAGCTGATTGGATGAAAATTGCTAAGCAAGAATTTGCTACCCTTTTTAAAAAATTGGTGGTACGTTCGCAAGCTTCTACTCATCAGGTATTTCGCTGGTTTCCAAGGATTTGTTAAAAATCAGTGTCCGGGGTTTGGAGAGCTCGCATCTAGCTTCTTTAGGAACTCTAGTGCGAGAGAGGGGACGACAGGGGAAGAGTGTTGTAGGAATGATGAAAGTAGTGACAAGGAATAGGGTGGTAAACATGGAAGTAAACAAGTCACTGTATGATAGTGTGACTATCCTGACATTGGTATACGGGAGTGAAACATGGACGTTGTTGGAGAGACAAATCAGGAATGAAAGGGATAGAAATGAGTTACTTGAAAAGTGCAAGAATAGTCACATGGAGAAACAACAGCTGAGTGAGGAAGTACGAGAGTATTTTGTTGTGGATGTGCTGGAGTGTGTGGAGAGGAATACCTTGAGGTTTTTCGTTTATGTGGAGTGTATAGTGAGTGACATAATGACTGAAGGCGTGTATGCAAGGAGGTGGAAGGACGGAGAGGAAGAGGTAGTTCGAGAGCGAGATAAATGGATGCAATCGAGAGATAAATGAGTGAAGATAGTGTTGGTTTGGAGGAGTGATGCCTTGCATGGATATTACTCATTCGTGGCCAACCCCTCGGCAATCAAGGTGTATGGCAATAGATAGATATAGAGTTTCCATGATGCCAAGTTTGGATCAATATTGTGTCTGCTTGGGTACGAAGCCCATGAGCTGGCACTAAACCAAGGCCATCAAGCGTTGTGGTTTGCCAGGAATATTTTAGGCGTATCCCATGCTAAATAACTAAGCTTTCTAATAACCAGACAAGCAACTTTAATAGCCACTATAAACACAAAACTAAGATTGTTTTTATGACCCCTTGACCGTAATTAACCTGTATCTCCGAGACTACATGTTATTATGCAAACTATATTACAAAATATGTTAGGCGTTGATATCTAAGGGAGGGAGTCGGAACTAGGGGATTATCTGTGTGGCTGTGTGTGTGTGTGTGTGTAGGAAAGAGAGAGAGAGAGAGAGAGAGAGAGAGAGAGAGAGAGAGAGAGAGAGAGAGAGAGAGAGAGAGAGAGGGAGTGAAGCAGAAGAAGAGAGGTGGCAACACGAAAGTATTTGGGAGATTATGTCTCAAGAAGAATGCTCAGGCAAGGGAAATGTGATTGAAAAACATCTATAAGTGGATGGTACTATATGTTTTTATTTCCTATGGCAACCAAGTTGCGTGCCATATATTATTGTCCACCACCGGGTCTGTCACACATAATACAGTACTTCTCGGAACATAATAACTTAAATATAACACTATTATATCACAAATGGAAGACTAGCAGGCTTTCTCTGTTTACATTTTCCATCAATTGTTGTAACTCTTCCCCTGAGTCGCTGAAAAGAAGTATGTCATCAGCGAATCTAAGGTTGCTTTGATATTCTCCGTTGATATTGTTTCCCTTATTGTTCCATTCAAGATTCCAAAGTATGTGCCTTCCAAACACGCTGTGAACTGATTTGGTGAAAGTGTATCGACCTGTATTACCTCTTATTAATTGGTATTTTCTAACTTTCCTTGAGGAACATTTTCGTTGCTGTTCCATCGCTATACAGTATATGCCTTCAAATACATGCACATAATTATCTTCTACTCTTTGCTTTCGAATAGCTCTCATTACAGCAGAAATTTCAACCGAGTCAAATAGTTGTTCATAATATATAAACGCCATACACACCATTATTTAACACAACTGATTTCTCAATTGCTCAGTTAACAACATGCTTAACCTGTACAGTACCAGCTATGTCCTTTGTATCATATTCTGGCAGCTATTCGACGGTTTTATTCAGCTTAGGAAGGAGCTCTAGTAATAATAAAGCTTCAAACTATCTCAACCAACCTTTTTAAATGCTACAGATCCTTTCCTAGCTGCATAATATCGTCTAAATTTAGCTACAATAATATATAACACACGTCGCTGGTACTAAAAGGGATATGATCTGTTGTCGAGTACCCACTTCGGAAACCTGCTTGTTCTCTTGGCTGAATTGAATCCAGTGTTCTACTTATACAGTTGGTGATGATTTTTGTGAACAGTTTACACAAAACAGGAAGCAAGATATTTGGTCGATATTTGTTCTAGTCGTTTAGCATTTCCTCTATTGTGAATGCAAATAATTGTGGCATTATTCCGAGCTTTAGGAACCTTTTCGACAATGCGTACATTCTGTGTTTAGTTAGGCTAGTTTATTAAGTGCAGAATCGTCTGCATATCTGATTCAGTCATTAGTTAGATTGTTGTGTGGATGTATACGCATTGGTAAATACAACACAATACAGTATACAAATGGTCACTCTTGTTTGGTTTATTACGTTTAATTATTTTGATTTTTCCTCCAACCAACTTCACCTCTAAACTCAATCAATGATATCAACAAACACATGTGGCACTCCAAGGACCTGAACCCAGGACACTCACATCGAAATAATAGGCCCAATATAATTTATATATTTAATAATGAGCTCAAAAGCAAAATTACTAAGTATTCAAGGTTGTGTGTCAAATATCCCAGAAGAGAAAAGGTGAGGTAAAGATTAGTCCTTTTATCTTCGCTGTATGTGACGATACACTTGAGACAAAAAGGTTGTGGTTTACCCAAACAACACCATAATGAGTGTCATTTACCACAGACAACAGTGCCACAATGCCGGGCTGCCTGGCTGGGGAGAGTTGACGATAGGCCAACACTGAAAAGGCTGTTTATGAAGGTTGCGTTGGGTACGAACTGTGAATAGTGATATTTTGAAGCATTGAATCTGCGCGAGGGTAGGTACACATACACACACACACATATGTACACTCACATACACACTCTGACATACGGAGCCCTGTATGTTAATTTAAGAGTTAGAATTAGAGTTCAAGGAGCCAAACTACCCAAGTGGTGAAGCAGACTAGCGAGCGAACGAGCGAGTGGGCAAACCATCTCGCCCCATACCAGCTCGCCCCATACCTCGATGACCGATGCTATGACGTATGATCAACGCCAGGAGCTGTGAGTGGACGACACACCTGTTATGTGATTCGAGGAGCTATGATTGGAGTAGGCACCACCTCCCGCCTCCTGATTCGTTCCTACACCATCATTGTTTGGTATATAAGACCCGAGTTGTGGGCATTCAAATCAGTCTCATTTGGAGTTGGGGAAGGTGAACTTGCAGCTGGAGGAAGACGGGGTGAAGTATTATAATGGGATTGTGACTGTCAGTCAGATTATATAAATGTGTGTTAAGTGTGTTCGGTGTAAACACTTACGTTATGTTGGTTAGTGAGATATGTGATTGGGAATTAACGTGATGTGTTTAATGTGTGTAATGTGTTTAACTATTTAATTGGGAATTAACGTTAACGCTACTATTATGTGTTTAACTATTTGATTGCGAATTAACGTTAACGCTACTATTTATGTACTTAACTATTTGATTGGGAATTAACGTTAACGCTATTATTATGTACTTAACTATTTTAGTTGACTAACTTGTGGACTAAAGCAACTCTTTAAGTAATTGGGTTATGATGAAAGTAATACTATTGTTTTATATTAATACTTACGAGTTCTTTCATTTTCTTTGAATTAAGCTTACATTGCTTAATGGTGCTTAGTACGGTGATGCTATTGTCTCGTATTAGTAATATCGCCTTAGACTAACATGGCTGTGTTAATATTACTTCTAGTGATTTCCTAAGCTGAAGAAAATTCTTTTGCTTCAAAATATTATATTTTGCTTTTCATATTATTTGAGTGAGACCTGAATCGAATCTATGAAACGATCTTGTAACTTTATTTACTCATAATCAAACTTCAATGTTACGTGGGTAAGAAATAAATTTAACTAATTATTAAATAGATATCTAACTTTTTATGTGACTTTGATATTACTCCTGATGATAATAATAATATAATACCATTAACGTAAGACAAGAACCAAGAATAATTACATTAAATATAAATAAAAGGACATAGAAGAAAACTATCTATTCATTTCAAAAAGGGTAAGAGACAGAAATATTCTTACTTTAATATTTATCTTTCAAGACTTTTTATAAAATTAATAGTCCTTCTTTAGCTATAACTTCTTCGGTTCATAACCATAGCCTACTAAGCTTCGGTTAAATAATAATTCTTTATAAATACTACATGACTTTAATTAGTTTCAGTATTTTTATAATTAAAGAGTATCAGTCAATAAAGGATACTAAGTCCTAAGATCCAAAAGGAAAGGAAGCAACAACAGGAAATTATTTTATTAGATTTTACTTTTGTTTTGCCTTCAGCTGACTGATACCTTAATATATATCTCTGTGCTATCTAGATTCATCGAGTTAACCACTTGAGGATCAAGATACGTAACAACACACACGAACACGCATACACACGCACACACACGATGTGCCTGATTGGTTATAGTGCTGATCATACTGTATAACCAAAGGATCACAAAGAAGATTCTTTGTATATTTAGGGGAGATAATATTGGTCATAATTGTACTGATTACTTATACAATTGGTTTACTGGTTTAGAATCATGTACAGTAGCCCAACTAAGTTTTTCGACAATATTAGGTACGTGGCACCTGTCTAGTTTGCACTCCCGTCCCAAGCCCGTGTGTGTGGTAGTGTATAGCAGAGACCCGTGGTGTCTAGGCAGGCGCCACCGCCTGCGCCAGGGCACAAAGACACAGTACTCGCACACGCTGGGCGCTACATATGACAATATTCCTATCATTATTTGTTTGTATCATATTAGAAGGTTCTCTCTCTCTCTCTCTCTTTCTCACTGAGGTTAATATCATCAATTTTCATGCTACACTATGTGTACATTAATTAGCACACACACACACGCACACACACACACAGAAACGGAAGGCAAAGTTCAGTGTTATAAACCCACATTCTTCACTGATTTCAGTGATAAAACAATGAGGTGTAAATAATTGTGTTCTTTTATCTAATTAACCCTTTCAAGATCCGATAAGCATTTCTGTTCTGTGTTATGGTAATTATTAGACGATTTTATTCAGATTAAGAAGGGTATATGGAAGTCAGAGGGTTGATCGAGCTAGTCTTTACCCTTTTAATAACCACAGATCCTTCCTAAGCTGCATAAAATCGTCTAATGATAGCCAAAATAAAGTGCTAAAACGCATCAGAGCTTCAAGGGATTAACACTATTTAGATTATACAGGTATGTTATAATCTGCATCATCTTGCAGTGCTGGGTTATACGAGTAGTTATATTTGCAACATCTGCATCAGGTAATATTATTAATGATAAGAACGTGTATTAACCCATACTGTACCGGCGACGTCCTTTTCTTCCTATTCTAGCAAATATTACGCGATTTTATGCAGCTTCGGAAAGACCTCTAGCCATAATAAGGCTTCAAACTATCTCAACCAACCCTTTTAACTATCACAGATCCTTCCTAAGCTGCATAATATCGTCTAAATATAGCTAGAATGAAATTGAAAAGACGTCGCTGGTATTCAAAGGGTTAATATACAGGTAAAGTTCTTACTGTTTCTATGAGATACTATTAGAATATAGACAATTATCGTTACCGTATCATGATTTTAGAATCTAACTTCGATGAAATTATGTCTACTATGGAAATATATGGGAGTAGAACTAAACATTATTTAGTTTACCAGGTATATAATGTAAGTGCTATTTTACAGAATCATACACACACACACACACACACACACACACACACACAGTGGTCCGTAGCATATTGGTCAGCGCACTTGGTTCACAGCCAAAAGGACACAGGTTCCACTCCCGGGAAGGAAAGAAACATTTGGCAATTTGTCTTACACAATGCGCCTCTCTAGGCCTAGCTGGATAAATAGGCCTCTGGAATAACAGGCCACTTACGACGTGTTTTTTAGTGTTGGTGGTCTATTACTAGCTGGACGGGTACCGTACTGGTCAACCAAACACTCAAAATCCAGATATCGGCAATTGGCTGATTACAGATTACATACATATCTACAGCCACTCCAACCATGCATTAACACTTCACGCAATATATTCCCAGATCGAACTTTTTTTGGTAACAAAAAATAAAAATAAAAAATAAATAAAAAATCGTGAAGGTGTAATTATTGGAAACTGAGGTGATCAGAAAATCCCTCAATACTCTCTTGCCCACATCACACCTAGTCATCCATTCAGCAAGTCATGGCTCATCAGGCTGCTAAGGTTGCTGAACGCGGTAGTATGGTTGGAATGAGCGAGAGTGGGATGTAGGAACGTTTACCGGTGGTAAGAAAAGGTGGGAAGAAGGGCAACTGACAGACCGACATAGAAGTGGTGCTAAGCGGAAAACCACGTCATAACAGGACCAAGACATTAAACAGTATATGTATAACCATCCATTAAACAGTATACTGTATGTATAACCATCCATTAAACCGTATACTGTACGTATAACCATCCATTAAACAGTATACTGTATGTATAACCATCCATTAAACAGTATACTGTATGTATAACCATCCATTAAACAGTATACTGTATGTATAACCATCCATTAAACAGTATACTGTATGTATAACCATCCATTAAACATACTGTATGTATAACCATCCATTAAACAGTATACTGTATGTATCACAGTATACTGTATGTATAACCATCCATTCTCCAATGCCGACGAAGCTAAGCAACATTTGCAATTTCAAGCTTCTACAGAAACTATACGCAAGAGATTGAAGGAGATGGGATATAAACATAGGTCACCAGTTGTCAAGCCAAAGCTAACCAAGAGGCACAAACAAACTAGGCTTGATGTCCGACTATTGTTGACCAGGGCATTGACTATTGGCACGAGTTGTTTTGATAATGTCAGAGAGGTTCCATAATATTACCAGGACGATTAAAATTGTGTCACTTAGCCGAGTTGGCGGGGGTTCTTCAAAATAAGAATAAATGTGGCTTCCTTTATCCACTCATGGCCGAGTGGTAACGGTGCCCAACTCTCCCAAACATACCTGGAGTGAGTGGGTTCGAATCCTGGTCAGGATAACTCTCTCCCAACCAAGAGTTGAGAAAACTTTCAGCTCAACCACGCATGGGTCGAAGACTGCGCTGTTGGAGGCCTAGGAACACACGGCATGTGAGTTAGTCCTAGTTGATATTGTGCATAAAATATATACTGTAGAATAGTCATCATACAGAGTAATACTTTCCATCATATGACTCTTGGCTAATTTCATGTCAACCGAGCTTTATATAACTTCTTAATTTCATTACTCATCCACTAATACCCCTAACTTACTAGTTAACTCCTTATTTATATTGTTCAAATACTATTAAGCTAGCATGCCTTGATATAATATGCACATCAACCACTCCTGTCTATACCATCGGTTGTTTACCTAAAAACCAACCACGTTCGGTTTAGTAACTCATCCTAGCCACCTCGCCCGCCACTATCTGTACAATATAGGATAGATCTTCCCCTATTACTTCCCTCCCCCCTTAGTTGTTGTTGTTGTTGTTCCCCAGGCTGCCTGGCCAAACAGCCCCAAGGTCCCGAGCAAGGCCAAGGCCATAGAGCGCCCCCACAAAACCCTCCCTGCTTACCACTAACAAAGCCCGGGTGACCGAAGCCACTCTAAGGCAGGGAGCTGAGGAGGGCGCGGAAACGCCCGGGAAACCAAAGCCCCACCCAAGGCCCTGTGCCCCTCAGCAATTATGAAGGGAAAGTTGAAGGGCAAGGGAAAAATGTGACGCTTTGGCTCCCAATCTGCCAACTTTTAGGTTGGCAGTAGGGAGGTCGATCCACGGAAAGACGCCGTTACTGATCTAGAAGATATATAAGTAAAAGGAACAGTCAGAGTAAGCTATGGGTATGGCAGAGATTGCTCAGCTCTCACTCTGATAGACCAGCCCATCACCACATGACTAGAACCCAATTCTCAGCATCAGCTAGGAAAGGCCCTAGAAAGCCGCCTTTGGCGGAGGGATAGCTCCCCTATTTCAACTCCTTTCGGAGTTGGGCACCCCCCCCCCTTAGTGAATGCATATAACTTGCTTGCAAATATAATCAATAATACCTTACCTAAACTATCATTGGTAAATAGAGAGACCAGTTTATCATGAGAATCATTAAATATATACTCATTAATCCCATTAGGATTGACTAATTTTGGTAGTTTAATCGGGCTTTTCATTAGAGGGTTTATACAACTTAAGAAGGTTCTGCAGGAGTTATAAGGACACATACTATGTCATATTTACCCTTTGACGTTCATATTCCCTTTCTACTCTGAATAAAATAGTCTCCTTTTCTACTCTGAATATAATAGTATAATGCCAGTCTGAATAAACTGCCAAATACGCGTCCTGATTCCACTAGGCCTTCATAAACATTAACTTAAACAAAAATCATAAAAGAGGGATTTTTTTCAGAGGACTGACTCCATGGGCTGACTGGCCCATGGTATAAAGACTAATATTAGTCTTTATACCATGGACTGGCCCATTCACGGCGGATCCCATTGGCAATCAGCACATGTGCCTATCTAATTATGTTTCTAAGCTTTCTGTCGTCATTGATCCTACTGTAGCAATCGGTAGCCTATTTCACATATCTACCAAACTTTTGCATGCTTATCACGGAGCAGCAGTCCGTTCCCACTTACAACTTAAGCATCTGTATCATATCCTCTCTTACTCTACACTTCTAATATATGCAAGACTAATGTCCCCTTTCTTTTGTACTGACCATTATTATCATGTATTTCATGATATTCACTACCTCAATAATCTTTTACTTCTGTTAAAATTTAACATGTTCTAACTCATAATGTTCTAACCCATAATGTTCTAACCCAGTCTGGCTATAATTCCGTGTCATTTGGCCTTAGTCGTCAGGCGTTAGAATATTGTTGATGTTGTAATGTTCTATTATTCTGGATTGTTTTGCCATTCTTCTTTGTACCGTAACTTCCAATCAAGCTATGGACAATGGACAGCAAAATTAAAAACATAATCCATGTGAAGCCTTACTAAGGACGGGTGAAATTTTAATATAACGTTTGTTGTTATTCACGCTTCTAGATATCTATCTAAAAACTCTGATTTCAAACAATGTTGCATTGTTGTTTTGGTTTCATATCACGAGTGACGATGACTTCCAAATCTTTTGTAATGATTGAGTTACTTAATTTCATGTTATTTAGCCATCTAGATACCACTGATATTGCGTCTTGCCCCTGTCACCACTCAGATTGGTGAACAAATTATATATTTTTTCTTCTGAGATATAGCTGGTGGTTACTGGCTACCCTGGCCTTGAGTAAGGGAGATGGGTAATGAAATCGGACATCACAAGAATGCCTTGAACTATTGAATCTCCTTATACGGGAGATATATGGCGCGTAATTATTGACAATGTAAATATTGCTAAATTTATATCCTGAATTTGTTTGTCGATTTCCCAATTTTAACTAAACTCAGTAAACTGCATGTATTGCCCATTCGGGTAGTGTATCAAATTATTTTTGGGGAGCATGCATTGTTATCAGGATCAACAATTCAACCTAATTTTAGTGTCATTAGAAAAATTACCAATCTTTTTAGTTAGGCTAAGTCAAGCTAGGTCGTTAATGTAAAAGATGAACAATTGAGGACCTAAAACTGACCATCGTGTAAGATCCCAACCTTCACTACACTCAATCTGATTGCATAGGCTACTGTTAATGCTAATTTTTTGTTTCCTACTAATTAACCATGGTCTAATTCACGTAACATAGTTCGCCCTATTCCAAGAGCTGCTTCTTTAATCAGCAATCTTGCATGTGGATATTTATCGAAAACTTTACTGACATGTCAATATCTTTGAAGGTATTGATTTGTCTTTGTTTATCGATTCGTATGCTTGGGAAAAGAAAGGTTAATAGATAACGAGACACTCGCAGCCAACACGGTTAAATTCCATTACAAGATTGATGATTAAGAGCTTAACAAATGTGACAGCAGCATACTCCTCTTAATTTGAAGTTTGTAATTTAGTCAGTAGCCAGCCCTTATTCCCACAAGGGGTGGGACAAGACACACACGAAAGGAGGGGAAAAAAAAGAGGTGGCAGGGGAAGAATCCATAAAGCAGTTCGCACACAAACATTCGGAAACCTCAATCACTTATTAGCCCTAAGATCATTGGCTTCACCTCAGATGCTATTGACGTCCAGACAAATTAAGTCTCTCAGTCATTTAGCTGTATAAATTTTTTTTTTAGTAACATCGAATACATTTAAACGTTAAGGATAACTCGTACAATATATACCCGGTGCCAGCGAACTTGGCGCTAATCCTAACCGCATAACATCTTATAACTAAAACAAAACAAAATATATATATATATATATAAATACATAAATATGAGTAGATCAGGAAATAGATGTAGAGATTGACTACCCGTTTCTCGAATACTTTCTACACCAACACCAAGTATAGTGTTTAATTGGGGTTCTGATTAGAACAATCACTAACAAGTGTATAATAGATTATATAATACAATCTATTCAACTCATTGTATTCATTTTAAGTTATGCATAGAAATGGATCTATAAAGTAGTTTGTCGTGCGTAAATATGTTTGTATTTAACTAAGAGAGAGAGAGAGAGAGATAGCCTTCTATTATGATACAAACAAATAATGATAGCAATATTGTCATATGTAGCGCCCAGCGTGTACGAGTACTGTGACTGTACGTGTGCCCTGGTTGTGGTAGCTCAAGAGGTGGCGGCGCCTGCCTAGACACCACGGGTCTCTGCTAGACACGGGCTTGGGACGGGAGCGCAAACTAGACGGGTGCCACGTACCTAATATTTTGTCGCAGAATTTAATTGGGCTACTGTACAGTACATACAACTCACCTTACATTTTTTATAAAAATGGGCGAGTGACAGTGGAAAAGCATGAGAAAGTCACTAGATGGAGAGAACACTTTGATGGATATGATGTAAGAGCTACAAACATAATTGGGTGGGAAATGAGAGAGATACAGTACATATTAAAGAGAGAAGAAAAGATGCTGTGAACGAGGAAGAGGGGATCAGGAAGTCGGAATTGTGTGAGTCTTTGAAGAGGGTGACAATGGTTAAAACATCAGGGATAGATGGAGTGTGTGGTGACATGCTGAAGTATGAAGCTGAGGTAGTGATTGAATCGATCTTGAAAATGTGTAAAATAGCATGGGAGAAGGGAAAAGTGCCAAAAATGGAAATCAGGTATAATAGTCGCCCTATGAAAAAGGAAAAAGGAGAGAGGAGTGTGTGAATATGTCATGGTGGCGTGACCCCCCTCAACCTATTATTGTATCCAAAAGCAGTCAAATAGGCGGGAACATGATGGTCAGCGTCCGCCGCCGCTCCGCGTAGTGTAAACAAGGCTGGCGGTACACCCAAACTCTACATTCTACCCCACTAATTTTCCAACTAGCATAACCGATGATTATCAATGATCAATCCCAGTCAGAAACGTCCATGCTTCCCTCCCATAAGTCAATGTCGGGATTACCACACTGTCATGCAAGGACTTCTTTACTTCCATGCTGACCACCCTATTTCTTCTTACTGCTTTCAGAGTTCCTACAACGCTCTTCTCCTGTTACACTTTCTCCCACACTTCTTCATCCATAGGCCTACTCACATCTTTACTCAACACACTGCCCAAATACTTAAATGAGCTGACATTCTTCATAGCCGTTCAACCTCACTTCACACTCTATGGTTGCACCCCTTTCAAAGACCATAATATTGCTCTTCCTAGCATTTACCTTCAGATTCCGTTTTTCACACACTGTTCCAAACATATTTACCTGACCCTGCAACTCCCATTCACTATCGCTCATCAGAACTATGTTGTCAGCAACAGTAGTACCGGTACTGTACTGTTGAGGCAACTTCCACTCGTTTCCTTCCCTTATCAGTGGTACACCAACATCGGCTGCTCTTCCTTGTATTTCTTTCATGACTCCATCCATATACTGTACCGGTATATATTGAACAACCATGGGGACATCACCCACACCCTCGCTTTAACCCAACATTCAGATTAAAGAACTCGCTCTGTTAATTATCCACACATACTGACCCCTTTGCACCCTCATACATGCTCTTCATTGCTTTTAGCAACTTGCCATCTACTCCGTATATTCTCAGTACCGGTACTTTCCACATACCTTCTCTATCAATTCTGTCATAGGCCTTCTCCAACTCCATAAATGCAGCATACAACTTTTGTCGCTTCTCCAGATATTTCTCCACAACACATTTTCTGGCAAAAATCTGAGCTACACATCCTCTTCCCTTCCTAAGATGACTACAGTATGCTAACTGTTTCCCCAGCAATACTGACTGAAAATGCCCAATTATATTGCATGTCCTCTTCAGATTTTTCTAAAACATGTAAAATTACACCAAATACCACTACAGTAGCACTGAAATCAATAAAACTCACTAACAGGATAAATAAATGGAAGAAATACTCCAAAAGATTAATATGTTAACCCTTTACCCAGCAATACTGACTGAAAATGCCTAAATAGATTGCATATGCTCTTCAGATTTATACATACATACGTACATAACATTTTAAGACTGAGTGCTCCACACAGATGTGCAGTTTCAGTCTCTTTTCCTAATGGCGGCGTACCAGGCAACCCTGTTAAGGGATGCTTTACTTGTCTAGTTTTTGGATTTGAGATCGGTACGTATAGTCCGATCCCAGGTCTTACTTGGTCCACCCCTTGGTGCAGCTCCCTCCACAATCGCAGACCTGCATCTTTTCACCCAATTATGTTCATCAATTCTCTCCACATGTCCATACCATCCCAGTTTACTTGTACTCTCCTCGCTAATACTCTTTATACCTAAACATCTCTTCAGCTCATCATTTGTTTTTCTGTTGACATCCTTTATCTAAAATATGTAAAATTACTCCAATTACCAACTACATTACCAAATTTTTTAATAAAGTACACTAACAGGATAAAGAAAATGTAAGAAATAGCCCTAGAGATGAATTTAATATCTATCTATTGACGAACGCCTTGATCCCCGAAGGATTGGCCACAAACGAAACACCCCTATGCACCTCTGTCCCCAGTCAGTCGACGCCCCTCCTCCCATCCAGCACCGCTTTCACGCATATACTTCTTAACTCCATCCTTCCACCTCTCTCTGTTTATTTCTCCCTCTGTCCTTCCACCTCACTCGTACACTCTCTTAGTCATTCTCTCGCTTCCCATACGTTTCACATGGCCGAACCATCTCAAGGTGTTCTTTTTCGGACTTTCCAGTACATTCACACCACACCTCTCTCGTACTTCCTCATTCGTCTGTCTATCCCTCCATGTAACTCTGCACACACTTCTCAAGTAACTCATTTCCATCCCTTTCAGTCTTGGTTTGAATCTCTCCAACAACGTCCATGCTTCGCTTCCGTAAGTCAGTGTTGGGATTACCACACTGTCATGCAAGGACTTCTTCAGTTCCATGCTGACCACCCTATTTCATGTTACTGCTTTCAGCATTCTGTTACGTCCTGGGATATATAAACACTGGGCTCTTTCAATTGGACTAGGTATGCGGCAACAAGCAACAACGGAAAACGCTAGATCCAACCCTTATCTATAAACCCAGGCAACAAACCACCCTAAACCGTCAAAGAGTCCTGCCTGGACAACGAGGTATCCTATGACTCGGTTACAGGGTGCACGCACTATAGACTGCTGATAGTCAAGCAGGCTATATAAAAGATCACACAATTAAGTTGACTTAAAGCTTCAAGGAAAAGATAGATAACAGAATTAAATTGCAGAAACAATTTAACAACAAACTAGAAGAAAGTACATTTAACATTACGTTAATTAATACAACTAATCACCCCTGCGTGAAAGAAGGTGAAAGCAAACAGTCCTCAAAACATCGTACAGGTAGACAAGATGCAGGTTTCTAAACTGCATGCAGCTACTGTAGGATCTGATGCTTAGCAAAGAAAGTAAGTTACGGATTTAGAGAACTCTTAACTCATAAGCAGGAATAAATACTAGTGATAGGCCATACAGTGTATAATGGCATAGGTATAATTAAATAAAGGTAGCAACTCGCAACATAACCACATACAGGTGTGCTTCTCACTCTTAGTCAGGCAAGCCTGCTCGGACAGAGTCTCTAAACCACACCCTGACTCACAATGCTCACAAAGACGGTAAACTGTGGCACACTAACAAGCATACTGTGACGCCTCCCGGCGTTAGCAGAATGGTTGCGTGGGGCATTGCAGCTCGCTAGCGCTCGCCAGGATGGGGGGATAGGCTACAGTTGTCCTAGAATGATCTGCTTTATTTCATTAGTGTCGTGTTGCCACAGACAGTCTAGAAATGGTCTTTGTTTTGGTCTGTGACCGCGCCTTATATTTTATATTCGCTATAATATAAATGTTGCTTGTGTGGGAGGCGAGCGAGGGAGTGTGAGGGAGTACACCCGGCAGCGAGGTGAGCTATGACGCGGCTCGCTTGGGCGCTGACGGCATTGGTGGCCGGGTGGTCAACTAGTCCCTTCCCGTCGCTGCCTCGTGTTTTTTACCAGCTCAGAGCTTGCCAGACACGCGTATCGCCTACATCCATTGCAATTCTGTCCCCCATACTCACTACTTTGCATACTATTTCTCTCTCTCGACTTCTCCTTTCTCATTCTCTAAGCTTTATTAAACTCAACATCCCTTCTGGTTTCAGCATAGACGTTCACCGTCGACCAGTCGTATTGTACGCGAAGCTCTCAGATATTTCCATGTATGAGGTTTAGAGAGACGGACTTTTCCGTATGTGTCCTCTCTCGGGAAGGTTGTAGACCGGTATATGTCTCCCTTGCAAGGTGTTGAGTGATTCTGCTTGGTTATCTAAAGCTAGACTAGGGGTAGGGTTACTGTGTCGTTGTCTCCGATGTGTGCAGGGTTAGCTAAGCTCTGCACGACATCGACAGGTACTGTGGGAGCTTAAGTTGTCTTCGGGTTGGTTTACTTTGCGAGCACAGCGCTGTGGTGTGAGAGGGCCATAGCCTATCCCTCACAACATAGTGCTGCCTCTTTGTGTTGACTTCTGAGGGATCGCCAGGATAGAGCTAGGTACTAGAGACCTAGATTTATCAAGAGAGCATCCCCGTCATATAACGTAATCTTCATTATACCACCCTCGGACAACGTTAGGCTACGAGCCGCATGCTTGCCCATTGTTGCCCTGCCTTGATACCCCAGCTAGACTTTATTAACTGAGCAGACACTGGTTAGAGATAAGCCCCATTATTATATGTATGCAGCATTATTATTCACTGCACTTTTGAGCCGAGGTTGTTGTTGAGTTGCACAACCCGAGTAGGCTGTTGCGTTGTGTCACAAAGCATTTCTTTAGTTGTCGAGCATTACTACCTTTGCGCAGTCTTTATTATTCGCCTGCCTATTATTACTATATGCCCTAGCATTTATTGTGACCCGTATTCTGCATTATAATTGTTCAAGATTCTTTACGAACATCTTCCCAGCATCAGACTTATTTCAGAAGTTTCCAGTTGATGTTGCAGGACTAGCATTGCACTTTCTTTAATACAGGAGTGCCAGTTATTTGAGTATCTACCATAACGTTAATTAATCACGTTAACTATCTTTTCTTTGTGTAACATAATCGAGTAATCTTTTACTGTTTGAGAATAGGCTGTTTCATTGAGCGTCAGCCTAGTGTGTGCACCAGTTACCGAGTCATAGGATACCTCGTTGTCCAGGCACGACTCAGGGCGGTAATGGTGTTTTGTTTTCCAGTGTTTAAGGCAGGGGTTGGATCTAGTGTTACCGTTGTTGCTTTTTGCCATTATCTAGTCCAATGTTGAAGAGCCCTGTGTCTTTGAGAACCTGGATCGTAACAAATGGCGACCTTGCCAGGATCTTGTGAACTAAGAGATAATTGCAGGATTGTTGTGGTCATTTGTTTTATTGAGGAATATAGTGGGCACGTTAATTTTTGTTTGGCAAAGTAGTATAGCACTTGAGAGTCTTCAGACATTTTTGGCAAGTGAATAGTGCTACATAGGAGCTTGGGTACTTCTTCTTTTTTTTTATAAACGTGATCATTTTTTGGTGGACACAATGGGAGACGAATCAGATCATACTGAGAGTTCAGGGAATGATGCAGGCTCTGATGGGCAGATGCCAGGGGGGTTAGTAACTAGTGAGGAGGCCGCAAAGAAGTTTTTGGAGGTGCCTATAACAGCTGATCGACTAGAGGGAATTAACAAGTATGGTCTACAGTGTTTGGCTCCCCTCATGGGGCTTAAGCTCATGGCATCAAGAGGAACGATTTGAGGGCTTGCGAACTGGGAGCGGATAGTGAGGAGCAGGGAGGAGAGGGTGCTCAGGGAGTTCTGCTCGGGCCCCCCCTCCACTCTACTCCCATCGGGACCTCTAGGATGCCGGAGTTTAGTATGTTCCCGCAGGCTGATAGCCGCTGGCAGCGTGGTTTAGGATCGCTGGGTGGGCCTCCAATAGTTGCACCTCCTCCTCAAGGTTTCACTACAGAAATGCTCTTCCAGCTTGAGATGGCTAATCAGCAGCGGCAGTTTGAGATGGCTAAGCGACAGGCTGATCTCCAACTCGCTAAGGCTAAACAACAGACGGATCTCGAACTCGCTAAGGCTAAACAACAGACTGATCTCGAACTCGCGAGAATAAAATCCGAGTCGGAGGCTGAGTCTACCAGGTACCGGGCAGATATCGATTTTTTTTATTTTTTTTTTCTATGTGATTGAGGGAGGCAAAAGGCATAACTGCCTATAGCGAGTGCCTCCCCCATAGTTGAAAGAGTGACAGGGCCAAAATCAAGGGACGTTCGAGCCAAAATGCCTGGACACACGGAGTTTGAAGCAATTTAAGTCATAGGAAGAGGGAAAGACTGATTCTGGAAGAGAGTTCCAGAGCTCAGCTGTTGAGTAAAAGAAAGTTTGAGAGTAACGTTTCACTCTTGGGTTGGAGAGTTGCACAGAGTAGGGGTGGGATTAAGTTGCAAGACGGGTACCACGTGCCCTACGTAAAGGAGGTGGTATGCACTGGGATAGCTCTGAGGAACACTGATTATTATAGTAGCGATAGAATAGCGAGAGAGATGCAACATTGCGGCAGAGAGAGAGAGATTGCAGAGAGTTGGTGAGTGGACGGGAGTTAATGATACGAAAGGCCTTCCTTTCAACTTTGTCTAGGAGAGCGGTGTGAGAGGAACCTCCCCACACATGTGAACAATACTCAATACAAGGGCGCACTATGCCCCTGTACAGAGCAAGAAGCTGTGCAGGGGAAAAGAACCCCCTAAGGCGGTTGAGCACACCCAGCTTCTGGGAGGCTGCCTTAGCAAGACTGGTAATATGGTCCTTCCAAATGAGAGCAGAAGAAAAAGAGACACCAAGAATATTGAAAGAAGATGAAGGGTTGATTTTTGTATTGCTGAAGAATAAGGGATAGTCCGCTGGGAGATCCTGACAGGTAGATAGATGGAGAAATTGGGTTTTGGAAGCATTAAAGTTAACAAGGTTTTCTCTGCCCCAATTGGAAATAGTATTTAGATCAGAAATTAAGAGTTCAATGGCTTCATTACGTTTGTCGTTGAGGGATTGCTGGATGGGGCGTTCTGAAAAAGTAATGGAGTAAAAGTAAGGTTGAGTCGTCTGCGTATGAATGGATGGGAATTAAGGTACAGTTAAGGAGATCATTTATAAAAATTAGAAAGAGAATAGGAGATAGGACAGAGCCCTGAGGAACACCGGAGTTTATAGGGTGAGGAAGTGAACAATGGCCGTCCACAACCGCGGCTATGGAACGGCCGGAAAGGAAATTAGAGACAAAGGCACAGATGGAGGGATAGAAACCGAAGGAGGGTAGTTTAGAAATTAAAGATTTATGCCAGACTCTATCGAAGGCTTTCGATATGTCTAGTGCAATAGAAAAAGTCTCACCGAAGTCCCGAAAGGAGGATGACCAAGAGTTAGTAAGATATGGAAGAAGATCACCAGTAGAGCGACCCTTAAGGAAGCCATACTGGCGATCTGAGAGCAGACTTGAGAAGACTCGGGTGGAAACGACAGGGCAACGTCTCGGTGGTGGGAATTGTGGGCATGATCAGTCTTTGTCGCACCTGTTGAAGCTAGTCCCTGTATTTGATGAGTCGGGTGTCACCGAATTTTTATGAGATTCGAGAAGAAGTGCCAGGAACACCAGTGGCCTGGGGAGAAGTGGGCAGCCCTTGTTTCCTCTAGACTTGTGGGCAAGGGACTCAAGGCTTATGATGCATTGCCTATAGAGTCTATTGAGGAACTCAAGGAGGCTGTCCTGAGAGCATACGAACTACAACCAGAGACGTACAGGTTGAAGTTCCGGGGTGTTACCAAGGGTCGGGAGAGCACCTTTTTTGAACATGCCCGGGAGCTGTCCGATGCTTTTGGGAATTGGCTGAGGTCGGAGAAAGCTACTACGTTTGACGACATTAAACAGTTGGTGCTTTTAGAGCAGTTTTTCAAATGCACGGGCGGCGACCTGACGTTAAACCTGAAAGAAAAGCAACCAAAAACTCTACAGGAGGCAGCTGAGATGGCTGACCTCCGGCTATCACTAATTCGTGGGTGCGGGTCTGCGCAGCGTAGTGAGGCAGGTAACAAGGGGCGTGATGCCCCACCCCCCCGAGTTGGTGATATACCTTATGCAAACAAGTACAAGAGCCATGATACCAAGACTGACCACAAGACTAGCACCGTCCCGTTTAAGAAGGGGCCGGGCCCTTCCCAGTACCAAGGGAAGCCCAAAGGGGAGTTGGAGTGTTATCATTGTCATAAAAAGGGGCACTTTGCAAGAGTCTGTCCTAGCAAACCACCTACATCAGCTGTGTCTTTGGCCTGCAACATTGGTGTGTCTCCGAAGTCGTCTGAGTTTGCCCGGGGCAGTTCGTCAGAGGCTGAGGCACAGCCAATGCAGAAGCACCTGGGAGGCTCGAACACTGCTCAGGATGTTTTTTGCGACCATAGAGGGCGGGGTTGCGTGATGTGGGCGGGGTGCAAGTATGGAGTAGAGGTCTTGCGTGATACAGGTGCTTCCCAGACTCTGATGAAAAACTTGACTGGCTACCCTATAAACGCGGCTCGGGTGGTAGTGGTGCAGGGTATTAATGCAACTCGGTCATACGCGCTGGTGCGGTTGGAGTTGGAGGTGGATGGTGTGGCACGTGAATTGGATGTCGGGATTGTGGAGAAACTGCCAGTGGAGGGCGTCGACCTTCTTCTCGGCAACGACTTTGCAATGCCCGCTTCTGAGGTTCTACCCTTAGTCATTGCCGAGAGGCCGGCCGACGTGAGTAGGGAAGAGCAAGAGTGGGTCGAGCGGTGCCAGACACAACCCATGGCGTGTGTTGTCACCCGAGCTCGGGCAGCTAAAGTGTCACAGCCTAGTCCTCCGTCTTCAGACCAGCGGAGGAACGATCAACAGGAGGAGGCTAAAGCTGGAGTTGGTTTTAAGAGATTTTACTCGGTGGCTCTCCTGGGTGATTCAGTATTAGCACCATTACTTAATTCTGGAGTAGCCCCTGGGCCTGTCATCGAGAGTGACGAGGCTGGGCATGACGAGACTCCACGACAGCAACGTTATGTACATCGAGAAAGACAGAGGGAGCAGCCCAGTATCGGGGAAGGTCATGCATTGCTCCGGGAGCAGTTAGATCGCTTGGCACCCTCAGATATACGTCGGTTGCAACTAGAGGACCCTGAGCTCCAAACGTGTGCTAATGGAGCTGTAGAGCTCGACGAGGATGGCGATGCACAGCCAGGAGATTTTTTTTATTTAGAAGGCATCCTCTATAGGCGTTTTCAAGACCCTAAACGTAGTTGGCAAGAGGGGTCCGGAGTAGTGGACCAGTTGGTGGTGCCACGAGAGTGCAGGGATAGCCTACTGAGGTTGGCGCATGACATACCACTGGCAGGACATCTAGGGGTGAGAAAAACGGTGGCGGCTTTAGAAAAATTGTTTTGGTGGCCGGGGTTGAAGGGGCAGGTGGTAACCTGGATAGCAAGGTGTCATACGTGCCAGAGGGTTGGAAAACCTAACCAAACAATTCCGAGAGCCCCGTTGCACCCCATTCCTGTCAGTGGACCGCCCTTCAGTAAGGTCATCATTGATATGGTCGGACCCCTACCCCCTACTAGTGCCGGTAATAAATTTGTATTAACTATCATGGATGTGGCCACTCGTTATCCTGATGCATATCCAATGAGAAATGGCATGGCGAAAACTGTTGTCCGGAACCTGCTCTTGTATTGCTCGCGGTATGGTTACCCGCAAGAGGTGCAATCGGACCAAGGTTCTAATTTTACATCTAATCTGTTCAAACAAACTATGATTCAGCATGGCATCAGCACTGTCGTCTCTTCTGTGTATCACCCGGAGAGTCAAGGGGTGTTGGAGAGGTGGCACGCCACGCTGAAAAGCATGCTTCGATGTTACTGTGCAGAGAACGGAAAGGATTGGGACCTTGGTCTGCCGTATGTTTTGTTCGCGGCAAGAGAAGTACCTGGAGAGAGTCTCGGTTTCAATCCGAATGAGCTTGTTTTCGGGCATCAGGTGAGGGGCCCTCTCCACATGGTGAAGGAGATTTGGGAGGATACCGCTAAGCCATGTTCTATGTTGAGATACATCCTCGAGAGCAGAGAGAGAATGCTTAGAAGTCTGGAGCTGGCCGGGCGTAATTTGGTGAGTTCGCAGGCCCGTATGAAGGACAGGTACGATACTAAGGCGAAACTCCGGGAGTTTCAGGTAGGTCAAGAAGTGTTGGTCCTGTTGCCTTTGTCAGGTCATCCTCTGGCTGCCAAGTACGGTGGGCCATATCGGGTGGTGTCAAAGATCTCCGATCTAGATTACCTCGTTGCCACTCCAGACCGGAAGAAGCGTAACCAACTATGCCACATTAATTTGTTGAAGGAGTATGTGAGGCGCCCACCTGAGTCACTAGCTGTCCCTGTGTTGACCTGCTGCGGTCATGGTGGAGAAGGAGAGGGGGGCAGCAATGATCAGGTGGATGATATCTGGGATTGTCATGTCTCGGCTGATCAGTGGGTGGGGAATTCGAGCCAATGTGCGCATGATGCTCTGGCGCACCTGCCGGAGGAACAGCAGGTGGCAGTGCAGCGCCTGTTCGATTCATACCCCACTGTATTTGCCGAGCACCCAGGCCTCACTACTCAAGCGGTGCATGATGTCGATGTAGGAGAGCACCCCCCCTTCAAGTCGATACCTTATCGGGTGCCACCCATTAAACTCCCAGCGCTCAGGGATGAGCTGGAGTATATGCTGGCGAGAGGCTTGATCGAGAAGGGGGCAGTACGGTGGACTTCTCCTGTCACTCTGCAGCCCAAACCTGATGGAAAAGTTCGGTTCTGCATTGACTTTAGGCGGTTGAACGGGTTGACCCCCACCAATGCATATCCTCTTCCCCGGGTGGATGACAGTGTGGATAAGATCGGGAAAGCAAGGTACTTGACCCAGGTAGACCTCGTCAAAGGCTACTGGCAAGTACCACTGTCTGAGCGGGCTAAAGAGGTGTGCGGGTTTGTGGTGGATGGCAGTACTTACCGTTGCAACGTGATGCCATATGGTCTGAAAAATGCACCGGCCACTTTCCAGAGCTTAATGAACGATATCGTAGCAGACATCCCAAACTGTACTGTCTACCTTGATGACGTGATCATTTATGACAACGATTTCCAAAGTCACTGTGAGCACATAGAAGCCTTATTTAGTCAACTTAGTAAAGCAGGCTTGGTGGTTAATCTGGGCAAGTGTGACTTTGTGCAAGCCACGGTGCAGTATCTGGGGTTTGTGGTTGGGTTAGGGCAGGTGAGCCCGCCCCAACAGAAGATACAGGCTATCGACTTGTTCCCCAGGCCGACCACCAAGCGGCAGATCATGAGATTTTTGGGTATGATTGGGTATTACCGCCGCTTTATAAGAGGCTATTCTACTGTGTTAGCTCCTTTGACAGATCTACTAGCCAAAGATAAAAAGTTCCGCTGGGCACCTGAGTGTGAGCAGGCGTTTCGAGTAGTTAAACACCTTTTATGCACTCACCCTATCCTCAGGGCCCCGGACTTTAAACGACCATTTCAGTTGGCGACTGATGCCAGCGGAGTAGGGGCTGGTGCCGTACTTTTGCAGACAGACGAGGAAGGTCTTGAGCGTCCAGTCAGTTTCTTTTCAAAGAAATTTAATTCAGCACAGAAAAAACTATTCGGTTGTTGAAAAGGAACTGCTGGCAATCGTGTTAGCGCTCAGACACTTTGAGGTCTATGTTCCTGCATATGGGCCAATCGTGGTAGTGTATACCGACCACCACCCGCTTAAATTCCTCAATCAATTCCACAACCGGAACATGAGGCTAACCAGATGGTCGCTCAAGTTGCAAGAGTACAACTTAGACATTCGCCATATTGCCGGTTGTGAGAATGTGATTGCGGACTGTTTGTCGCGGGTGGAGGATCCGGGGCAGGCTACCACAGTATGTTGGTATAGCCTCCTGTCTTGGCTCGCGGTGTATTTTTGCACTGGTGCTTGGCTCGCGTGTGTAGCATCAGCGTAGGGTCGCAGGGCAGGAGTTGTTGGCTTTGATTAGAAGAAAATTAGGCTACATCTATAGTAGCCTCCAAAAACAACATTAAAATAAAATATGAAAAATTAAATAAAAACTCTTTCTTTTTAATAATTAATTTTAAGATAATATTGTAGCTGAGTACTGAGTGCAGATGATTTTCCCTCAGTAGGCTGTGCTTCTTAAAGCTCGCTCTGGGAGCACAATGTTATGAATTAATGTATTATATTTGGGAAGGGTGATAAGATTTTTTTATATAAAAATGTTGTATTTTTTTTTTTTGAGGAAACTGAGCTTGCATTCCATGAGAGGCGGAGTGGTTAGGAGTGGCAGATTCTAGCAACATTCTGCCTGTTCAGATATGGGCTCATGGTTGAGTGTCCCATATCATGGGGGGGGGGTGTGACGCCTCCCGGCATTAGAAGAATGGTTGCGTGGGGCATTGCAGCTCGCTAGCGCTCGCCAGGATGGGGGGATAGGCTACAGTTGTCCTAGAATGATCTGCTTTATTTCATTAGTGTCGTGTTGTCACAGACAGTCTAGAAATTTTCTTTGTTTTGGTCTGTGACCGCGCCTTATATTTAATATTCGCTATAATATAAATGTTGCTTGTGTGGGAGGCGAGCGAGGGAGTGTGAGGGAGTACACCCGGCAGCGAGGTGAGCTATGACGCGGCTCGCTTGGGCGCTGACGGCATTGGCGGCCGGGTGGTCAACTAGTCCTTTCCCGTCGCTGCCTCGTGTTTTTTACCAGCTCAGAGCTTGCCTGACACGCGTATCGCCTACATCCATTGCAATTCTGTCCCCCATACTCGCTACTTTGCATACTATTTCTCTCTCTCGACTTCTCCTTTCTCATTCTCTAAGCTTTATTAAACTCAACATCCCTTCTGGTTTCAGCATAGACGTTCACCGTCGACCAGTCGTATTGTACGCGAAGCTCTCAGATATTTACATGTATGAGGTTTAGAGAGACGGACTTTTCCCTATGTGTCCTCTCTCGGGAAGGTTGTAGCCCGGTATATGTCTCCCTTGCAAGGTGTTGAGTGATTCTGCTTGGTTATCTAAAGCTAGACTAGGGGTAGGGTTACTGTGTCGTTGTCTCCGATGTGTGCAGTGTTAGCTAAGCTCTGCACGACATCGACAGGTACTGTGGGAGCCTAAGTTGTCTTCGGGTTGGTTTACTTTGCGAGCACAGCGCTGTGGTGTGAGAGGGCCATAGCCTATCCCTCACAACATAGTGCTGCCTCTTTGTGTTGACTTCTGAGGGATCGCCAGGATAGAGCTAGGTACTAGAGACCTAGATTTATCAAGAGAGCATCCCCGTCATATAACGTAATCTTCATTATACCACCCTCGGACAACGTTAGGCTACGAGCCGCATGCTCGCCCATTGTTGCCCTGCCTTGATACCCCAGCTAGACTTTATTAACTGAGCAGACACTGGTTAGAGATAAGCCCCATTATTATATGTATGCAGCATTATTATTCACTGCACTTTTGAGCCGAGGTTGTTGTTGAGTTGCACAACCCGAGTAGGCTGTTGCGTTGTGTCACAAAGCATTTCTTTAGTTGTCGAGCATTACTACCTTTGCGCAGTCTTTATTATTCGCCTGCCTATTATTACTATATGTCCTAGCATTTATTGTGACCCGTATTCTGCATTATAATTGTTCAAGATTCTTTACGAACATCTTCCCAGCATCAGACTTATTTCAGAAGTTTCCAGTTGATGTTGCAGGACTAGCATTGCACTTTCTTTAATACAGGAGTGCCAGTTATTTGAGTATCTACCGTAACGTTAATTAATCACGTTAACTATCTTTTCTTTGTGTAACATAATCGAGTAATCTTTTACTGTTTGAGAAATGGCTGTTTCATTGAGCACCAGTTACCGAGTCATAGGATACCTCGTTGTCCCGGCACGACTCAGGGCGGTAATGGTGTTTTGTTTTCCAGTGTTTAAGGCAGGGGTTGGATCTAGTGTTACCGTTGTTGCTTTTTGCCATTATCTAGTCCAATGTTGATGAGCCCTGTGTCTTTGAGAACCTGGATCGTAACAATACAGATATAATAAACCACTAGCTGTTAATCTGCCAGGCAGCAGAGGTCTAGCCGGAAGGATATACGCTTCGGATACCCGGGCTGAGCCACCTGCTCCAGCCTAGGGACGTTCCCAAGTCTGTGCGCCAAATTACTCTAATTGAAAGGGTGCTCTCTTGAGAGACTCAGATCGCAAGTATCTGACTCTCTCCTGGCGACCCTAAAGCAAAAGCAAGACGTGCTAGCGCAGTGCTGAGTGGACTAGGCAAGGGCCCTCACACAACACAACACTAGACACACAGGGACACAGACAAGAAAATGCCCCAGACTCCCACGGGTATCCTAGTAAAGTCGTGCGGGTCCACAGGACTCGCACCAGCAGACTTTACTTAAAGGATCGCAAAAAGACCCCCCTCCGGTCTAGCCCCTGCTAACCTGACACAAGAACACACTAGCAAGCATGAAACCACCAAATATGAGACAACAAAAAAGCTTCCTAGGTCTCATTAACAATTAAATCTCTGCATAAGGCCCAAAATCCTATCTAATTATCTGAGAGCTCGTCGTTAACCCTTAATTAGCGGCGAGCAACATAAGTCGAGTTAAATAAAGCTGGACTATGTGGCGGCGCTCGACATAGCTCGAGTGGCAATTTCAGCACGTAATGTGGCTGAGAGAGAGAGACAAGTGGTGGCAGGAGACTAGCGAGCGTATGACTGCTCCAGACCACCGCGGCGAACCTACTGACACAAATCTCAGCTCCCTCCTCCCTCTCTCACTCGCTACATACTCAATTATGTACTGAAAGTACCGAATTACCTGCTTTTTGCACTCGCGTTGCACGGTTATTGCAAGAAAACTATCCATCATACAAGGATCGTTATGGTGTCATTCGAAAGCTCTGTTTATGCCCTTTCAGGGATAGGTACTTGTTTTACGTTCTGGGTCTTATTTAGGCATGAAAATGATCACGTAAACAGCCCTATTTTGGCTAAAAACACCCCGCTGTGCGGTACACATAAATAAACCGCATAGGCCGCTCGTAAGGTGTTAATACAATAATAGATATAAGGTCTATCAAGGGGATGGGATAATTAAATAGATTGGTGAAGTAGTGGAAAGAAGATATACAAAGTAAGAGAGAAAGTTTCTAAGTGGGGTTGAGAGGGATAGATATCAAGGGGGTCCGAAGGGTACGACAGTGAGGTGAGCTCTGAGTCTTGAATCTGTCTGGACCCCACCCTAGGCATGCGAAATACATCCCATGCTTGGCAACACTCAACACCGTTGCCGGGTCAAAATCCTCTACCCCTTGCGTGAGTCGAAACTAAGCCTAACGTTGCGATCAAATTGGCAACATCAGGCTCGTCCCAAGCTAGACTCTCCGCGCGAAGCAACGTCCCCCAGCCGGTCTCTCTCTCTCTCCCGCTCGTCTCCTCCCACTCTCACTAGACTTACATCTTATATATTATAATGAAACAATCAACTATCGAGAATAAAATATACTAAGATGCGTTGGTTAAGAATAAGGGCAGCTTCAAGCTGTGAAACAACATAAGAATATCCCAGACATTAGTTATATTGTCGTAGGATAATTATATACTAAGGGAAAGCCGGCCGGCCGGCTGCCGCCAGCCGGTTTCTAAACGGCTGGGCAGCCGACACGCGCGCATGCCCGCACGTGGCTACTATGCAGGAGCGTCACACCTCCCCCAAGATATAAGACCCTTGACTAAGTTCTTCATATCTAACAGAAAGCTTCGCATAGTACCACACACTGTTGCGACACAAGGCACTATATATAAAAAAAATAAAGACTGTTGCGCTCCACCGAGCAAGTTCAACTAACTTAGCGACAATAAGCGAAAACATTCAACTTAGATACTGCTACAACATCTTATACAAAATTCTACACGTTATAAAGAGTTTTTATAAGGTTTTTGCTTTTTTAATTTGTTTATGGCGGCTGCACTTACAGGGGCAAGCCTATTTTACTCCACTCTCAACACACACTGACTGAACGGCGAGGGTTCTCCTGCAAATAAACCCTCCCGTGACAAACAATCAGCCAAAACATTATCAGTGCCCTTAGCATGCCACACATCCAACTTGTGTCCCGGCAGCAAAACAACACCTGGCACTGATAAACTGCCCAGTTCATCACAAGACTGGCATTTCTCTTCGCTCTTTCCGGCGAAGGAGCCTGCCAATTACCTTTCACTAGTTCTACCTTCGTGATAGGCGATGCAGCCCCGAGGCGATCTATGGTGTCGTCAACTCTCGATAAGGTATAGGCGTCTGTCAGGGATAATGCACACACACTCTCGCAATCAACACACTCACTGATCTTGCCACTTAACACCGGTTGCAAAGTTACAGGCAACGACCACTCACGACATTCCTTATCCCTCAGACCCTTCGTCAACACGTAATCCAGCTCTGCTTGCACCACAGGCTGTCGAGCAGGATTTATACGGTAGGGAGCCAATTTGAACCTTGCACTGTCTCCAGCCTCCATGTCGGATTCTACTTCGTACATCAGGCCTGGAGAATGAACAAACATGCGAAAGTACTGCCATAGCCTAGTAAACAACTGCCTTGCACTGTCTCCACGAACAACATGCCTAGTGCCCTCCCACAACCCAGCCGAGACCGCAGCTTCTAACCTGTAGTCTCCCTCCTTCTCCACCTTCGTCCCTAGAACAGCAAGGTCATGAGAGGGACAATCAGTACCACCTGTGCAGTCACTCCCATAGTTCATTATTGCTAAGGCTTCCCCGCCGATACCGTACATGCACACACCCGCATTTCTTACGACTACATCTGCCTGCGCAGCATCACCGCTTTTAGCTACATGGCCAGATACAGTCGGTCTATGGTAGGGCTGTTGCAATTGACTAGAGCAGCATTGGGAGGCTATGCGACGACTGGACACTTCTATGCCACAGCCAACCTCACCAATCTGCTCAAAGTCCTCCTTTTGACCACCACCCTTGGCAGCCATGGGTCGACCCTGACCTGGCAACCATGCCAAAGCCTCGTCGCCCACCTTGAACCACCGAAACAACAAGGCTAACGATCTTTCAACATTCACGTGACCTGCCCGCGGAACATCTTGCACCGCCCGAGTTGTGAGGCTCAGGGGCTCGGCACGACCAGTGGGGTATGAACCGAGCTGGTGCTGGAGCGCTGCACACTGCTGCTCAGGCAGGTGCTCTAGCGCTTCCACAGCCACCAGACTTGTGTCCCCCGCCCACTGCTCCGCCGAGACATGACAATCCCTACTCTCCTCCACCTGTGCCCTACTGCCCCCCTCTCCTTCTCCACCTTGGCCGCTGCAGACCAACGCAGGGACAGTAGGCTGCTCAGGTGGTTGCCTCACAAACTCCTCCAACAGGTTCACATGACATGTTTCCCCGTCCTCGTGTTTGATCTCGACAGCACCATTACCACACTTCTGAACTTCCGGATCCTCCAACTGCAGTTTACAAATATCTGAGGGAACCAACCTGTCTAGATGCTTCCGAAGCAACCCAAGTCCTCCCCCAATATCAAACTGAGCAACCCTTTTTTCTCTCCGTGTGTAACGTTGCTGCCTCGGAGTCTCTTCCTGCCCTACCTCCTCACTAGCTGTGACAGGTCCTGGGGCCTCTCCAGACTCTAACATAGGTGCCAATAATGAGTCACCAAGAAACACTGCCGGCTCAAAACTCTCCAATTGACCAACACTTCCCGTTTTCTTGTGACCTTTCCTCCGCGGTTTGATAGACTGAGGTGGTGGCTGCAAGGCTCCGGATGTCTGAGAACGCGTCACAACACACGCCATGGTTTGTACGCTACACTTCTCAACCCACTCCTGTTCCTCCCTACTAACGTCGGCCGCCTTCTCGGCAACGACCAAGGGTGAAACCTTAGAAGCAGGCACCGCAAAGTCGTTGCCGAGGAGGAGGTCGACGTCCCCAACAGGCAAGTTCTCTACAATTCCGACATCCAGCTCCTTCGCCACACCACCCACCTCCAGCTCCATCCGCACCAGCGGGTAGGACTTCGTAGCATTGATCCCCTGAACTACCACCACCCGAGCAGCGTTAATCGGCCTACCAGTAAAGTTCTTTGACAAGGTCTGAGAAGCCCCCGTATCACGCAATAGCTTAACTCCTCGCCTTTCGCCGGCCCACCTCACAAAACCATGCCCTCTATGACCCCCAAAGACATCGCGGACAGGGTTCGAGCCTTCCGGACTCTTGAACACAGGCTGTGTCCCAACCTCTGACGAACTACCCTTGGCAAACTCAGAAGATATAGGCGACACCCCTATGCTGCGGGCCAATGACACAACCTTGTTTGGTGGCTTGTTCGGACAAGCATTTGCAAAGTGACTCTCCTTGTGACATGCAAAGCACTCTTTACTCTTTGGTTTCCCTTGGGAGTGGGAGGTACCATTAGACTTCTTATATGGGACGGTATTTGGTTTATGTTCAGTTTTATTGTCAGTGCTAGATGGTTTTGTATATTTATGTGTATCAAAATTCTTGGGAGGGGGTGGGGTACGATCCTTTGCACCCGACTCACTCCTAGCTGCTGCTTCGCACCCTCGAATTAATGACAGTCGGAGGTCAGCCATTTCTGCTGCCTCCTGGAGAGTTCTAGGATTTTTTTCCTTTATATTTAATGTTAAGTCCCCGCCTGTGCACTTAAAGAACTGCTCCAAGAGAACCAGCTCACTCAACTCCTCAAAAGTAGCTGCCCTCTCGGAACGCAGCCAATGTCGTAGTGCATCAGACAAATCCCGGGCGTGTTCTAGGAAGGTACTATCCTTGCCCTTAGTAACACGCCGAAACTTCAAGCGGTAAGTTTCTGGTTGTAACTCATAGGCCCGTAGCACAGCCTTCTTTAGCTCATCATAAACTACACAGGACTCTAAAGGTAGTGCATCATACGCTTTTAGCCCCTTTCCTAGGAGTCTTGATGAAACTAATGCTGCCCACTTTTCCTGAGGCCACTGGTGTTCCTGACACTTCTTCTCAAATCGCATAAAAAACTCAGTCACACATGATTCATCGAACACAGGAACTAGTTTAAGCAGGTGCGACAATGATTGGTCCCGATGTCTGTTACCTCCCCCAATATTTCGCCCTGTTACCTCCACTCGAGATCTCTCCAGCTCCCTGTCAGCCCGATACCTAGTAGACTCTGCCTGCAGTTCAGCCTCTCGTATAGCTGTTCTGTCTGCAGCCTCAGCCTGAGCTCTAGCAGCCTCAGCCTGCACACTAGCCTGTCTCTCGGCAGCCTCAACCTCAGCTCTAGCCTGTCTTTCGGTAGCCTCAACCTGAGCTCTAGCAACCTCAACCTTGGCCATCTCAAGCCGAAACAACAAATCTGGAGTCAACCCTTGAGGAGGGGAAGGTGCATTTAATGGAGAGGGTCCCTGTGATTGAATTCCACGCTGCCATTGACCATCAACTTGGGGGTATGTACTAAATTCAGGCACCCTGATGTTTGATATGGGGGTAGAGTGGAGGGGGGGCTGGGGACCGGGGCCCCCAGTCGCCTCTCCACCCAGGTCTCTCCCTTCTAAACCCAATATCAAAGTCCTCAGGTGATCTTTCCTCATGCCACTTAAACCCTGGTGACCCTGAAGACCTGCCACACACTTTAAGCCATACTTATTCAGCTTCAACACCCTGGCAGCGGTAAGGGTCACCTCTAAAAATCTTCTAGCACCCTCCTCGCTATCGACTAGCCACTCCACAGGTCTTTCTCCCTCCGAGCCCGTATCGTGACCTGACCCATCACTGTGTTCTGATGTATTAGACATGTTTGTGTACTGCAGTAATTATCACGGATATAGAATGTGCCTTATCTCCTATGCAAGTATGTATACACTAATGTTATTTAAAGTCTTTAATGTGTTATATTGGTTGCTCCAAAAAAAAAACTCTATGTCCACTGTATTCTTCTAATCATAAGGAATCTCAAAACAAATGACCACTATATTCCTCTGTTCAGTAAATCCTATGCAAGGTCGCCATTTGTTACGTCCTGGGATATATAAACACTGGGCTCTTTCTATTGGACTAGGTATGCGGCAACAAGCAACAACGGAAAACGCTAGATCCAACCCTTATCTATAAACCCAGGCAACAAACCACCCTAAACCGTCAAAGAGTCCTGCCTGGACAACGATGGTATCCTATGACTCGGTTACAGGGTGCACGCACTATAGACTGCTGATAGTCAAGCAGGCTATATAAAAGATCACACAATTAAGTTGACTTAAAGCTTCAAGGAAAAGATAGATAACGGAATTAAATTGCAGAAACAATTTAATAACAAACTAGAAGAAAGTACATTTAACGTTACGTTAATTAATACAACTAATCACCCCTGCGTGAAAGAAGGTGAAAGCAAACAGTCCTCAAAACATCGTACAGGTAGACAAGATGCAGGTTTCTAAACTGCATGCGGCTACTGTAGGATCTGATGCTTAGCAAAGAAAGTAAGTTACGGATTTAGAGAACTCTTAACTCATAAGCAGGAATAAATACTAGTGATAGGCCATACAGTGTATAATGGCATAGGTATAATTAAATAAAGGTAGCAACTCGCAACATAACCACATACAGGTGTGCTTCTCACTCTTAGTCAGGCAAGCCTGCTCGGACAGAGTCTCTAAGCCACACCCTGACTCACAATGCTCACAAAGACGGTAAACTGTGGCACACTAACAAGCATACAGATATAATAAACCACTAGCTGTTAATCTGCCAGGCAGCAGAGGTCTAGGCGGAAGGATATAGGCTTCGGATACCCAGGCTGAGCCACCTGCTCCAGCCTAGGGATGTTCCCAAGTCTGTGCGCCAAATTACTCTAATTGAAAGGGTGCTCTCTTGAGAGACTCAGATCGCAAGTATCTGACTCTCTCCTGGCGACCCTAAAGCAAAAGCAAGACGTGCTAGCGCAGTGCTGAGTGGACTAGGCAAGGGCCCTCACACAACACAACACTAGACACACAGGGACACAGACAAGAAAATGCCCCCAGACTCCCACGGGTATCCTAGTAAAGTCGTGCGGGTCCAGAGGACTCGCACCAGCAGACTTTACTTAAAGGATTGCAAAAAGCCCCCCTCCGGTCTAGCCCCTGCTAACCTGACACAAGAACACACTAGCAAGCATGAAACCACCAAATATGAGACAACAAAAAAAGCTTCCTAGGTCTCATTAACAATTAAATCTCTGCATAAGGCCCAAAATCCTATCTAATTATCTGAGAGCTCGTCGTTAATACAATAATAGATATAAGGTCTATCAAGGGGATGGGATAATTAAATAGATTGGTGAAGTAGTGGAAAGAAGGTATACAAAGTAAGAGAGAAAGTTTCTAAGTGGGGTTGAGAGGGATAGATATCAAGGGGGTCCGAAGGGTACGACAGTGAGGTGAGCTCTGAGTCTTGAATCTGTCTGGACCCCACCCTAGGCATGCGAAATACATCCCATGCTTGGCAACACTCAACACCGTTGCCGGGTCAAAATCCTCTACCCCTTGCGTGAGTCGAAACTAAGCCTAACGTTGCGATCAAATTGGCAACATCAGGCTCGTCCCAAGCTAGACTCTCCGCGCGAAGCAACGTCCCCCAGCCGGTCTCTCTCTCCCGCTCGTCTCCTCCCACTCTCACTAGACTTACATCTTATGTATTATAATGAAACAATCAACTATCGAGAAAAAAATATACTAAGATGCGTTGGTTAAGCATAAGGGCAGCTTCAAGCTGTGAAACAACATAAGAATATCCCAGACACTAGTTACATTGTCGTAGGATATATACTAAGGGAAAGCCGGCCGGCCGGCTGCCGCCAGCCGGTTTCTAAACGGCTGGGCAGCCGACACGCGCGCATGCCCGCACTTGGCTACTATGCAGGAGCGTCACAATTCCTACAACCCTCTTCCCCTGTTGCACCCTCTCCCACACTTCTTCATCCATACTCCCATCTTTACTCTGTACACTGCCAAGATACTTAAATGAGCTGACAATCTCCATAGCCTGACCGTTCAACTTCACCTCACACTCTGTGGCTTCACCCCTTTCGAAGACTATAACCTTTCTCTTCCCCGCATTTACCTTCAGATTCCATTTTTTGCACACTGTTCCAAACATATTTACCAGACCCTGCAACTCCCATTCATATCGTCAGCAAACAGCAGTACACAAACATCCACTGCTCTTCCCTGTATTTCTTTTATGACTCCATCCATATACTGTATATATAGAACAACCATCGGAACATCACACACCCTTGCTTTACCAAACATTCAGATCAAAGAACTCCCTCTGTTCATTCTTCACACGTACTGATACCTTTGCACTCTCATACACACTCTTCACTGCTTTCAGCAACTTGCCATCTACTCCATATATTCTCAGTACTTTCCACATACCTTCTCTATCAACTCTGTCATTCCACTCGTTGCCTTCCGTTATTAGTGGTACACCAACATCCACTGCTCATCCTTGCATTTCTTTTATGACTTCATGCATATACAGTACAGTATATATTGAACAACCACGGGGACATCACACACCCTTTCTTTAACCCAAAATTCAGATCAAAGAACTCGCTCTGTTCATTCTCAACGCATACTGACACCTTTGCACCCTCATTTGTTTTTTTGTTTTTTTTTCTATATTCCAACTTGCTTCCTCTCGGGCATAGGCTGAGAGCCTTAACATTCACCACTTTACAATGAACAGTGAAGCCCGTGAGGTCTTGTTCCAGTCTAGGGAGTGAGACATGTGAAACACGTAGAGTACAGTACAACGAGCACCTGCCATCTTGCCTTCACATGAGGCACGGTGCTCACTCATGGCCCGAAACGACCCCATCTCTGAAGCCACCTCGTTCCCGTGCTTCACTGTCTCAACCCCTACACTCGGACTCTCACACTTACACACACAACGCCACCTGTTGAGCAGATAACTCACCAGGCATTGCACCCCTATAGCATATTTTGAATATGGGAATATTCATACAGTGCTATTTAATCAGGGAACAATGAGGGTATTTTATTGACGTTTCGGTGGGCTTGTGGTAATGCACTGATACCAGGTACAGCACAAATTCCATCCCAATAATATCTTCCCATTGATACATCGGGATTTGAACCCGGGACCTTTGGATTACCAGGCCAGTGGCAAGACCACTCCACCACACCTCCCCTAATACATGCTTTTCACTGCTTTCAGCAACTTGCTATCTGCTCCGTATATTCCAAGTACTCTCTACATACCGGTACCTTCTCTATCAACTCTGTCATAGGCCTTCTCCAAGTCCATGAAGGCAGCGTACAACTTTTGTCCCTTCTCAAGATATTTCTCCACAACATATTTCAGGGCAAAGATCTGAGCTACACATCCTCTTCCCTTCCTATGATGAATACTGTATGTTAACCGTTTCCCCAGCAATACTGACTGAAAATGCCCAAATATATTGCATGTGCCCTTCTGATTTATCTAAAATATGTAAAATTATACCAAATACCAACTACATTAGCACAAAACTCAATCAATCACAGAAACAGGATAAAAACATAGAATAAATACCCCAAAAGATGAATATGTTAACCCTTTCCCCAGCAATACTTACTGAACATGCACAAATAAATTGCATGTGCTCTTCAGATTTAGCTGAAATATGTAAAATTACACCAAATACTAACTACATTAGCACAAAAATCAATCAAGCACTTTAACAGGATAAATAAAATGGAAGAAATAGCCCCAAAATGAATTTATCTATAGCCTACCGGTATATATTGCCGGACACCTTGATCCCCGAAGGGGTGACCATGAACGAAACGCCTGCGTATTTCAAGCTCGCTTGAGTTATCACTCGATCGTCTTTTAGAGCTTTTTGGCCCGGGGTAATTACCACACCATCGCATCATAAGGAGTTTGAGGGGGTTAAATTGCTAGATACATAGAGGAAGAGGAATGCCAAGTAAAGCTAAACAAAAATATATAAGATATTTTTAACATGAGGTTGCTTATAATAATTTGTACCTCTGCAGTTTCTCCATGGCTAACGAAAAAGGTCACATTCCTAAGAAGCCCCAACCAAAAAGGCCAAGCTTCTGTACAGAAAAAAATGCCACTCCATTACCCTTATGGTGACCCTATCAAATAATCAAAACAACCACACTTCTTAACCCCATTCCCGCGGGGCCCCTCATATGACGGAGACGATTTTCCGGCTATTTTGTAGCCTGTGAGCCAGGCCAACTTTTGCAAGCAGCACGGATGGACGTCAGCCGGAGCCTACAGGCCCCGCCACGACACTGAGGTTTGTGTGAGAGAGAGTTCACTTATGTGCAGCGTCACACATAGCGAAAACAGAAAATAATTGGTAATTTTTAGCGATTTCGCCTATCGGATTTGGTAATTTTTAGCAATTTGGCGTTCGTTTGCAAGATCCTTAAAAGAAAACCAGACGTCGTACAGGGATGATTCAGGAGTAATTTGAAAGCTATTACCGTACTTTCACGAATACATAATTATATTACGCTCTGGCTTTTGCTTATGCATGAAAATGAGCAGGGAATGAAGGCAATTTCGGGCAATTATGCCCATAGGTGGGCACGATAACCAAAAACCTTAACTTTGTTAACCGTTATTTCGTTAACGAAAACCTTAACGTCGTTAACCGTTAACCGTTAACCGGCAATACATTTATCGCTCGTTAACCGTTAAATCGTTAAATCGCTAAATCCGATCCTTTCGATAACGATATCCTTACTTCGTTAGTATCGTTATTTATCGAAGATATGGATATTTATCATATTTTAAATAAAAAATCTTAAATGCAGCAATGCTATCATTATTTTTTTAGAAAAAAAACACCTGACACTTCATTTGATTTAGTAGAAGATCAATTAGAGGATTTTCAGATTTAGTGATGTCTAAGCTGGATCTCTAGGCATTTCTCCTGGATGATTTTAAGATATGTCATATGGATCATATGGATCATATAATTCATATTCAATTATTCATATGGATATTTAATTCCTGACACTTCATTTATTATTTATGATCATTGATTTATGATTTAGTAGAACTTAGAAGATAATTTACATTTACATGATTTACTGATGATTACATTGTGATTTGATTGTGAAGGAGCAAGCCGAGAAACACGTTGAACACTGTAACAAAAAAGTATACGAGACGGGGAACTGCTAGATGTTACTGCGACGAGAGCTGCTTGGAGAGTGAGGAGGAACGAGGGTACGTCGTGGACTCATGGTCACGTGACCCCCCCAAGCGGCCCGCATGGGTGGAGAAGAAATTACGAGGGTTCGGTTCGGCTTTTAGTTTACCTATTTATTGACTATTCTGCGGATTTCTGCCTGTTTGGCAATTAATTAATGATTATCGCTATTTTGGAACAAAAAGTATCGACGTTACCGTTAATTCGTTAAAGCTGGATTTTTTTTATCCGATAAACGTTAACCCGAAATCGTTAACGCGTTACATTATCGTGTTAGTGCCCACCTATGATCATGCCTACTCGCACAGGAGTCCTTGGAGCGGCTTCGGTCGCGCCGGGAATTTCCACACCTCTCACACCACACACACACATCACACAGTTTTTCCTACACCGAGAAATGACTCCGGCTGTCATTTCTCGAAGACTTCTTCTAGCCGGAGACATTGAGAGCAACCCAGGACCCACCTACACATATATATGTCCAACTTGCTCAAAACCCATCACTTCGAGTTGCCACACTAAGGGTTCAGTTCTCTGCAATTCATGCAGGAACTGGACCCACTTCACCTGCACAACACTTGCCTCCAAGAAACACTACACGAACACCTGCACCTGTTCCTCATGCCCCTCCCTCTCCCAGTCAAATCCCTCGCCTAAAACCCGTCCACTTCTCCTCCCCAACCCACCTAACCTTTCTATATCATCCACTCCCCCCCTAAACCCATCCACCTCTCCTCCCTAACCCACCTAACCTTCCCATACCATCCACATCCTCAACTCAACACACCACACCCCATCCTAATCCATTCCAACCGCCATCTCCTGCTCCCCAATCCCCACCCCCACCTCACCCATCCCAACCCGCAGCTCCTCCCTCACCCCCACCCCATCCTCGTGCAGCAGCACCCAACATACATCATGCACATAACATTAACATTCTTCAATTGAACATAGATGGCATCAACACAAAGAAACACGAACTCTCACATTTCATCAAACAACACAACATACACATTGCCATCTTACAAGAAACAAAACTCCGCACAACACAAAAAACACCCACATTTCATGATTTCACCACCATCAGACAAGATCGGGCTGTCGGCGGAGGCGGTGGACTCATCACCCTGGTACACAAAGAAATATCATACATAGCTACCAGTGTACAAACCAAATCCCTCCTCCCCCCAAATGATAACACAACAGAAATACAATCAATTAAAATACGCACTGGCAACAACTCCAACATAACCATCATAAACACATACATCCCTCCCCAAACATCCCCTACAGTACCAAATGAATACAGACCACACTTACAACACATCACAAACACCCCACACATCATCCTGGGTGGTGACTTCAACGCCAAGACGTCGGCCTGGTTTGTCGACAACCCCGACACAGACAGAGGTGTGGTACTACAAAACCAAACTGATAACCTCATCATCCTTAACGACATCCATCAACATACCCATATTCCTCACCAAGCCCTCTATAACCCATCATCTCCAGACATCACCTTTTGCTCCCTAGAACTCGCCCCCACAACATCCTGGAGGGTGGTCAGAACCTTAGGCTCTGACCACCTCCCGATCATTATCACCACCAAAACCAGACTCACCCCAGCTAGCCACAAACACACATACACCAATTATAAAAGAGCTAACTGGGAAGCATTTACAAATGAGACAGAACAACACTTCACAACTCTAAACAGTACACCCATCACTATCATCAACAATGCTATACACATACTCAATAAAACTATCCAAAACGCTGACAAGAAACACATTCCAAGAGGTAACAGAAAAAGACACAACCCCAACTTCACACCAGAAATTCAAAACCTCATCAGACAACGCGACATACTGAAACACTCCCCAGCACCCCACACACAAGACATCACACAACAAATCCAAGCACTCAACACCCAAACTAACAACAAAATACAAGAACAACAAAAACTAAATTGGAATAACTTCCTACAAACACTTGATCACAAAACAAACCCTAAAAACCTCTACAAAACACTAAACAGCATCACACTTTCCAACAGCAACACAACACAATCACATGCTGCAATCACAACAACAGACTCTACTCCTTCATGTAAACAACAAGCAAACACTCTCATCAATCACTTCTCACATGTCAGCCACCTAAAACCTCACAAAGACGACCGACGTGTCATCCGACGTAAGAGACAATTCCCCACAGACCCTGACTATACACCCTTCACCAATCACCAGACAAAGCATATCATCAACAATCTCAAGCACTCACCCGCTTGTGGCCTAGACAACATAAGCAACATACACCTCAGACCACAAGGCATACAAGCACTCACTAACATATCAAACTACAGTTATTCACACAACACAATACCAGATATTTGGAAGCATGGTATCATCACCACATTCCCCAAACCCAACAAAGACCCCACGCTACCCTCCTCGCACCGCCCCGTCACACTCTTTTGCTCCCCCTCCAAAGTCATGGAACGCCTAGTATTACAACTAATTACACCCGACCTACCCCTAGCTCCAACACAACATGGCTTTAGGCCACTGCACTCCACAAACCTTCTTCTCACAGACCTTACACAAAGAGCTTTTGACGGCATCAACTCAGCTAGACCACCACACAGATCACTATTAGCCACACTCGACATTAGTAAAGCCTTCGATGCCATCCCCCGCCACAACCTAACAAACAAAATCTACAACACAAACATGCACAACAACACAAAAAGGTGGCTGGCCAACTTCCTAGCAGGCAGATGTGCACACGTATCTTTTGCCGGTCAGTCATCTAAAATCAGAAACTTTCCAAACGGAGTCCCACAAGGATCCGTCCTATCGCCCGCACTCTTCAATCTGTACATGCACGATATAACTCCACCCAATACGCCCCAAATAAACTTAGCCTCCTATGCAGATGACATAACACTCACATGCACAATTGCACACACCATGACCCAAAAAGAGCAACAGATCTCCTTCAACCCTATCTCAACACACTACATGGCTGGTGCACTACAAACAGACTTAATCGAGCCCCAGCCAAATCCACCGCATCCCTGCTCACAAGCTGGACAGGAGAACACAAATACATCCCTCAACTCACCATTAACAACACACCCCTAACACATACACACACACACAAAATCCTAGGAGTAACATATGATACACATATGACATTCAAACAGCACACCACAAACATTAAAAAGAAACTGACACCCAGACTTAACGCCCTCAGGTCACTTGCTCACACAAAATTTGGACACAACAAAGAAACTACCACCACAGTATAAACAATACATAAGATCAGTGATGGAATACGCAAGCCCAGCCTGGGCTTCTAACCTACCTGAAACACATCATAATACCTTACAGACTATTCAAAACAAAGCCCTGAAGATCATTACAGGCTGCACAGCTACTGCACCCACAGATCACCTACATCAAGAAACCAAAATCCTCAAAGTCAAAGACCATCTGGACATGAGAGGCACTCAATTCCTGGCAGCAGCCTCCACGAACCAAGACCACCCTCTAAACTACATGGCAACACACCCACAGACACCAAGAAATATCCAAACAACACCCAGCACACGGTATCACACACAATTACTGTCCTCTCTCCCTCCCTGCCCACCTCGAACCAATTCCAGAAGCACATCCATACTCATGTCTCTCGCCGATCCATCCACTCACTGACAGACAACACGTAGCTGCACGCACGACCTCCCGAAATCCATCCTTCCGAATCCTCCCTTACTCGCGAGGACAGAGTCCACCTGGCCAGGCTGAGATGCGGACACCATCCAGCTCTCCTGAGCTATCAGAAGAGACTGGATAACTCCGTTGTCGACGCCTGCCCGGGATGTAACACAGCACCCCATACCATTAAACACATCATAGAAGACTGAATTTCACACAACCACTTACGCCAACAACACAATCTACACTCAATGACAGCTCTGTGGGAAAGCCCGATCGTGGCCATGGCCTTCCTCAGGGACTCGGGGCTGTTCGGCCAGGCAGCTTAGGGAACTATAACAACAACAACAACTCGTACAGGATTAATAGCTTTAACCAAAATGGTCACACTCCTTAATGGTCTAAGTGGCCATAGCCAAAATGGCTACACTACATTCCTTATGTACTTTCTCCATGCCCGATAAGATACATGATATTTTGATATATGTGGCACAGCCCTTGTATCCAACACAATACCCTGCGTGCAACCCCGCTCGAACCCCCGCACAACGTTGCTTGCAACTTTAATTATTATTATTATTATTATCATTATTATAAATATTATTTTTATTAATATTAGTAGTAGTAGTACACAGACACACGCGCGCACACACACACCACACTATCTATCTATCTATCTATTGCCTGACGCCGTGATCCCCGAAGGGGTGGCCACGAACGAACCGCCCCCATGCACCTCTGTCACCAGTCAGTCGACGCCCCTCCTCCAAACCAGCACTGCCTTCATCCATATACTTCCTCACTCCATCCTTTCACCTCTCGTTCGGTCTACCTCTCCCTCTCTGTCCTTCTACCTCACTCTCGTACACCCTCTTAGTCATTCTCTCACTTTCCATACGTTCCATATGGCCGAACCATCTCAAGTTGTTCCTTTTCACACTTTCCAGCACATCTACCTCCACACCACACCTCCTTCTTACTTCCTCACTCGTCTGTCTATCCCTCCATGTAACTCCGCACGCACTTCTTAAGTAACTCATATCCACCGCTCTCGCTCTTGGTCTGTGTCTCTTCTCGAACGTCCATTCTTCGCTTCCGTAAGTCAGTGTCGGATTACCCTCTTACATGCTCTTCACTGCTTTCAGCAACTTGCCATCTACTCTGTATATTCTAAGTACTTTCCACATACCTTCTCTATCTACTCTGCCTTAGGCCTTCTCCAAGTCCATAAAGGCAACATACACATTTTGTTGTTTCTCCGGATATTTCTCCACAACACAATTCAGGGTAAAAATCTGATCTACACATCCTCTTCCCTTCCTAAAACCGCCCTGCTCGTCACCTATCCATTTCTCCGTTCTCGCTCTCACTCTCTCAATCACTACCCTACTGTACACCTTCCCTACTACGCTTAGAAGACATATTCCTCGGTGGTTACCACACACTCCTATTTCCCCTTTACCCTTATATAGGGGGACTATTACGCCTGTCTTTCAGTCATCAGCTGCACTCCCCTTCTCCCATGCTAGCTTGCACATTGTCCATACCCATTCGATCACTATCTCACCACCATACCTCAGCATTTCCCCACACACTCCATCTGTTCTTGGTGCTTTCCCCAACTTCACTCTATTCATGGCTTCCCACACTTCTGACCTTCTGATCCCCACCTCCTCTTCCACTACTTCTCTTCTTCTCTCTCCCATACCCCATCCAATTATGTGTGCTGGCGCTCCATTCCTTACGTTTAGCAACTCGTTGAAGTACTCCCTCCATCCTTTGACTCTCTCTTGCTTCTCGGCTAGCATTCTCCCATTCTTATCTTTCACATCCTTACTGTTTCCCTTGCTACCTTCCCTAACTTTCTTGACTTCTTTCCAGAACAGTTTATTATACTCCCTCCACTTTACACTAAGAATCCTTCCAAATTCCTCATCTACTCTTCTCTTACTTTCCTTCACTACTCTCTTCACCACTCTCTTTCTCTCCACGTACCTCTCTCGTTTCTGACTCTCCAAATCTTTATTCCCTCTACTACCCAACCACTCTCTATACGTTTACTTCTTGTCTTCCACAGCTATTTTTACCTCTTATGTCAACCATGCTGTATCTTTCACTCCCCTCTCTCTTCTCCTTACTCCACACACCTCCTCACATGCTGCACAGATCTCTTCCTTAAACTGCTTGCTCATCTCCTCCACTTCCTCCATATTTTCCAGGTCGAACCAACCTAGTCGTCTTTCTACTGCTCTCCTGTACTCTTCTCTGATTTCCTCCTCCTGTAGCCTCTCCACCCTCCTCGCCATTTCACCTTCCTCTCGCCTCCCTCCAGCTCTCGTCACCCACTTCTTTTGTATCCTAATTTTAGCTACTACTACATAATGATCAGACAGACACCCTCCAATACCCCTATTCACCCTAGCATTCAGCACATATTTCTTCATTCGTTCATCCACACATACAGTATATAATCAATCAATGCCTTTCATTCCACCACTGTCTTATCCTTACCCTTCATTTTCCACACCACTTTCCATGTGTACCTGTGTATCATTCTGTGTCGGAAGAAGGTGTTGGGTATCCACAGCCTCCTCCCCACACAAGTGCACTACCATTCCCAAACACGACCATATAAAACCTTCTCTCTCCTCGTACTTCGCACAATCAGTAACATCCAACTCTAATACTCTTAAGGTGTTTTATGTAAATGCTCATAGCATACGCAATACATTTTCAGATCTAGAGAAAATCGTGTTTACAGAACATTATGATATAATCGGCATTACAGAATCTTGGTTAAATACGGAAGACAGGGACTTTTTAGCCGAATATACGCTTCCTGGTTATACAATATTTGAGAAAAGTTGGATCAATAGAAATGGAGGAGTTCTGTTTTTTATAAAGGAAAGTCTTAATCCTGTCTTAATGTCAAAACCTCAAATTGCGAATATAGACATATCTTACGTACTATTAAATAATAAACGAGGAACAAAAATAACACTAGCTTTATTATACAGACCCCCAGCTCAATCAATGCAAACTGACAGTGAAATTTATGAACAAATTGCAGAAATAACTAACATACAAGATACCGTAATTCTTGGCGATTTCAACTTACCCGTGACTAAATGGGGCGATATTCTTACTTCACACTCTGGACACGACCTCTATGTTAACTTGCAAGAGAGTTCACTTTTTCAATTTGTACAATCTCCGACGACCCGTGGTAATAATGTGCTTGACCTTGTACTCGCAACAAAAGAAGAATTAATAGAGAATTTGAATGTTGGTGATGAATTCAGTAACAGCGACCATCGTACGATAACTTTCACTTTAAAGTTTACTAGTAACAAATCAAATAGCAGCATTGAGAAAGTCCCTAATTTCAAGAAAGCAAATTTTCATAAACTTTAATCAAAGCTTAAAGAAACTGACTGGAGCTTTCTGACTAACAATAACGACATAAATACATCTTGGGAGTCTTTCACAACCACTTACCTTAAGGCAGTGCAAGACTGCATACCATCGAAAATACGGCGTCCAGGCCATAGTGATAAGCCCAAATGGTGGAATAAAGATATTTCAGACTGTCTGCTTGCTAAAAAATTTGCTAATGATAGATTAAAATCCTCACAAAATGACGAAGAACGGGTGAAATTTGTAGAGCTACGACGCAAAGCCAAAAAGTTAATCAAGCAAAGTAAAAAGACCCTGGAGTTACATGTTACGAATCAAAGTAAAACAAACCCGATAGAATTCTATAGTTATATCAGAAAGAAAAAAGTAGTTACTTCAACTGTTGGACCGTTAGTCGATGAAAATGGAGAATACACCAAAGACGAAGTACAAATGAGTAATGCCCTCAATACCTTCTTTGCATCAGTTTTTACAACCGAAGACCTCAGTGATATCCCTACACCATCGCCGATTCAGATTGATAATTCAGATGTTCTAAGCAATATCACCGTTACAGAGAGAGAAGTATTGAATTGTTTAGATAAACTCAAGGTAAATAAAACGCCTGGACCTGATACAATCTCGCCTAGAGTTCTAAAGGAAGCTAAGGATGAGCTCTCCAAACCACTGACATTGCTATTCAATGAATCCTTGCAGTCTGGGAATATACCTGATCAGTGGAAGCTAGCCAACGTAACACCGATATTAAAAAACGGCATCAAATCCCTACCCAGTAACTATCGTCCGATTAGCTTAACCTCAATTGTATGTAAAATGCTAGAAACGGTCATAAGAGACAGACTCGTAAATCACTTAGAGGCAAATAACTTACTTAAAGATACTCAACACGGCTTTCGTAAAAAACGTTCCTGTTTAACAAACCTCTTAGACTTCTTCCACGATATCCTCAACCTCTATGATGAGACTAAAGCTGTAGATATTATATACCTTGATTTTCAAAAGGCCTTTGACAAAGTTCCCCACAAACGTTTACTGCTAAAACTAAAAGTGCATGGAATACAAGACGGTGTGTTGAAATGGATAGAAAATTGGCTCAGCGACAGAAAGCAAAGAGTAGTCATAAACGGTAAGGCATCTAAATGGACCAATGTAAGTAGCGGGGTACCCCAGGGATCGGTACTAGGACCAATTCTCTTTCTAATTTACATCAACGACATAGATGAGGGTCTCACGTGTACAATCTCAAAATTTGCTGACGATACAAAAATTGCAAATAGCGTACTCTAAAAAAAAACAAGTTGACGATATGCAACACAATCTAGATAAATTGTCATGTTGGGCCCAAATTTGGCAAATGAGTTTCAATATGGATAAATGTAAAGTACTACATATCGGATAGCTAAATGAGAAAGCAAACTATTCGATGAATGGCTCTCAGCTTTAGAATGTAAACAGAGAAACCGATCTGGGAGTAACAATATCGAGTAACCTAAAACCGAGTCAACAATGTTCATAAGTTGTTAAGAAGGCAAACAAAATAATTGGCTTTATATGCAGGTCATTTGAGCATAAATCCAAAGAAGTTATCCTAACCCTTTACAATTCCTTAGTCCACCCTCTTCTGGAATACTGCGTTCAATCCTGGTGCCCTTATTACCAAAAAGATATAAACAAGCTAGAACGAGTTCAAAACGTAGAGTTACCAAAATGATACCTAGCCTAAAGAACCAACCATACGAGGAGAGTCTTAGAGAATAAAATCTATTTCCTTTAACTCAGCGCAGATTAAGAGGTGACTTAATTCAAGTGTTCAAAATCATCAAAGGCATCGACAATATGAACTGTAGTAAGTACTTCACTATCGACCAATCTAATTACACGCGGGGAAACGGTTGCAAAATTATTGGTAAATCTTTTAACTCACACGAATCTAAGAATTTCTTCTTCAATCAAGTTGTCAACTTGTGGAATGGGCTTCCCCGAGACGTTATAGACTGCAGCACTGTTGATTCATTTAAACTCTGATTAGACAAATATCTCGCATCAAACCCGCGACTGACTGCGTTTGTAAATGAATAACTTTATTTTATCCCCCCCTCAGTTACTAACCCATCTGTCCCCTACTAACTTCCTAATCCTGCCACGGACATTAGTTCCAGGGCAGTAGTTCCCTTTGCAATGTTCCCTTACCCACTCTAAACCACTGTTTGGACACTTGATCCTCAGTGTTTTGGAGGACAAGCAGCCTAGAAGGGTCACTAGATCTGTTGTTGCTTGATTTCCTTTGTACTCCTTTGTACTTGACTTCCAACCTTCTCTGGTGTCCTCCCAAGAGATTACTGTATTATCACTGGTCACCTGATATACCAACCCGTATATTCCACTCAGCCATAACTTATCTCTCTACATGTCCATACTTCGGCTTATTTCGTTTATAATATCCACCTTTGTACTTGTAGTGGTGTTGAAGTAATCCTGACCCCAACTGTACCAGGGCCCTCTTTAATAAAGGTGACATTCCTTGGTATTACTGATGACCTTTAACCGTGTGTCAGTCGGTGTGTCCATACATCACATAGATAACATCAGCTGTCACCCTCACCCCAGCCTCACACATATCTACAGCTCAAGGCGGGTTTATGGAGTTTTTTTTGGCAACTTATGATCTGTGACTTTATGCTGGCAACATATTCAAACGTGGGGGAAAAGGGGGTCCTGACAAATAGACCCTTTAAGAGGGGAGGGACGAATTTATTTGCGTATCACAATTATTATTGTGTTAAGTTTCCTCCCTAGACCTCCATCAAGTATAACAAACATACCTAAGACCCCCCTTCAAGATAAATTTGAATTTTTTTCGACAGAAAAATGTCTAGGTCGAAGGTCGGTTCCTTTAAAATTACAGGCTTGCTATCGCTCGCCAGGAAAACAAATAATCGTCACCTAAATTGCATGACAAATCTTAATATTGGCAATAAAATGTGGCGAAAGACATTACAATCGCCAAACTAATTGGACAAACGTCTACAAATCTCATAACTAATGTGACTAAGCATGAAGAAGATGGGGGTCCAGAAAAAGCAAGCATCTCCCGTTATGTCTACCAGCGTGGATGACTTCGCTCGGTTCATATTATAGTAGATGGTCTAAATCTCGCGAAGACACGGATCTGTACCACCCAAGGGAACACACGGATCTGTACCACCCAAGGGAACACACGGATCTGTACCACCCAAGGGAACACAAGGATCTGTACCACCCAAGGGAACACACGGATCTGTACCACCCAAGGGAACACACGGATCTGTACCACCCAAGGGAACACACGGATCTGTACCACCCAAGGGAACACAACTGCCACCATAATCTTCTGTATACGGCTATTGAATTATATATGGGATCTTACTGACCAAGGCTAACATGTCAACACACACACACACCGACTCACACACACACACACACATACACGCACACCCACACACACACAAGCCTTATATACTTCTATATCTAAACAATGAAGTACACATTTCATATTTGTCGGTAATGTGAAGATAACCATGGTAAATATGATATAATAGTATGTGGTTATGTGAAGATAAAAAAGGTACATTCACAAAATAGTAAATGTACAATTTTGTGTTCATGTTTTTTTCTTAAAATCATCTACCACAATTTAATTGTATAGGCAAATTTACATTATTCCAACCTGGTAATTTAGATTAGAAGAAGCTCACACACAAGCTTTACTGTCATACCAACTTACTTCCAAGGAAAAGAACAGTCAACATCTCAAAACTTGTTTACCAAAATGTGTCACTAAACTGTATTTGCATACGCAAATATGGTATTTTTGAGGAAATAACAACAAAATCATTGATTTTATTAGATACATATTCCAAGGAAAAGAGCATTTTTATCTTCAATGCCTTGATAATATAGTGAATACAATGTAGAGTGTGAGCTGAGAGTGATAGGTGAGCTGAGAGTGATAGGTGAGCTGAGAGTGATAGGTGAGCTGTGCCTCCCACCAGCCACTTTGTCTGTAAGCTCACTGTGGCTTAATTCCCTCTTCCACCTCAACACCAACACCATCATAGTCGTATTCCAGCCACACAACATTCATATATTCTCTTGGATAGCATTTCAACTAAATTCAACATGAAGAAGCGCGGCCAAAGAACCTAGCCTTTCAAATAGATGCCAACGTATTTTTATATATTTAAACTACCAACCACCAACTATATTTCTCCAGCAACAACGCTACCTCCTCTATTCACACTGTGGATTTATCTTTTCTATGTGAATGAGGGAGACAAGAGACAAAACTGTCTGTGACGAGTGCCTCCCCCGGAGTTGAAAGAGTGACAGGGCCAAAATCTAGAAATGTTAGAAGTAAACTGCCTGGACACATGGATATTGAAGTAATTTCGGTCATACGATGAGGGGAATTGTGGATTCAGGGAGCGAGTTCCAAAGCTCAGCCATTGAATTGAAGAAAGTTTGGGAATATCGTTTCACTCTTTGGTTGGAGAGTTGCACAGACTAGGGTTAGGATTATATTGCAAGAGAGAGAACTCTGAGGAACACTGATTATTGCGGCGAAGAGAGAGAGAGAGAGAGAGAGATTACAGAGAGTCGGTGCGTGGACTTGAGTTAACCGATTCAGTACCAATGATGTTCTTTTCATTATTTTCTGGCTACAATTAGACGATTTTATTAAGTATAACAAAGGGCATCTTGCAATTAACAGGCTTCGAACTATCTACTTCCATCCTTTTTACTACAGCAGATCCTTCTTAAACTGCACAGAATCGTCTAATTATAGCTAGAAGAAAGAACAAAAATCGCCGGTACAGTACAGTAGTGGTTAATTAGACGAAAGGCTTTCTTTTCTACTTTGTCTAGAAGTGCTGTGTAAGAGGATTCTCCCCACACATGCGAGCAATACTCAATACAAGGACGCACTGTTCCCCTGTACAAAGCAAGAGGTTGTGCATGGATGAAGAACCCCCTGAGGCGGTTGAGCACACCCAGTTTCTGGGAAACCATTTTTAGTTCATGTGGCATATGTTGTTGTTGTTGAAGGTTTGGTGTAGTCAAGGTCAATACATGTTTACATCTATATTGTCCTGGGGTGTAGTAATCTGCAAGGATTACCAGACGCCACCTCATTAACCCTCATTGGTGCGAGGTGGGCCTTTTTTTAACCCTCCATGTTTTACTCTGTTACTTTGGAGATTTAAAAGACGTTTCACCTCATATATTTGGCAATTATATAATACTTCACCTCATTCAGGTATCATTTGTGTTAGGGTGGGGGGAAGGTGGGTGATAGAGAGCCTACACTTCAGGACAAAAAAAATCCTTTTTAGGCGGACGTTTTGTAGTTTGAAGGGGTTCTGGGAGGCAATTTGTTTTAGTTTATAGGGGTAAACTAGAAATACATAATGTTGAAATAACTTTAAAAAGTTGACAGGATGAATTAAACACCATATAAGGAGGAGCACTTTATTGACAACGTTTTGCAGATAGCTTTTTCAGGTCACTAAGCTCGAGAATGGTAAAAACAATCAAAACCCTCAATAATAATAATACAAAACATCACAAGAACCCTCAAACACGTCTCACTACCTAGTGTTAATAACATCCGGTATGATGAAAACATTACTTCCGGTACTGTCAACTCTTTCAGTCTTCGAGGACGATTTTTCACTTAGTTCTGGGTAATATTAGACGATTTTATTCAGCTTAGGAAGGCTCTCAAGGAATCAAATGGGTGATATCTATCTATAAATATCCTCCAACTCACACAATTCAATTATACTCTCAATAAAATCGTCTACTAACAGCCTGAATGAAAGGAAGAAACGCGTGTTCGTATTTCAACCTCTTCAACACCATGACACTTGAATTTATTTTCTGGTTGTATTAGACGATTGTATGTAGCTTAAGAAGAACCTATGCTAATCAGAGGGTTTATTGAGATAGTATTTACCTCTCTGAGTCCAGAAGGTAGATCATAGGTTAAACAAAAATCGTCTAATGGTCACCAGAATATGTTGACAGTTACGTCATTGTGCTGAAGAGGGTTATATAGGGTTAACCCACTCAGTACCGGTGATGGCATTTTCATCATAATCTAGAAAGTATTAGAACATTTTATTCAGCTTGGGAAGTATCTGAGGTAGCTAAAACGATTAATGTACATAGTTTGAACAAATGTATTTGTTAAGGGCCTTCCTAAGCTGAATATAATCATCTAACAGTTGCCAGCATATATTTAAGAGGACGGCATTGCACGGAGTGGTTTGAACACCGTCCACCAACAAGCAAGGGGAGATTTTAATTTGAGTTTTTTTTTCTGGACCCCCTTCTCCCTATGATAAGCTCTATTTTTGTTTGAGATTTCAAGACTTTCGCCCATTTATTTCGGCAATTTTAAGACCTTTCACCGCTTGTCTGTCAATTTTCGTGCCACTAAGGTGTCGATTATTTTCCTAGGGAGCGATAGCGAGCCTGTAATGTAGAAGGACCTTAGAAGGAATCTTAGGAAAAGCCTTTGGCTGCGACATTATTCTATCGAAAATTGTACACATTTATCTCGGGGGTTGTTTCTTTAATCGTGATAGAGGTCTAGGGAGCAAACTAACAACCTCCTAATTGAACATAATTGTAATACTAATGTGAGCTTTTGATAAGTAGATTTGTGTGTATGTATTGAAGAAACAAAATGGGGTATGTGCCTGAGTTGATATATAGATAGATATAGATTTATATATGCACTGCAATCGAATTTCTGCTAATATATTGATAAATGTGTATGACTACAACAAAGCCTTCTTATAAGCCTGAAACTCTCAAATGGTCGATTAAAGTGTTTCATTTAGTAAGTGTTAACCAGTAAACTACTCTCAAACTTTCTTCTACTCAACAGCTGAGCTCTGGAACTCTCTCCCAGAATCAGTCTTTCCCTCTTCCTATGACATAAATTGCTTCAAACTCCGTGTGTCCAGGCATTTTGGCTCGAACGTCCCTTGATTTTGGCCCTGTCACTCTTTCAACTATGGGGGAGGCACTCGCTATAGGCAGTTATGCCTTTTGCCTCCCTCAATCACATAGAACAAAAAATAGTATAATGTTAAGGTGTAGTATTGTAATGGAAAGACAATTCGATAAATTTACAGAATCATCATTATCATTGACAATATTGTATATGTAAAAATAATCGATAAAAGGTGGTAATTTACACTTTTCTGCGCGAGGCAATTATTACATACTTATTGCATATTTTGAAATAATTAAACAAATATGGTCATTGTATATTTATTATTGCTTTATTTATGTTTGTTGTTATTTGTGTTCATATTTTTGTATATAATAATGACACCCGATTCACTGCATACCATTCCTTGAACAATAATATGCATTACATGCATCAGTATATTTCATAAACTGAACAAGGGTTGAATATTTATTAGTTCAATTCTTTAACAAATAGAATATGCTTGCATGCCTTTCAAAAATGTCACATAACATTTTATTACACGAGAGACAGAAATACACCAACAAAACTATGTCATCCAACATTGTAATACTTAATTAAAACATTGAGAGTACCTTTTATATGGAGACATAAAAGGAACATTTAAATTAATTATACAAGAGAGGAAGGGAGCCAGTCTGTCCCGCCACCATTATCAAACTGTACCATTAACCCCCTTAGGATTAGCACGCGTGTCACCAGGTTATTTTTGCTATCATTAGATGACTTTATTCAGCTAAGGAAGGATCTGTGGGAATCAGAGGCATAATTGAGTAATATTTCCCATTACCCACGCCATATATTGTACCTGAACAGAGAGCCGCCTGTACCTGAAGGAGCTGCCTTATACCTGAAGAAGCAACTGCCCTGGATCCAGCATCGACAACCTACAGTACCTTTGAAGCACCCAGGCTAAGAGGGCTGCGGTACCATAAGAAGGGGCTGCGGTACCATAAGAAGGAGCTGCCTGTACCTGAAGAAGGAACTGCCTGTATCTGAAGGGGCTGCCTCATACCTGAAGGAGCTGCCTGTACCTAAAGGAAATACTATATACCTGAAGAAGAAGCTAACGGTAGCTGAAGAAGGAACTGCCTTGGATCCAGCATCGAATACTTACCTCTGAAGCCCCCCAGCTGAAAGGGGTGCGGTAGCTGCAGAAGGAACTGCCCTGGATCAAGCATCAACAACCTTCCTATTTAGCCCACAGGCTAAGAGGGCTACACTACCAACCTCACTCCAAGGCCCCAAGCCCGGCCAACATAGTGTTATATAATTATGCTTTACCTTGTAAACATGTTGTTAGTTTGTCTGCATTAAAACACTATTTGTCATGTACATTCTTTGTGCTTCCTACTCTCCAACCAAGCACCCCTAATTTAGCGCCTAATATATTTGGCACTTCAACAAATTAAGTATGATATTGTAAGTTTGATTAATATGTTTGTCAACATAAACAAATGCCATGTTTAATATTAATATCATGGTTATACTACTGTCTTTAAAGGCTTGGATATCATTGATTGAAGTAAATGTGCTACTGACACTTTTTTTATGATAATTTTATCCATTATGGAAGTGTTTCATAATAACATTCCATCATTTAAAAACATTATATACAGTATATATATATATATATATATATATATATATATATATAAGAATTTCTGCAATGGAGCTTCCTCTTAGGAATCGAAATCTCACAAGGAAAAGGAGAACCAGCGTAGTAGCGAACATCTTATCTTTATTGGTTATAAAACATTTCGGAGAAAACAGTCTCCATCTTCAGTGAATCTAAAATAAATGAAAGTTTACATAAGAAATAAAACAAATAATTACATATGGATGTGAAATATCAAGCAGTAAGGTTCGTATGAATATGAACCGAGAAGAGCTAAACATAATAAAACAAAAACTATGTATTAAGAGAACAGCATTAAGCTAAACTTAAACAAATAATTCTAATAAGAGAGGGTATACAATAAAGTACGAAAACAAAATGGAAGGATATTTACTGAGTGAAAAGAGGTGTTGCAGTGGCCGTGTTGTTCAGGTTAGGCTTTAATTTATTTATATAGATTGATTCTGAGGTGATAAGGTCACAGGAAATCCCTCCAAAAAACTCTTCGCAACTGCTACCCACATATCAATTTCAAATTAGTTTTTTCTAATAATAACACTATAGGAAATTTCCTCAAACATACTTCTTCTCTTCCTATGAACCTCCATTTCAATGTGGTTTACTAGTTCACCTATTCTAGCTATACTGCTAGATGCGTGGGTTGCACCTCACGTTGGTTGCTTCACCGTATCCGGGAGCACCAAGGTAAATCCATTCGAACAGGCAGGTTGATTTCTAAGCCTTCCACTTCTGCTATCCGCGATCACTCTCACCAGTTTGATCACCCTTTCTCTTCCACAGACTTCCAGATACTAACCACATGCCATTCACGCTGTGACCTTATCACCTCAGAATCAATCTATATAAATAAATTAAAGCCTAACCTGAACAACACGGCCACTGCAACACCTCTTTTCACTCAGTAAATATCCTTCCATTTTGTTTTCGTACTTTATTGTATACCCTCTCTTATTAGTATTATTTGTTTAAGTTTAGCTTAATGCTGTTCTCTTAATACATAGTTTTTGTTTTATTATGTTTAGCTCTTCTCGGTTCATATTCATACGAACCTTACTGCTTGATATTTCACATCCATATGTAATTATTTGTTTGTAAACTTTCATTTATTTTAGATTCACTGAAGATGGAGACTGTTTTCTCCGAAACGTTTTATAACCAATAAATATAAGATGTTCGCTACTACGCTGGTTCTCCTTTTCCTTGTGAGACTTTATATATATATATATATATATATATATATATATATATATATATATATATATATTATATACTGTATATATGTATACAGTATATATATATATATATATATATATATATATTCTTTAATACATACGAGGTTGAAAGAAATGGCAATTTCTGCGTTGGAAATTTTATTATTCAAAGTTTCCAGGTCTCTGATGAGTTTTCGCTGGGTGGCAGGAAGTAGATGAAGGAGATGAGCAAAATTCATGGTGGTACAGGGTTACATTAAAGTACATGAAGATACAGGATATACGACGCGTTTCACTGGACAGCCAGCATTATCAAGTAAGGAAGGAATGATATAAAAGGTAAACAGGAAGGGTATATATAGAGGGTGGAGGATCAGAGGAGGCGGAAAACAGGGGGCAAAAGTCTGCTATTGGTGGAAGGGTAAACTAGGAGAGAGAAAGGGGGTAACCGCTTCACGCATGCGCACTGGATGCGGGATGGTGGTCAGTAGGTGGGGTCGAAGCTGATTGGCTGAGTGTCGAGGGGCGTGGCCTAAGTTGTGTGGCGCCTGCAGAAGACGAAGCTGAAGGAGGTAGCGCGGGGGGCTGCGTCAAGGGCAGACATTGCCATTTCTTTCAACCTCGTATGTATTAAAGAAAATGTATTACCTGGCTTTACTAACATATATATATATATATATATATATATATATATTACATATATATACTGTATATGTATATATTATATATAATTGTAACAACTAACCACACCAGCATTTCATTCATCATCCATTAGTTTGACGCTCCACGTCTCTAACCATTTAGTCGCAATGTGTAAATCGCACCAAGTGGTCTCTACAGAAGGCAACCCTGAGTGGAGGAGGCATAGAGGAAGACCACATAACTCATAGGTGAGGCAAGCCGACCAATCTTGTGATTGGATACTTGATATGGCCGTGGCAGATGCCTTGAATATCACCCTGGATTGGAGTCGGAGGGTGAGTACGGCTACGTGTTGTCACGGCGTATGCCCCCATTGATTGATTGACTGCAAAAGTTAGGCAGCCCTTCTCCTGTATGTATAGGGAGAAACGAAGTCCTTCATCGATGACATATCGAATTCCACACCACGATGTAAAGAACCACATTTCTTGAGTATAATTGAACACATACCCGGTACTACACCTGACCCCTCCACCAACTTAGGACCAAATGGATTTAATCTATAGGCATACCGATTGGGATGACAAGCTTGAAATGAAACACAAGGTACTATTTTTTAAATTACCTTTATTTTTATTTATTTTTAAATCAGACAGGCTTATCTTAATAATTTGCATATATATATACTATATATATATACATACTGTATATATATATATATATATATATATATATAGATAGATAGATATATATATTTGCTCTAGTAATTTTATCAATTACTATAAATCCTGTAAAGCTTACTCATAGTAAACAAATTATAAAGTTTATATTAATAATGTTGTTATTATCATATTAAGTACAAAGATAGAATATCTAAAATCAGATACTATTTCCCTAATAGTTCAACCAAAATAATTATTTTGATGTCTGCCATTTACCGTAAGCAATTTACGACACATACTGAATCTATGAGTCTCACCGATTGATACACAATCATATTGTAACAAAACATTGATTAATCTAATTTATAATACTAAAATATTATTTTGAACCTAAGAATACAACAATAACATTACCGAATAGTAGCACACTCTAGCATCCACTCAATCAATGGCTCTCATCAAACTCTATACAGAACAGTTACAGTGAATCAGCTTATACACCTATGAGTTGAATGATTACTCTACACATCCTCACATATACAGTACATACATATTACATACGCATGAGATGACGTTACTATAATGATCAGGGAAAACTGTCTGGTTGAAGTAATCGCTTTCAGGGTGTTATGCAGAATCCAAGGGATATACTCTACAGATATAACTATATTCAATAAAGCAATAGCAAACGGGTTTGAAATATGTGTTCAATACTATTAAAATAATCAAGGCACTAACATTATGTGAAATATACTCCATCTATAAGTGAAGGAGCATAAACACTCTTTTAAATGTATATAAATATAATATTATATGGTACTAACTTAACGTTGGAGCAAAAATTAAATTTGACATTTCGTTTACACATATTTGAACAAAACAAGGGTGTAACTTTAGGGGACGGTTCTCTTATTACAACGCTCTTTTGATATCATTAAATGGTAAAGAGTTTGTTTTTTGTTTGCCCATTTTTTATGAAAGGCAGAAAGTCCAATATCCATGTAGCCATTCACATTTGTTTTAAACATTTAACATCATAAGGACATAGATTTGAAGAATTCATCCTTTGTAAAAAGTGTATGACCCATACAGTTATGACTAGGGTTGTATCTCCTAATGTCTTTCACTTCCCCAAAAGGTACAGTTGTAGACAGATGAAGCAGCTACATGTGTTGTGAATGCGGATTTGTATAGTTCGAAACATGATGAAAGGAAGCTGCATTAAGGGAAGACCGTTTTTCTGGACCCCCTTCTCTCTCACGTTTAGCCCCTTTAGGTGTGAGGTTATATGACGTTAGGATCATTAGTTTAGTGATTTTATGACCTTTCACCCCATTTTTGTGTCAATATTAGGACTTTTCGTGTCATTTAGGTATCGATTTTTGTCCTCGGGAGCGATAACGAGCCTATCATTTTATGAGGCACCAGCCTTTGGCCAGGATATTTTCTACCGAATAATGTACACTTCTATCTCGAAGGGGGGTTTTGGGGTTATTTTTAAGCTTGATGGAAGTCTAGCGAGTAAATTAAATATTCAATAAATACATCAATAAGTGAACCCTACCTCCTTAAGCCATTATTTAAGTATTATACTAACATAAGCCTTGGTGGTGGAAAACTATAGCAAGATATCCCCATCACATGTGCTGATTCATCTGTCTACACCTGGGCTTCTTCAAATTTTCCGATTCAGAATTAGAAATTTATTTATAAATTAGCCTCTTATAAGTTTTGAATATTTCTTAGAACAGCTCTTCCCTCGAATCTATAGCGATCCTGTGACAAGCACAAGACGTATATAACACAACCAGATCGAACATTTTATTATCATAAACAATCGTCAAAGCTAAATAACTTCCAATTGAAGGTAATGTCCATCAATGTTTTATGCATGCAAGTCAGTGCCAAGCAGCGCCAGCATACAGGTGTGATTGTCAATCTATTATAATAATTATTGTATGCCATTATAACCAGTAATTAAGAGTACCATTCCCTTAGAGGGGGATGGACCGGTTTTCTGGACCACTTTCTCCCTCATGTTTAGCCCCATTAGTTTTCAGATGTTAAGATGCTTGCCCCATCAGTAAGTCGGTTTTAAGACGTTTCGCCCCATTTCTTCGTCAATATTTAGACCTTTCGTGCTATTTAGGTGTCGATTTTTTCCCTGGCGAACGATAGTGAGCCTGTAATGTTGGAAGAACCGGCCTTCGGCCGGGAAATTTTTCTCCCGAAAAATGTACAAATTAATCTAGAAGAGGGATCTAATGCATGTTTGTTTTAATTTGATGGAGGTCTAGGGAGGAAACTAGAAAAATAACGAATACATGCAAAAATCGCCCTTAAAGGGAGAATACCTATGTTACCAGGTACTAAATTATATATTTACGGAACATCATGTCAAATTATCAAGCAACCCCTCCTTGTCTTTCGTGTTTGTATAATTTATCTTTGTTATACAATTTTGTTGTGTAAAGACATCTTTAATGTGTAATTGCAGAAGCCAAGTTTATGTGTGTTAGGAGATAGTTCCGTGTTTTTGCTAGATGTTATTTAAAATAAGATGTGTTAAGCCTGTTGAGGTGTTACATGAAACTGATCCCAAACTGTTATTCACTAACCTTTATTAATACTGTCTTTGTTATTCTCAAGTGCTAATCAACAGTAAGTGTACATAGCGACGAGAGTAAAGACTGCCGCCCATCCTAGGTCCGCAGGTTAGGCCCAATGTTGTGCATATATGTTTGAAGTTACTTTGAATATGCTTGTGACTGGCTTAACGATATACAATATGTAGGTCTAGCAGGCCTACACTAACAGTCAAACCATACATGCTCACATTGAATTGTTCTGTCATCCACAAACAGTCAAACCATACATGCTCACATTGAATTGTTCTGTCATCCACAAACAGTCAAACCATACATGCTCACATTGAATTGTTCTGTCATCCACAAACAGTCAAACCATACATGCTCACATTGAATTGTTCTGTCATCCACAAACAGTCAAACCATACATGCTCACATTGAATTGTTCTGTCATCCACAAACAGTCAAACCATACATGCTCACATTGAATTGTTCTGTCATCCACAAACAGTCAAACCACACATGCTCACATTGAATTGTTCTGTCATCCACAAACATGTCAACCAGTCAGCCACAGGGTAAGCCAGAATCTTCTGAGGTAACATCAATGAAGTAGCTGAAGGGCGTAATACACTTTCCTCAGATGCTTCATTGATTAAGTAAATTCAGATTCGTATTGTGATTGAGTGGTGGATGTTAGGTTTGTGCAGATTGCTACAGTATTCTGCCTCACAAGCTAACTTGGCCAGGTGTGCAGCTTTAGGAGATGAGAGCAACACATGGGCACGACCAATGATTGGTAACATGTTTCCTTTTTCCTTTTGAAGTACAGTCAGGGAAGAAAGTCTTGTCAACATTTTCAATGTTTATGATGTCAGTGACTATTTGTATCCAGTTCTATTTTCCACAGATCATATTGGCCTTGAGTCATATCACCAATGTTCGAGATATATTGTACACACTTAAAGTTGCTTAGACGATGCCAGGCTTAGTTAGGCTTGGCAAGTCGATGTTGAATGCATACACCATGCCTGTGGGTGAAACTATTGTTGTGGGTTAAGTGCCTATGAAATAACGTGTTTACATTTTCCTTTTCTAAAATTCATATCAAAACAGCTGAAAATCTATTATCAGGCTCACTACTCCACCACGGTACCGTTATCACTGAAGATGATTGACAAAGCAAATTACATTTTCACATAGATTTCTAGTCCTCTTCCGAAATATTGAATCATCATTTCAAATTATTTATACAAATATTTTGGCATGTCTCTGAAGGTATCTAACTTTTATTATTTGGCCTGTGTCATCCAAATTCCGTTACATTAACAGGATGTGGGAACTGTTCATCAGGCCAACCAACCACCTCAGACAATGGTCGTAACACAAGCTGTTTGATAGGCACACCAAGTATCCGCTGGTGTCTGGGAAGAAGCAAAACCAATGGTGACATGGGTTCCTGAGAGTATGCTGAGTTAGGAAGGCTTATGGAAGTTCAATGTGGGTGGGTATGAAGCTTAAGTAGAATGAGGGGTAAGCAGAGTGCAATGATCAAAGGGGCATTATGAGAGTGTGCGTGGTTCCCATGGGCCCTGGCCTCCTGTGCGGGCACGGGCTGGGTATCTGGAAGGGGTAATATTGTCTCTGGTTCTGACAGTGTGTCCATGGATGCCATATCATTCTGGGCCTTAATCTTGTTGTTGACTCTCTTGCGGCCACTTGTGCGTATACGGTCCTTGCGTCTCCTGTGTTTCTGATCCTCCTCCTTGGCGATCCTTGTCTCTGACCCTTCCTCCTCCTCCTCACAGTCAGGGTCGGCTGTCTGGAGCCATGTCTGGTTGGGGTCAAGCAACTCAGATTCACGCAGAGCCAACAACCGCATTACTGGACCTAAGTTATTAGAGCTTTATTACAGAGTTGTTAAGCATTTCATAGAGCCATGACAATATTTCAAGTGCATGTTTATTATTATTATTTATTTCAGTCTGTGCTAATAATCTAGTTGTATTACTCAACAGTAATATTGCCTGCTGTGGAAAATTGAGGTAGCAAATGCCTTAGATTGATATATTTTGGGGTCATGTAAGAGCTTTATATGCCTGCATTATAAACGCCATACCAACACACTGACCTTCCATAGTCAGTGTTCATATTTACCCTTCACAATATTTAAAATAGTACTCTTATTCGTATGTGCCAGGTTAATCCATCCCACACACTTCACTGGAATCTTAACTATGAAATTTTTAGTAATGTATTCCTAAAACTTTACCTGAATCTTAAGCCATCCTGTACCAGCGCTGATCCGAATTCGTCAGTATAAAAGGTATACACTAGTATCAGCAACAGATGTAATCCATCATCAGTACTTGAGCCTTGTTCTCTGCTAATGGCAAGCGGGAGCCGCTAAAATGACTTGAAAGCCTTACTGCTAGGTACTGGTAACACTGCCCGAGTGTCCTCCTGCCACTCTCACCAGCCTCACCTGACTTACTCCCCACCTCTCTTGCCGCGGATTTTTTTTTTTTGCGAAAATGGCCGGTATTGAGGGGTACATAAACTATAATATGATATAATACAGTAGGGATTAACGTTTACTGTTCTTCCTCTATTTCTGATAGCATTCTATGCTGAGTTTCATGTCATGCTATTAGTGTGCTCTGTCATTCACTCACACTGACCTATGCCGATTGTTGTGCTGTCATAGGCCGGGGTGACAGCCAGCCTAGGGGGTAGTGTGACACCCTCCAGGTAACACAGGACCTCGTCCAGACTCCTCTGCACTGACAGGCTGCAGGAACTGTTCCTCAGGCCGAACATCCACCTCAGTCGATGGTCGCACCGTAAGCTGTTGCCTGGAGAACCAAAGGGAGAATGGGAATTACAGGGAGTGTATGAGAGGGAGAGAATGTGAGATAGTGATTGGGAGAGAGACTAAGGATGGAATAGGGGAAGTTGTATAATCAAGCAAAATATATAAGAACATTTTACATTAATTATATATAAAGGACAGAATAAATGTTTCTATTAATTTTCATTTAAATATTTCATAACAGACACACACACTGAGAAAATCTACTTCTAAAGTGTGAGGTGTGACAGCGCCTGAAGGGTGGAGAGTGTGATGGCTGTCTGGGGAGTGATGAACACCGGGAACTAAAAGTGATAGCTTTAAAAATGTCCTGAAGAAAATGAAGATGTGGAAACGGATGACAAATACAAGTACAGTCAGTTAACCCCTTGATCGATTATGACGCGCTTTGACAGTTTGTTCTGGCCCATATATAATGAATATATTCAGTTTCATAAGAACTTAATTATGAGGATTTGGCATTATTATGGCATAGATATTTAGAAGTTTCATATTTTTGTCATTGAGGATCAAGACATCATTTGCAAAGAGATTCAATTTGCAGTCAGCTGAAATATAACCGACTATAGTAAGGTGTGGGAGATGAGAGGGAGGAACTGTGAGGCTGCCAAAGCTACAGTCAAAATTAATAATGCGAGAAAGTATTGATGATAAACTGTGTAATTTCATGTTACTGTCTCTTTTCCTTGACATACCTCCTGTTTTTCTAATAGCCAGGGAGTAGAACAATATGTTGTATGTCGTACAAGGGTCGAGTTTATGGTCCGCTGTCTAGATTCCATACACATTATCATAAGAGCATAGGAATATTATTGATTTTAAGTATAACCCTGCTACACAAATAAAGGAGTGGATCTTTTGTAGGCAACCACACTTGTCACTGTCACATTAATTATTTAACAAGTTGTGCAGAAAGTTATATGAACAAATAAATCCGATCAAACCGTTTTACTATGTACAGTACAACAATTGAAGACATTGTTTTGCCTTTTCAGATAAGAAAGGCCATAGCATGATAGTTGATAATGCATCAATGCTTTGTTTTGTTGTTGATATCGGAAAGTTCTCCAATAGCTTAATATAATCATCTGACGGGAAATGTGATATGTAATGCATACCAATTGACAACAACAGCAATAGGTTGATGTAAGTTACTCTATAATATATCTATCAAATGACAGGCAGTTACATTGGATAAAGAGAACATTATCTACTAATATTGTTATTCTAATGCAATGTCTATAATCGATTGCAACTACTAGAAAGCATAAACTGGGAACGTCACAGCGAACACGCTAACAACAAAATAATATAACAAACTGAAGTAGGCAACAACACATACAGTATATCATAACAAAGTCTAATAAATGAAACATGACAAAATAAATGAACATCAGAGTAGATTTATATAAATAAAAAAACAAAACCCAAGAAAAGAGGAGGGCCTAAGAATGAGTTGAGCCAGAACAAAATCGAACGTAATTAAGAATTAAAAGAACCGAAGGTAAAATCCCTTCAAGGCATCGCGAGAGCCGCCCCAAGATTACTCAAGGGTTCTAAATAAAACTGCCGAATAGTAAAATATAATAAGTGACGCTACTTTACATAATTACCCTACCAGGACTTTTAGGAGTCATGAGTAATGGTAGTTGAGAGGCCGCCGCCATCTTGTTACTCCACACACCTGGTTAGTCTCTCACAGGGATTTAGATATTATTGCGTGAAGTCTGAGATAGGGATTTAATATGTATTTGTGTTGTCTATGTGCATGAAGGAGACAAAAGGCAAGACTGCCTGTAACAAATGTCCACTCAAGGTTGTAAAGATAATGAGCCAAAATCAGGTATGTTAGAGGTAATTTAAATGTGTTGGAAAGAATTTAGTGTGCTCGTTAAGTGTAGTGAATTGAATAGGAGGAGGAGGTGTTTGCGAGAGTTGGCTGAATTACTCTCTGTGTAGGTGAGGCACAAATAGAAACAGTGGGGGAAGCCAAGCAAATCGTATATAAGTACGAATTTATGTTTCCAAAGAATCAGAAGCCTTGTATACACTTTTCACGTGGAAAGAGGTGTGAGAACTGATGCGCATTTGTGAAAATTATGTGAATCTGAATAGCTTAAAAAGTTAGGCAATTATTTTTTAGGAATACTCAAACACAAACCTGGGAATATCTATCTATCTATCTATTGCTTGACGCTGTGATCAACGAACGAAACGCCCACATGGACCTCTGTCCCCCGTCAGTCGATGCCCCTCCTCCCATTTGTTTTTTTGTTATTTTCTATATTCCAACTACTCCCTCTCGGGCATAGGCTGAGAGCCTGCACACTCTACCACTGAACACGGTGAGGCCCGTGAGGTCTTGTTCCAGTCTAGGGAGTGAGACGTGGTAAGCACCCATTCACGGCTCGAGCCCAACTCCATCTCTGAAGCTGCTTCGCCTCTGCGCTTCACCGTCTCACTCCCCAGACTCGGACCCTCACTCTCAGAACGCCACTAGCACTGCCTTCATTCACATACTTCTTCACTCCATCCTTCCACCTCTCCCTCTCTGTCCTTCCACCTCGCTCTCGTACACCCTCTTAGTCATTCTCTCGCTTCCCATACGTTCCATATGCCCGAACCATCTCACGGTGTTCCTTTTCACACTTTCCAGCACGTGCATCTACCTCCACACCACACCTCCCTCTTACTTCCTCATTCGTCTGTCTATCCCTCCATGTAACTCCACACGCACTTTTCAAGTAACTAATTTCCACCTCTCTCACTCTTGGTCTGAGTCTCTCCACCAACGTCCATGCTTCGCTTCCATAAGTCAATGTCGGGATTACCACACTGTCATGCAAGGACTTCTTCACTTCCATACTGACCTCCCTATTTCTTGTTACTGTTTCAGCGTTCGTACAACCCTCTTCCCCTGTTGCACCCACTTCTTCAGCCATACTCCCATCTTTACTCAGCACACTGCCCAGATACTTAAATGAGCTGACAATCTCAATAGCCAGACCCTTCAACTTCACCTCATTATTTGTGGCTTTACCCCTTTCGAAGACCATAACCTGGGAATATGAAGCCCAATAATCAAGGATACATAAAAAAAAAAAAAAAAAAAAAAAAATATATATATATATATATATATTATACCGGTATATATATATATAATTATATATATATATATATATATATATATATATATATATTGTGACGCTCCTGCATAGTAGCCACGTGCGGCCATGCGCGCGTGTCGGCTGCCGTTTAGAAACCGGCCAGCCGGCCGGCCGGCCGGCTTTTCCTTAGTATATATCCTACGACAATGTAACTAATGTCTGGGATATTCTTATGTTGTTTCACAGCTTGAAGCTGCCCTTATTCTTAACCAACGCATCTTAGTATATTTTATTCTCGATAGTTGATTGTTTCATTATAATATATAAGATGTAAGTCTAGTGAGAGTGGGAGGAGACGAGCGGGAGAGAGAGACCGGCTGGGGGACGTTGCTTCGCGCGGGCGCGGAGAGTCTAGCTTGGGACGAGCCTGATGTTGCCAATTTGATCGCAACGTTAGGCTTAGTTTCGACTCACGCAAGGGGTAGAGGATTTTGACCCGGCAACGGTGTTGAGTGTTGCCAAGCATGGGATGTATTTCGCATGCCTAGGGTGGGGTCCAGACAGATTCAAGACTCAGAGCTCACCTCACTGTCGTACCCTTCGGACCCTTCAACCCCACTTAGAAACTTTCTCTCTTACTTTGTATACCTTCTTTCCACTACTTCACCAATCTATTTAATTATCCCATCCCCTTGATAGACCTTATATCTATTATTGTATTAACGACGAGCTCTCAGATAACTAGATAGGATTTTGGGCCTTATGCAGAGATGTAATTGTTAATGAGACCTAGGAAGCTTTTTTTGTTGTCTCATATTTGGTGGTTTCATGCTTGCTAGTGTGTTCTTGTGGCAGGTGAGCAGGGGCTAGACCGGAGGGGAGGCTTTTTGCGATCCTTTAAGTAAAGTCTGCTGGTGCGAGTCCTGTGGACCCGCACAACTTTACTAGGATACCCGTGGGAGTCTGGGGGCATTTTCTTGTCTGTGTCCCTGTGTGTCTAGTGTTGTGTTGTGTGAGGGCCCTTGCCTAGTCCACTCAGCACTGCGCTAGCACGTCTTGCTTTTGTTTTAGGGTCGCCAGGAGAGAGTCAGATACTTGGGATCTGAGTCTCTCAAGAGAGCACCCTTTCAATTAGAGTAATTTGGCGCACAGACTTGGGAACGTCCCTAGGCTACAGCAGGTGGCTCAGCCAGGGTATCCGAAGCCTACCTGTATATCCTTCCGGCTAGACCTCTGCCACCTGGCAGATTAACAGCTAGGCGTTTATTATTTCTGTATGCTTGTTATTGTGCCACAGTTTACCGTCTTTGTGAGCATTGTGAGTCAGGGTGTGGCTTAGAGACTCTGTCCGAGCAGGCTTGCCTGACTAAGAGTGAGAAGCACACCTGTATGTGGTTATGTTGCGAGTTGCTGCCTTTATTTAATTATACCTATGCCATTATACACTGTATGGCCTATCACTAGTATTTATTCCTGCTTATGAGTTAAGAGTTCTCTAAATCCGTAACTTACTTTCTTTGCTAAGCATCAGATCCTACAGTAGCCGCATGCAGTTTAGAAACCCGCATCTTGTCTACCGGTACGATGTTTTGAGGACTGTTTGCTTTCACCTTCTTTCACGCAGGGGTGATTAGTTGTATTAATTAACGTAACGTTAAATTTACTTTCTTCTAGTTTGTTATTAAATTCTTTCTGCAATTTAATTCCGTTATCTATCTTTTCCTTGAAGCTTTAAGTCAACTTAATTGTGTGATCTTTTATATAGCCTGCTTGACTATCAGCAGTCTATAGTGCGTGCACCCTGTAAACGAGTCATAGGATACCTTGTTGTCCAGGCAGGACTCTTGACGGTTGAGGGTGGTTTGTTGCCTGGGTTTATAGATAAGGGTTGGATCTAGCGTTTTCCGTTGTTGCTTGTCGCCGCATACCTAGTCCAATAGAAAGAGCCCAGTGTTTATATATCCCAGGACGTAACAATATATATATATACTGTATATATATAATATGACATACTAAAATGAAAAGCTATAGCACGCAGGGAACGTCCTGCTCCCATGTTGATGGATATATCTTGATAGGGTAAAGCTTAGTGTTCAGAATTTCGGTGTGAGTATCCTAGGTTCGAGTCCTTGGAGTACCACATGTATTCATTATTTTCACTGATTTCATTAGTTAGGTATATTTGTAAACGCGGTCGTTTGGGAGAGAGGGTCATGCACCAATTGGACTAGATATTAGTCCATCAGGCGCCTGGCACGGGGAGCTGGTGGTAATGAAGGGTGCGCCTGGAAGCATGGTGGGTGGGCTTGTGGTGGTCCCGCTGCGCTACGGGTCTAACTACGGAAATCGGCGCCTCTCCGGGGGATCTGGGACCTGGGAATCCTTTGTTGGGGACCCCAAATGGGCCTGGGTCTCTGGGTATTTCTTCTGAGTGACCTTGATGCGAGTGATTTTGTGTTTTGTTTTGTTTTTCTGATGTGTTGTGATGCCCCTCTCTGGAATCGGCCACCCTCATCAAAAAAAAAAAAAAAAAAAATGAGGAAGGTGCCAGAGAATACACATACATACATACAATTTGTAAATACATTTAGTGGGTTGGTGAAATACATAAGCATAAATGAGTGAAATCTCCCAATTTTTTTTCCATGAATATGATTGTTGGTTGTTAGAAGGAACATAATTATAAAGGCCCAACTTCTATACAGTTTAAGATAAGCTGAACTATGCCACATAGATTATGTTGTGTTATTGTTCAAAGTTATAACATAACATAACAATATTTGAGACGTTTCTGACTATACGCTCTGACCGTCCAGCGCACCATCTTTAGAGTGAAATTATTGTTCAAGCTCCCCAAAAAGTATCCTGTAATTCTTAGTTGGTAATGGATGTAAAATAAACCCGAGGACCTTATATAAAAAAGGTGGGTCATGGGAGGAAGGGAGGGACTCTCCATATAGTATGGCCACCACAACGATCAAAGTCACATTACCTCACCAAGAATCTGAGAGAAGAATACTTAAAACGGCTTGAATATCGTGTGTATTGTTTGTCAAGCTTTACTATAGGTAAAGTAGAAAGGGGAGTGTATTTTGTGTTTATTAAGTTCACATCTTCGCTTTACTATTTACACACTAACACACACACACGACCTTTTTCTCTTTCATAAACTATAATTAACTTTGAATCAATTATACAAATACAATCATACTGATAAATCTCTCTCTCTCTCTCTCTCTAGTCAAGCGACTATGAATGATTAGCTTTGCATTTTCCCTAAGCCACTTTCAGTTGGTTTGCATGCTTGTTCTTCCTGCATTCTTTTTGTTAAAAATAACACTAATTTTCTTTCGTCGCCATCTTAATCTTGTAATTCCTTGTGTTTACCCCATTCAGATTTTAACAATTAGTAAAACATTATAATTTTCTTCAGGTTATGACATTTTGTCTGTTTGAAAAAGATACACATTAGTTAACCTTTCAAACCAATTATTCAAATTTACTCAAGCTAAAATAACGAAATAATTCAGCTTAAATAGCCTACGAGTTTAATGGCGAGTACGCTATTAATCGAATGTATTCATCTTAAGAAGGAATCAAGTACTGGGGTTAAAAAACAAATACCATCTGAATACAATGAATAATATATACTTTACTGAGGTAGAGTAATTCAAGTTTGGAAATACCTCTCGAAATACATATAAATATTAAATTAATTCACTGATATCCATGGTATTGTTTTATTATTATTCAAGCTGCAGCCAGCCAATATATTTCAGCTATGAAGTACCTCTCAATAGTCAAAATATTAACTTCAGTAAACTTGCCACCTGGTCTCCGTGTCTTCTCTATTGTAAATATTCCCTTATGTAACCTAAAGGAGTTGTATGAACTGTAATGACGGGTGGCCAGTTTTTCCTGCAATGTTTTAACCGTGTGTCACTGCCCTTAACCCATTGCCTGCGGGAGACGTTCCCGAACGCCTCTGTAGAATACTTCAGATAATAATTATTTTGGTTTGAAGACGTCAAGTATAGTTAGTCTAGGATACAGTATATTATAATTAATTGTGATATAATACTAAAGGCTAGGTCAGATTAAAATTAATTTGGTTAGACTAAGCTAGCTACCGTATGTTAAGCCAGGTAAACTTATCTATATTTTGTTAGAAATTAGATTGAATTGATCAGTGTTAGGAAATTGAATGGAATATTGTTTGGTAGTGAGAGTAACCCTTGACAGTGACACCATTTTTGTGGCGCCCCTCATTCAGTGGGAAACAGTGCGGCTTTGTGTTGGTTTTTATCTTACTGTCCAGCTCTACTGTAGGGGAGAGTGGCCAAGCAAAAGTACTAACCCGGTGAAATGAAACTTTTGTATTGCGGTTCGTTGATCAAAGTGAATGGAAACATAATAGTATTGGAACAGGATGCAAATTGGTAATGGAATAGATGTAACCCCTTTATTTACAAGGTAGAGAACCTAATTGACCCCTACAGTGTCGGGGGTCCTAATTACTTGTGGTTTTACTGGTGTCGGGTCATTTTCACAATTGTGTTTAATTTTAATGCAGAAACGGAATCTATATTTACTAAAACCATAGAAAAATGGCAAATCATACTAGCAGGACCGTGGAAAGTGGAGATACGGACCCCATAGATTGCGCACAAGCCCGCACCATCCATAGTCGCCTGGAGTGTTGCAATGAACTTTGAAGTATCACTATTTTGGGTCACAGGAAAAGTTCGCTTATTGTCTTAGAGGATGATGATATATATTTTGTAGTGTCTAAGACAATGTACAGTCACACACAATAATGTCAGGAGCAGAAAGCGTGAACGAATTGTTGTCGTACCTCTGTCAAAGCTTTTATTGATTATTTGTTCTATACTTGTCTCAGGAAGTGCTTCTTATTGTCTTTGAAGATGATCTTAGGTCTGTTCTTAGTGTCAAGGTATTGTAAAGTTGCACACAACAATGTCACTGAGGCGGATGAGAGCGAGAGTGAGCAAGGTTTTGTTGCACTACTTTCAGCTCTGCTATTGATTTTGTCTCTGGTATTTTCATCGAGGTATTTCTTATTATTTACGCATTTTATACCTTGAAATATGTACATATTTATAATTGCTTTCACACCTTCTGTATTGCTAAGAAACTCTCTTTACGTGTTTATATATTTTGTCTTTCTTTGGCTCATATAGTTATTCATTTATATATGTAAATGTTTATTGCATCTTTCTTCAATCTTTAGTAGGTTTGAATACTGTGATAATCTATAAAGGAGTAGCGCAGCTAGAAAGTAGGGAGAAAATGATTGAGAAGTGCCATGCTGAGAGTCTGCTATGAATGTCTTGCTGCCTTCCCCGAATATTTGCTTGTTCAGCTTTCTTTTTGTTTTCTTAGTGGTGTTCCAAAATCAACTCAAGGCTCAATATTAACACAACATCCTTGTAACTCTCTTGCTTCCCCATTATGGCGCGATGCAGAAGCAGGATGTGGCTGTTGAGAGTGGTAATATCCAGGATATGGAAGAACAGCTTTCTGTATCACTTAATTTTCTTCCTGGCAGATTCTACCACCAAGATCATGGCATCAGACTTGTTGACCAGCCGCATGTTGATAGTGTAATCCAGAACTGCCTCATGTTTCCCGATTTTTTTCACCAGTGGCCCTGTCGATGTCGCGCGATCTCATCATTTTCGGTGATCCACGAGGCCCACTGTCCTGCCATGTGGTATTGTCACATAGGCTCGTGGGCTCATTGTTCCCTCCAGACATGGAGGGACATGGCTGTAGCATCTTTACATGTGGCAACGTTTACCACAACCCCCAACACACCCCATGCCCACCCAGCATTGCTTCAACACTGCAACCCCAAGCCCGGATAGAGGCTCACTTGCAGTGTTTGCCACGTAGGGCTGTAGACTTATTGTTTGGTCTAAATGCGCTGGATATAATTATCATCAGATTCTATACCTATACAGCAAAACTTATCACACCAGATTAAACACCAAACTGAATGACGCTCACACCTGACGCTCAATGCACGAAACCTAAGGTACTTAGAATTTATGCCTCTGATACTGTACGGGTTAATTTCAAGATAAAACACAAAAGTTGTTGAGGCGAATCAAGCCAACTTGAAACAAATGAATACAGAGTTGGCTGCTATTGATGATAATACTGACAAGTATTATTGTGAGCGAATGGAATATTTTTTGCGAACAACATAAACTGGATTTATAAAAATCCACTTGCAAACTATGGTTAAACCAGAGACAGTTACATTTGTTTATCCCTACACCGCATTGCACTTGGACTAGAATTATTTTGTGGAGACTGTACTTAAAATTACCTTGTTTCTTAGTTGATAATTATAATATAATTGATATTGGTTCAAGGGTAATTTATCGAGAGGACTTCCCTAGTGGTTAAGGCCCCTTTAATTGCTCTTTCCATTCACATATGCATAGCCTACGTGAGTTGCAGTTGGGATGTGTGTACATGCTTAGATTGATATGCAGGATTCGAAGTTGCATAATAAATCGTAGGCAGTGTCCACCAACCTTTAACTGTCTTCGTGGTGCGATGCATAAGGTGTTGATTTTCGGTGTGAGCATCCTGGGTTCGAATCCACGGACTGCCACATGTGGTTGTAATTTCATTAATCGATTTTAGGAGTATAGTTGGTTGTTGGAAGGAACATAATAATATATATATATATATATATATATATATATATATATATTATATAACCAATATGCCGTTGTACCCGACCGTTAACAATAACTTAAGATAAACACATCCCATGATTAATCTTTAAAACATGTCTATGCAGGACTTGCTTCTGTGCACTATATTTAGTACTTTGTATACTTACATAACATATTTGACATATTTATTTGTATGAAGTCCATTCTTACTGTTATCCACCACCTTCACACATGAACTTCCCACACCATTGCCTCCCCGGTGGTCCCATCTACCCAAGTTCACCCATTTAACAATTATTGGTCTACCGAGTTTCCCTCATTAAAGTTTACCTATTAGAGTACACCTGGGGTCTAGAAACCCTTCAGTAAACTTGTGACTTGTCGATATTTGGAGCCATACAGTTATATTTTATATTCATACCATAGTGAATGACTGAGGATTGGTGCATAATTTGTTCTATTTAATCAGTATGGTCAGAAACACAATAAGCTTCTATCGCCACATGAGCTTACCCTGAATAACAAAGACAACATGCTAAGGGATAGCATTAGAGAACACCTACCACTATCCCTAACTTTCAGATTACTTGTGCCATTATGCGCTTATGTTCCCGATATAGAGAATGTCACTTGCAATGCTTAGTGGAAACAAAATATGCAATCCAATTTACGGAAACCAATACACTGTGGTCCCACACAGATTAAAGCAGTGTCATACGAGCTATTTTTACGTCAATTTCTACGAGCAATTGTTGTCTGGCCGCTTCAAAATATGTTCCATGACAATTAGGCTAAAGTACCTAATATTTTCTTCCTTCAATCTAGTTTCCGATTCAATGCGAAAGAACCTCAAAGCAGTACGAGAACAAACTTGCTCATCGAAATTGCCTGAAAATGTGCGCATGTGACCACCAATTATGGTTAGCGATCTCGATTTCGCAACACATATGATTTGAAACTCGAATTAGCTCCTGCAATAATTATATACACCAGAAAATATGTACATTTCATATTTTATTTTCTGTATTGTGACCTACTGTATACCTTGTTCCAAGTAGGTTGGTCAGAAATCGTGAAACCTAATCTTTATCAATCAACAAGGGTTATATAATATTTATATTTGTATGTGGATGAGGAGACAAAAGGCAAAACTGCCTGAGACGGGTGCTTTCCCCAAAGTTGAAAGAGTGACAAGGCCAAATCAAGGGATGTACGAGCCAAAATACCAGGACACTACATTTTTTAAGTCAAGCCATAGGATGAGGGAAAGATAGATTCAGGGAGAGAGTTCCAGAGCTAAGCGGTTGAATAAAAGAAATATTGGGAATATCGTTTCACTTTTGGGTTGGAGAGTTGCTCAGCATAGGGGTGGGATTGTGTTGCAAGACGGGTGCTACGTGCTATACGTAGAGGAGGTAGTATACACTGAGAGAGCTCTGAGGAACGAACACTGATTAATGTAATAGTGGTAGAATAACGAGAGAGCAGCAACATTGCGGCAAATAGAGAGGGATTGCAGAGAATCAGTGACTGGACGTGAGTTAATGAGACGAAAGGCTTTCTTTACTACTTTGTCTAGAAGTGCTGTGTGAGAGGATCCTCCACACACATACATAGACGCACTGTGCCCCTTTACAGAGCAAGAAGCTGTGCAGGGGTAAAGAACCACCGGACGTGGTTGAGCACATCTAGCTTCTGGGAAACTGTAAATTTCCACACCTATTCCCTGGCGGACCCTTCCTAATTGGTAGAAAACATTGTAGATATTTGTGAGTTATAGAGGTTAATGTTAAAGGGGTTTAACCTACTTACTTTGGAATAGGGTATAGGTATTCATTATCCAGTCTACACATGTTGTAGTACGAATTCTGACTATTTGTAAACTTAGTTTTTACTACTGCAAACTGAGCATATTACATCATCCGTGACTCATAAATACTCCATACTTAGTACGATATACTGTACAACGGTTGATTGAACTGTCCCCATAACAGACATATTCTCTGTAACATAATTTCCTTCTCAACAATGTTGTTTCTAGATATATTAGCTGATATGGAAGCAAATACGAGTGAATACTGTATATGTTGGGTTAGGTAACATTTGCAGATATCATATATTGAATAACTTTATAAAAACTTAGATTGGATCATTGTATTCATATTAAGATCATGTTATTATGGATCACTGTTACCAGGCCAGACTGAAGACTAGGTCGATTCATACAATATATTCCTAAGAAAAGAACTACCAGCATTAGCACGTATTTTATCTTTAATGCTATGTATAAAATAACTCCCGTTACAGACGTTATGGTAATGGCGACACTTGTCCTGTCCTGATTAAATTATCATACCATATTCTTGCAATTTCCGTCTCAATAACTGGTGGTGAAGGTTCGTCTCACCTCAAGCAGTCTATTTATTTATAGTCTGGTTAACCTGCACTTACTCGCTTTGGTTTACAGAACAATATTTCGGGTTGACTGGCTGATATATTTTTGTTTGTAATTGATTTGTTTGTGTTATTCAGACACAGTACCATCAGCCACAACCCTCAAGGTGTTCAATATTTCAAATCGACCAAGTGAAAAAAACACTCCAGCAGTGTTTTCAGGGCCTTCTCCATCCAGGAGAAGACCAGTGTTGGTGTATCAGGGCAATGGTAAATTCGACGTAGAATCATGTCAATTGTCCTATCCACTGGCACGTTGGTGAACAGGCTTTCTACGTCGAGGGAGGCGATTGTGTGGTTGTTGTTCCGGGGGGCGTCTCGTAAAATTTCCAAGAAATTGGGGGGCTGAGTTAAGGTTGTATTGGCAGGGCACATAGGGGTTGAGGAGGTTGTTCAGGGCCTTGGCGATCTGGTAGGTGGCAGTGGGGATCTGGGAGAAGATGGGGCGGAGGGGGTTCCCAGGTTTGTGTGTTTTGATGGTTCCGTACGCATAACCAGGGGTGTATTCTATTTCTCAGGGGTGTATTATAAGGTGGACCCCTCCTTGTTTGGCGTTGATGGCGGTGATGGTGGTGTTGGCAGTACGTTTGATTTCGTCGGTTGGGTTGCGGGTGATCCTTTTAAATTTGGTAAAGTCACTTAAGATGACGTCCATTTTTCTAAGATATTCCTCCTTCCTCCTTGCTAATCTCATTCATCTACTTCCTGCCACCCACCGAAAACTCATCAGAGACCTGGAAACTTTGAATAATAACATTTCCAACGCAGAAATTGCCATTTCTTTCAACCTCGTATGTATTAAAGAAAATGTATTACCTGGTTTTACTAACATATATATATATATATATATATATATTATCGATTCCCCAGCATCCTGCTTACGAGTTGAGAATGCTACCCCGGCTCCTCCACTGTCCAATTCATCTTAGCTAACTTATAATACAAAGTGTTGAAATTCGCAAATTGTTGATTACTTGAATAGGGTAAATGACATCCATATAAACATAACATGAATATTCTAAAGTAACTATTAATACATGCCCATCACCCATAATGTATAAGACATTTTTCTTAGCCGTCTTTACAAACTGTTAACGCACTACCTCGCCAACAACAGTACTTCGTCTTAACAAACTTGTATTATACTTCCTCCAACTACAAAGTATCATTGGCCAACTCTAAATACATTATTTCGTTGGTAAATCCTGTTGACAACTGTCCCCTTTCTTCATAATAACAAACTATAAAGACATTTCTTCCACCAGTCATTCTCTTTAACCAGCTCCGCAATTCGTTTCAACTAATCATAAATCGTGCCTACCTCCTCAGTTTCCTTCAGAGTTATAACACGGCAGTTGTCATGTTTACCCCGATCATCATGACAATCAGGACCAGTGGATATATATTAATGTGAGGAGACACACGAGGAGGTGGGTTTAGAGCAGGGAAGATACCGTTAATTTTTGTCTAGTAATGAATAGTGAAAATTAATGGCCTTAAGGTCATGATGAAAATGTATATCCTAATTAACAAATTATGTCACGTTCATATAATTCCCCTGTCAATAACCTCCTGATGAAGATTGCTCTCACCACAAGTTAGGAAGGTCTCCGGTCCTGGCCACAACTTTCTCCGTCCTCACAATGTCTAACTTTTGACAATCAAAAGTCGGCTATACCGCCACCTGCACCATCATTTTATTTTAAGAAAAAAAAAAAAAAAAAAAATAGAAGGTCCCACCCCTTTCCCATTCTTAAGTAAGCCATTTTAGATTTACAGAAGAGTGACCATTACTTGCATTACTGCATGTCCACAAACATTTCAGTAATGTAAGCATGTTTCCTTTTTTTTTTTTTTTTTTTTTTTTATTAAGGTGACAGTTATAATGTGGTGTACAATCTATCTTATTCTAGTTACATTATTGTTTTTCTTATTGTACCAGTACCCCCCCTACAATCAACCTAGTTGTTCCCCAATTCGGCCCTCTGCCACGACCATTTCAAGTCCAAATCTCTCACTCTTGTCCTCTGTAGCGGGGAGGACCTTGTGCCCCTGAGACATAGGAGTGCAGACCTGAGAAGAGAGAAAGAGAGCCGGCATCTCATCCAAGTTATGACTTGGCTTCTATGCTGGTGCTTTTTCTCCGATATTTGTTCAGCTAATCTGGCATAGAAGACACTTGCAGAAGGTCCCATTCCTCCCGACGATGAGAAGACCAGAGGAGTAAAGCTTCCTTGATCCCTGTTCAAAATTCTTTCTTCATAAGCGCGTTTTCTCTCACTTTCGTTTCTCAAGTATGCCGTCTTGTGTCCTCGCTCACGATATGTTTGTGCTCTTGGGTTGAAGATTCTAATATCGAAAAAAGCCCGTTGTCCCCTCGTCCAAAAATGTCGAGCACTTACATCCACTCTTGCTTCATTTGAAGTATTTGCAGTATTGTGGGCCAAGCACTGTCCGTCCATTGGCAGAATTTCCGGTTCGATTCTGACATCATGGCATCATGGCGTCATCATGGCGTTCAATGCTGGTGCCCTTATTACCAAAAAGACATAAACAAGCTAGAACGAGTTCAACGTAGAGTTACCAAAATGATACCTAGCTTAAAGAACAAACCATACGAAGAGCATCTTAGAGAATTAAATCTATTTCCTTTAACCCAGCGCAGATTAACCCTTAAAAAGCGGCCCACCACTTAAGTCGAGTTAAATAAAGCTGGACTATGTGGCGGCGCTCGACATAACTCGAGTGGCAATTTCAGCACGTAATGTGGCTGAGAGAGAGAGACAAGTGGTGGCAGGAGACTAGCGAGCGTATGACTGCTCCAGACCACCGCGGCGAACCTACTGACACAAATCTCAGCTCCCTCCTCCCTCTCTCACTCGCTACATACTCAATTATGTACCGAAAGTACCGAATTACCTGCTTTTTGCACTCGCGTTGCACGGTTATTGCAAGAAAACTATCCATCATACAAGGATCGTTATGGTGTCATTCGAAAGCTCTGTTTATGCCCTTTCAGGGATAGATACTTGTTTTACGTTCTGGGTCTTATTTAGGCATGAAAATGATCACGTAAACAGCCCTATTTTGGCTAAAAACACCCCGCTGGGCGGTACACATAAATAAACCGCATAGGCCGCTCGTAAGGTGTTAAGAGGTGACTTAATTCAAGTGTTCAAAATCATCAAAGGCATCGACAATATGAACTGTAGTAAGTACTTCACTATCGACCAATCTAATTACACGCGGGGAAACGGTTGCAAAATTATTGGTAAATCTTTTAACTCACACGAATCTAAGAATTTCTTCTTCAATCGAGTTGTCAACTTGTGGAATGGGCTTCCCTGAGACGTTATAGACTGCAGCACCGTTGATTCATTTAAATTCCGCCTAGACAAATACCTCGCATCAAACCCGCGATTGACTGCGTTTGTAAATGAATAACTTTATTTTATCCTCCCCTCAGTTACTAACCCATATGTCCCCTACTAACTTCCTAGTCCTGCCACGTTAGTGGCAGGGTAGTAGTTCCCTTTCCAATATTCCCTTACCCACTCTAAACCACTGTTTGGACACTTGATCCTCAGTGTTTTGGAGGACAAGCAGCCTAGAAGAGTCACTAGATCTGTTGTTGCTTGATTTCCTTTGTACACCTCGTCCAGCATTTGTGCAGTGATGTCTCGTACTTCATCATGCCGGATACAGATGAATCCTTCTTTCTTACAGGTCATACAGTGGTCTGAGTTGTTTATTTCACCACATGCACATTTCAGCGGCAGGTTCGAAACTGGCCACCCATATCTCAAGGCTACGGCATCATTGAATTCTTGTTTATTTAAGCTAAAGCCTTTTTCCTTTATTGGTAATGAAGTGAGCCAATTTGAAGCCCCGTGTCTTGTGCCATCTCAACTCTCATTTTCAGTTCTTCACTACATTGGGTCTTAATTTGTTCTAGGCTATGTTTCTGTCTCTCTTCTCTGCTCTTTGTAATTTCCTCTCTTGCATTTGGTTGTTCCTCTTCGTCGACCTCATCATTTTCATTTATCTCCCGTATTTTTTCTGTCAGAGACGTAGTAAGTTTAAGGGAATTTTGGTACTCATGAGTTGCCGCCTCCACTAGGTTTATGATCCCCATACCTCCGAACCTTGGCAGAAGAGCTAATAGATCCATAGCTCTTGCCTGATGCCTTCCATATCTGTTAAAGCAGGTATGAATGCTCCTCTGATTGCTTCTTCCAGCGGTTGGAGCATCTGTCCAATGTCAGGCACTGTTCTCATAAGGAAGGTCCATCTGTTCCCATCTAAGGAAGGTCACTATATGTGAAGGCAGTATATGCAGCATGTGGTTCAGATTTTGCAATGTCTGCCAGGGTTTTTACTTCCTTTACCCCCTCCGCTACCTTTTTTCGCACATAGACTCTCTTGCATTCCTCTGTGCCTATTACTGCTCCCAAATGGCGTTGACCATCCTTTGTAATCTTCACTCCTGTCCCATCAAAAGTCTGCACCGCTTCTTCATACTTGTCTTCTTTCACTATTAGTACAGATTTACTAGCATTAGGATTGTACCCAATGACTGCGACAACCGATTGTACTCTCTGCCACCATTGTTTGAGATCCCTTATACTTCCTGCACCTGTGAGGTCATCTGCATACGCCACTTGTTTCATTCGGGTTGCCTCAAGTTTTATTTTCTGCTGCAGAATAGATAATGCCAGTGCATACATTGCCATTGCCACTGGATCTCCTTGTGTTGTTCCTTGATTTGATTTGAGAATTTTAATTTCTTCCTTCCTTGTGCTTCCAACTATATACAGGTTAGCTGGCTCCTTATAAGTGTTTTCTATGTATTTTGCGATGCTCGGGCATTTGATCTTGATGTTGTGAATAGCTGCCTCCCTATTAATGGTGTTAAAGGCATTTGTTGCATCCACTAGCAGTACCGCTTCACAATCCTCCTCATCATACACCTTCCCCATTGCATGTATTGCTGCTTCTCCTCCGGCTTGCTGTCCTGCACATACTTGTAAGTTGCCCACTGCTCTTTGTACATCTTTTCCAAATACTGACATGATTGCTTTTCCTATAATCCTTCTAAGAACTTCCCCAACGCCTACTGGTCTAAATTCTGGATTCTTATTTAAAGGTATCAGGCGACATGCTGTCAGAGCTTCTATGTTCACGCATGGTGATGATGCAAGTTTCTTTGCCAGCATTGCTATTGCTTCACAAAGGTCACCCACGGCTGAACCAAACTTGTTTTGACTTAGGAAGATCCTCCAAGTCTTAGCATCTACACCTGATGGACCTGCTCCTCCCTGTGTTTTCAGTGCCTTTCTCCATTCGAGGTGCACCATCATTACCCACCTAATGTAAACACGTACTGAACATAGGAGGGAGGGCTGATTATGGTAGTGATGAGATGGAAGAGGGGAATGGAGGGAGAGAATGGAAGAGTAATTTGTAATAACAATTTATGTTTTATTGACAATTTCCACCAAATTCATTATTTGCTTATGTTTAAATATTAATGAAGCCGCTTCTAGAGGGATCGAATTGAATTAATCACATTGTTCAATTATCACGGAAAACATTTATAATTAGTTTGACCGTGATTGGGAACAAGTTGGACTATCAAGTATGGGAGGGGAGGGATATCATGTTTGGTGAAGATCAGAGAATAGACAAGGAGGAAGGGCAGGATATGGTAGTGATGGAGGGGGGGGGGGGGGGGGGCGGGGGAGAATGGAGGAGGTGGGAGAGGAGGAGAGAATAAAGGGAAGGATAATTAATGGAAAGGAGGAGGAATTGACACCAAGACGGGATGGCAGGAAAGTAGAAAGAAGAGGACAACAGGACTGTACGAGATCTAAAATTAATAAGGGGAAACACAACAAGTGACTAAAACTTACAGGAAAGTAGCTGGGAAAGATAGAATAGATGAGTATGATGGTGGGAAAAGGAGACAAATGAGAGAGGGAATAGAAAGAAAGATGGGAAATGAAGAAATGAGAGGGGAAGAAGAAAGGGATGGAAGGAGATGGGAAGGAAGAGGAGTGGAAGGAAAGAAAGGAATGGAGGGCGGTGAGAGGAAGCAAACTATAATTCCAGATATTAACTGAACGAACATATTAGACGGAATATTTAGTAGGGAGGGGAGCAAGGCGAGTATTAAGGGAGAGGCAGAGGAAGATAGCAAATTAACCCATACAGTACTGGTGACGTAATTTTGCTTTCATTTCAGCTGCATTAAGACAATTTTATAAAGCTTAGGAAGGATATGTGGTAGCTAAAAGGATTAATTGAAATAGTCTGTAATCTTTTAATGGGTAGACATCCTTCCTAAGCTGAATAAACCGTCTAATAGTTGCCAGTAGGTAATACAAAGGATGTCACCGATACTGAATGGGTTAAATAAATCAAATACAAAACAGATAAATGTAGAAAATGGCAAACAATTAGACTGAAAAAACGTAATATACTCACATGGAGATTCAGAAGAAAAAATTGAATAAACATGACTAAAATATATCGTTAGTTGGACATAGGAAGATTGTACTCTGAGCCTGACAATTATTTTGACACTGGTTACTCCTTAACCCCTAGTTTGGTATGTATGTATATGGGGTGGGGTGGGCAGCGGCTGTGTTGGAACTTGCTGTGGTTACTGCAGAATACCCCCCCCCCCCCGCCCCATACATCTTGATATTAGTCAAAATATATAAAGTATTCGAGATAGATCCATAAATAAAGTAATATTCGACATAACCCTTCGATGATTATAGCGTACCTTAACGGTTCATTATGTCTATCATTAGCCGGTTTTATATAATTTAGAAAGGATCTGTGGAAATTATAAGCGTAAAGAATATCTCAATTGTCCCTCTGACTTAAATATACACTTCCTAATCTGAATTAATTCGTCTAACAATAACCAGAAATCAGAACAGAAATGCGTAATCTGTTCTTGAAAAGGCTAACTATATAAACTAAGCCATGTTATGTATTGTTGGGTTGAGTTTCTTTGACATACAGTAATGCATGTACAGAGATGGAGGATACAGACGAGGGTTCTTCACGCCTTCCTGGACATATAAGTCAATTACTATAATGAGTGAAATACTGGCCGTATCTATGATCTAATTATTACCTCCGGCCTTATATTATTTATGTCAGAGAAATAAGAAAGGTTAGCGTCTCTCTCTCTCTCTTCTTTTGTTCCTCATCATGGTGGCATATACCAGTTTGTTAACACCTTACGAGCGGCCTAGGCGGTAATTTCTATGTACCGCCCAGCGGGTGGTTTTACCATAAATGGCCTTGTTGCCATGCTCTTTTTCATGCATAAACAAGAGCCAGAGCGTAATACAATTATATATCCCTGAAAGGGTGTTAATTGAGCTTTCCAATGACACCTGAATCATCCTTCTACGATCACTGGTTGTCTTGCAACGATCGTGCAACCGAAGGGCAAAATCGCTAAAATACGGTCATTTCGTTACATAATTACGTGTGTAGCGAAGGAGGGAGGGTGGATGTGTGTGGAGTAGACGTCAGTAGGCCCACGGCAGCCGTGGCGAGAGGTCATGAGGCAACCTACGCTCCTCCCGTCGCTCGTCTCTCTCTCAGAGCCAATATTGCGCCAAAATTGCACATGGACTAAAGTCGGGCCCCGCTACGAATGGGTTAAGGATGTATGTAATATGTGAAGCGACTTATGTTGAAATATACTGATATGTTGAAGTGACTGTGGTAGAGAGAGAAGTCCAGTGTAATCTGTCCCATCAAACTGCCCAATCGCTATCATGTACAATACATTGTAAATGCAACATTTGTCCACTGCACCTCTAGTGTCTGCCAATGCAGAGCGAAATTAAATCTTGAATATTTGAATGCAGCAAATTACATCTATATAAAACAACATAACTAATGTAAAGTAACTATTAAGGCATACCCACCACACATAATGTATAAGCAATTTATAGTACCTTTTTCACAAACTGTTACTACCTTGCAAACAACAGTAATTCGTCTTACCATACTCTTATTTTATTTGCTCCGAATACAATTAATCATTGACCAACTGTAAATACAATTTAACAATGGTAAATCCCGTTAACCAACGTTCTCCTTTCTCCATAGTTAATTATAACCATCTTTAAAGACATTTCTCCCACCAGTAATTATCTTTAACCAGCTCGGCAATTCGTCTCAACTAATCTTAAATTGTGACCACCACCTCAGAGTTATAAAGACGGTAGCTCTTATGTTTACCCCGTTCATCATAACACTCAGGACCGGTGGAGATATTATAATGTGAGGAGACACATGGGGAGGTGGGTTTAGAGCAAGGGAGATACCGTTCGTGTTGTTTAACCCGGCAAGCGCGATAGGCCTCACGGAAGGCTTACCATAGGGAACCTCACGGAAGCAAGACCATAAAAAAGCCTTCCAAAACATCCCAGGGGCTATCAAAACAAAGGAATGTGTCTCTAGGTGAGATAATTCCCCTCTAGTACTCATCCATGTGTTTCTCACCCCCCCCCCTCCCCTCCTTCCCCACCTTATTCCCCCCTCCCCCTCCTCAATTATCACCTATTTTTCCTCTTATTTTCATCATTTATCGGTTATTTTTCTCTACCGTGATAATGTTGCATAAAAGATCGTTATATAACACCCAGACACCGCCCACTCGCCTCAGTTGACTCAGAGACAGCGAGAGGGGAGGGTTGCCTGTGGCTCTCTCTCGCCTGAGATTATGACCGGGTGGCCAATATCTTCGTTTTTCATCACCCAAATACTTTTCCAACTTATTTTAGCACTCTTAAAGGTTCATATATACATCACATATGTAAAATAAAAGCATACTGAAAACAAATACTGCTCTATATTGTAAATATAACGAATTCTGTCAGAATCCAAGGCTAGAAATGCACAAATAAGTACCCTTGCCCCTAGGGTCTTTTCGCGTTTAAGGGGTTAATAATGAATCTGGATAATTAATGGGAGATGGTTGACTTTTCTGGCCCTCCTTCTTCCTCATGTTTAGCCCAATTAGGTTCCAGATTGTAAGACGTGCGGCCCATTAGTGTGGCGATTTTATAACCTTTTGCCTCATTTCTTTGTCAATATTAAGACTTTTCGTGGCATTTAGGTGTCGTTTTATTCCTGTCGAGCGATAGCGAGCCTATAAATAAGGAGGGACCGGCCTTCGGCTGGGACATTTGTCTACAAAGAAATGTACACATTAATCTTGAAGGGGTTTCTTGGGGTGTTTTTTTTTAGTTTTAAGCTTGATTGAGGTCTAGAGAGGAAACTAAAATAAATAATAAGTATATAATTAAATAAGCAAATAAATACGCTCATCCCCTCTTAACACCTTACGAGCGGTCTATGCGGTTTATTTATATGTACCGCCCAGCGGGGTGTTTTTAGCCAAAATAGGGCTGTTTACGTGATCATTTTCATGCCTAAATAAGACCCAGAACGTAAAACAAGTACCTATCCCTGAAAGGGCATAAACAGAGCTTTCGAATGACACCATAACGATCCTTTTATGATGGCTAGTTTTCTTGCAATAACCGTGCAACGCGAGTGCAAAAAGCATGTAATTAGCCACTTTCCCGATACAATTCCTTATATAGCGAGTGAGAGAGGGAGGAGGGAGATGGGATTCGTGTCAGTATGTTCGCCGCGGTGGTCTGGAGCAGTCATACGCTCGCTACTCTCCTGCCACCACTTGTCTCTCTCTCAGCAACATTACGTGCTGAAATTGCCACTCGACCTATGTCGAGCGCCGCCACATAGTCCAGCTTTATTAAATACGACTTATGTGGTGAGCCGCTAATTAAGGGTTAAGGTAGTATTTACTAGAAGGTCATGGAACACATTATGGTATTCCTGGTACTGTAATACACTTCATCACCGTGTACTTCCTTTATTGCCACCACCATTGGTTTAGATTTGGTTGATGCAACCAATTTATTGTTTCCTTGTCATTCACCACCGCCTCCTCACGGTTCTTTGTGGGACTCCCTGACCCCTTCCTCCAGGAAGGGGTCAGTAAAGTTTTCGACAGAGTCCCTCATGAGAGATTGATGAGAAAGGTTGAGGCACATGGAATAGGAGGGTCGTTGTTGGGATGGATTAGGTCATGGCTAATTGGTAGGAAACAGAGAGTCAGCATAAATGGTACCAAGTCAGAGTGGGGAGCAGTCAAAAGTGGTGTCCCCCAGGGATCGGTATTAGGTCCCCTGTTGTTTCTTATATACATAAATGACCTAGATTTAGGTATAACTAGTAGGATAAGTAAATTCGCAGACGATACTAAAATGGGGAGATCAATTGATTCAGATAGCGATATAGAGTGCCTCCAAAGGGATCTAGATACCTTACATGAATGGTCAGTAAATTGGCAGATGAAGTTTAACATTGACAAATGCAAGGTATTAAAGATAGGGAAGATGCAAACAAATGTTAAATATAAACTAGCTAATTTAGAATTAGAAAATTCAGACTGCGAGAAAGATCTAGGTGTGTTTGTTAGCAATGATTTGAAGCCTAGAAAACAGTGTATAAGCGTTCGTAATAAGGCAAACAGGATTCTCGGGTTCATCTCTAGGAGTGTGAGTAACAGAACTCATTGGATAGAATTCAGCGTAGAATGACAAAACCGTAAACAAACACATACATTCAAGACCACTTGCCAAACTGGTAATCATAGAGAGCTGCATCTTTAAAACATATCCTTAACACCTTCTGTACCAGTGACGTCTTTCTTATTTTATTCTAGCTACATTTAGACGCTTTTGTAAAGCTTAGGAAGGATATATGGTAGCTAACAGGATTAACCGATGTATCACTGCCTTTTAATGTGTAGACGTCCTTCCTAAGCTGAATAATATAAGAACATAAGAACATAAGAAAATGGGAGTCTGCAAAAAGCCGATCGGCCCATACAAGGCAGATCTCTGTCACACCCAACCCCAATTACTAGGCCCAATTATAGGCCCAACTCACTAATACCTTGAGTACTGACCCCACCAAAACGGTCAGAGATTAACACAAAATTACGGGGGTCTGCTGAGCGCCGATTGGCACACACCTGGTAGATCCCCCTCACACCTAACCCATCTCGTCCATATGCCTATCTAATTTTATCTTAAAGCTCCCTATCGTTCTTGATCCCACTATATCACTCTGTAGACTATTCCACCCATCTACAACTCTGTTACCAAACCAATATTTGCCTATATCTTTTCTGAAATGAAATTTATCTAATTTGAAACCATTTGTTCGAGTTCTTTCGCTATCACTGAGCTTCAGTACATTTTTCATGTCTCCTTTATTTGTCCCACTAACCCACTTGAACACTTCTATCATATCCCCTCTAACTCTGCGTCTTTCTAACGAATGTAAGCCTAATTTTGTCAACCTTTCTTCATATGGTAGGTTTCTAATATTATGAATCATTGTTGTCATTCTTCGCTGTACTCTCTCCAACGAATCTATGTCCATTCTGTAATAAGGACACCAAAATTGGACAGCATAATCCATATGAGGTCTCACTAATGACAAGTAAAGTTTTAAGATAACATCGGCAGTTCTGTTACTCACACTCCTTGAGATGAACCCTAGAATCCTGTTTGCCTTGTTACGTACGCTTAGACACTGTTTTCTAGGTTTCAAATCGTTGCTAACAAACACACCCAAATCTTTCTCGTAGTCTGAGTTTTCTAATTCAGCATTAGCTAGTTTATATTTTGCATTAGTATTCGTCTTCCCTACCTTTAATACCTTGCATTTGTCAATGTTAAAATTAATCTGCCATTTTACTGACCATTCGTGTAAGGTATCTACAGTAGATCCCATTGGAGGCACTCTATGTCGCTATCTGAATCTATTGGTCTCCCTATTTAGGTATCGTCTGCGAATTTACTTATCCTACTAGTTATACCTAAATCAAGGTCATTTATGTATAAAATAAATAACAGAGGACCCAATACAGATCCCTGGGGGACACCACTCTTGACTGATCCCCACTCTGACTTAGTACCATATATGCTGACTCTCTGCTTCCTACCAATTAGCCATGACCTAATCCATCCCAACAACGACCCACCTATTCCATGTGCCTCAACTTTTCTCATCAATCTCTCATGAGGGACTCTGTCGAAAGCTTTACTGAAATCTAAATATATTATATATATATTATGCCTTGTCATTATCTACTGCTTTATACACCTCTGAGAAAAAACTAAGCAAATGTGTAAGGCAAGAACGTCCCTGAGTGAATCCATGCTGAGAAGAATGTATTAAATTAAATGTTTCTAAGTGGTTTCTAATTTTACTAACAATTATTGACTCTAGTAGCTTTCCTATGATTGATGTGAGACTAATGGGACGGTAATTGGATGCTATTGATTTATCACCTTTTTTGAAGATCGGAACTACATTTGCAATCTTCCAAGCTTCTGGAACTAAACCGGTTTCTAATGACTTGTTAAATAAAAATGTTAATGGGTAACTTAACTCATATCTGCATTCTTTTAATACTCTAGCATTAGTGGAGCAGATAACTGCAAATTTCAGGAGAATCGTTCAAATGGTGATGCAAGCATGAAATTTGGTACATGTACCCTTCAAGGTCCATTCTTCTCAGAAATACCGCTGGCAATGCGAAAATCCAAGATGGCGGTCATGTTTCAAGATGGCTGCCGTGCCTGACCATATATTGCTTAATTCTTTTTTAATTATTACCTGGTGAACATTTTAAGAGAAAACTGTTTCTTGCTAACCAGATTAATGAGAAGCACTGTTTTAATCACTGTCATAGTCTATAATTGGAATTTTAGAATGGCATCCAAGATGGCGTCCATTAATTTCATATGTTCATATCTAAGCAACTACTGAACATATATACATGATTTTTTGGTGTGCACATACATTCTTTGGGTCAGATAATCCAATGGAGCCATTTTCACATTTGTTAGTAAGGACTGAGGCAGTGATGAGATCTTGCAAATATAATAGAGTGATGTCAACACACAACCAGGGCACACTGGTAACATCGCTGCTGTGCAACTCAGCATGGGGTTCAGTGTCAGCTTATTTTACTGTACTATACTATAAGTTGTAGTGTAGTTTAATTTAGTGTCCCAAATGCTTTCTAACAGCCCCATATCAATTAGCTACTAGACAGTAGTTGGTAGTTAGTAGATAGAGTTAGATAGCCGCACCTGAATTGACAGGGTGTGCCAGCGCGGGAGAGCCGAGCCAAGGGTAAGGGGGCTATACATGACTTGCTCATGTACTTACCTGGATGGTGTACAGATCACACGGGACTTAAATGGCACTGGATGAATGATCGTGCTAGGTGTAGGTCACCCGAACCTAGTTGTATCCCATAAAGTAATGTGTGTGTAATTTCGTTAAGGTGGTAAAATGATAAACCCTCCGCCTTAATCAGAAAGCAAAATGGCAGATTCAATATCCATTTTTCCCATAAGACAAACTGACTGGTCAAAATGTTGTCTTTGCCAGAAAGACAAAATAGGTGAAGATTTAACATCACCTAGAACCCATTATTCCCTTGAACATGACGGTTATGCCATACTGGCTACCAACATACCGATGTTTCATGAAATCCAGGAAATACCATTGATCGTGGATCCAACAAGGCTTGATCAAGGTGACGGCATCGATGCCACTTTGAGAAGAAATCAGGCAAAATACCATGTCAACTGCCGGTTGTTGTTTAACAACAGCAAGCTGAATCGCGCAAGGAAACGCTGATCTAATCGTCAAAGTAGTGAGTCTGAAGACAATCATGCAAAGCAATGTCGAACTAGCTATGATGGTCAAACTTGTATTTTTTGTGAGAAAGTGGCACCTGCATCTGATCTCAGGCAGGTAATGACCATGAACCTTAACAAGAGGCTACAAGAGTGTGCAGAGGCACTTAACGATGGCAAGCTTCTTGCTAAATTGAGTGGTGGAGATGCTATTGCACAGGAGCTAAAGTACCACAGAGTGTGTCTCAGTGCCCTCTACAACAGGGAAATGTCCCACCTGAGAAACCTTGAGAAAATCTCAAGTGCCACTGATCTGGAGCCAGATGTTTATCCATTAATTTTATCAGAGCTGGTGACATACATTGTTGAAAGCAACCTATGCTCAGAAGAGCCAGTCACATTTCGCCTGGCAGATATATGCCACCTTTACCAACAGCATCTGGCACAACTTGGTGTGGATTTACCACGTGTAAATTCCACCAGACTGAAGGATAAACTTCTGGAAGAAATTCCAGAACTTGAAGCTCATAGAAGTGGAAGAGATGTACTTCTTGCATTTCAGAAAGATGTGGGCAAAGCAATTACCCAAATTTCTGATTTTTCAGATGCACTCATCACTGCTAAAGCAGCAAAGATTCTAAGAAAATGCATGCTTGAACATCAATCAAAATGTGATGGCACATTTCCAGCTGGTTGTGTGCAAAATGCCATACCTCCCGTTCTGCTTCAGTTTGTGGGGATGGTTGAACATGGAGCTGACATCAAGTCTCAACTGAGATTTGGAGTTTCAAAGTCTGATCAGGCCATTGCCCAATTGATGCAGTTTAACTGCTACTCCCGATACAAAGAGGGAGCTGCTACACATAGGCACTCAAAAGACAGAGAAACACCATTCCCAGTCTACATGGGACTCTCAGTCTATGCCAAAACCCGGAAAAGAAACCTGGTCGAAATGCTGCATGAGCATGGCCTCAGCATCTCATATGACAGGGTGTTGGAGGTCTCAGCTGAATTAGGAGATGCCACAGTCAACAAGTATGTCGAGGAGGGTGTGGTCTGTCCACCAGTACTGCGTAAAGAGTTGTTCACCACTGCCGTGATGGACAACATCGACCACAACCCTTCCGCAACAACTGCCACAACCTCCTTCCATGGGACTAGCATTTCTGTATTTCAACATCCCACCAAGGTAAATGGTGGCCAGGAGCGTCAAAAACTCAGGCTTGGACCTGAGAAAGTCAAGGCCGTTCCAGAACTTCCTGACACATTTACAAATATTACTCCTGCATCCTTCAAAGCAAAGAACCCCCTGCCACCAAAACTTCCACTGCCAAAGCCAGCAACAGATGTCTTCGGCCCACAACTGGCCATGGAGTACCAGTGGCTAGAGAAAGTAATAGTGACTGAGGAAGTAGATGGTGCAGTGAACTTGACATGGTCAGCATATCATGCTTCAATGAAGAGAGGCCCAGAATTTGAAGTAAGCATTACTTCATTGCTTCCTCTTCTACGGGACCAAGCTCACTCTGTTGCTACTGTCAAACATATGATGAAGAAAGTACAGGATGTAGTAGCTTATCTGAACCCTGGTCAGGTACCTGTTATCGCAGCTGATCAGCCAATCTATGCCCTTGCAAAACAGGGGCAGTGGCAATGGCCTGACCAATATGGAGAGGACAAGTACCTGGTCATGTTTGGAGGTCTGCACATTGAGATGGCAGCGCTAAAGTCCTTGGGCACTCTCCTCAAAGACAGCGGGTGGACAGGAGCCTTGGTGGAAGCAGGTGTGGCTTCATCAGGCACTGCAGAATCTTTCCTGTCAGCTGCAAGTGTTACCAGGACATGTCAAATGCATCAGGTTACAGCATGCAGCCTGTACAAGCTCCTGAAAGCTGCATATGTGGATCACTGTGCAGAGCTACCAGATCACAAAGAAGAGACATTGAGCTTAGAGGAGTGGTGTGCCATTCGTAAAGAGCAAAGCCCACAGTTCCACTTCTGGCACATGGTGCTGTCAATGGAGCTTGTCATCTTCTTGCTCATCAGGTCTTTCTGTGAAGCCAACTTTGCTCTCTATTGCCAGGCATTGAGTGAGTTAATCCCCTTCTTCTTTGCCAATAACAATACAAATTATGCCAGGTGGCTTCCAGTCCACCTGAGGGACATGCTCACTCTGGAGAGCACACACCCTGAGCTGTATCAAGAATTCAAGAAGGGAAACTTTGTTGTCCACAAGACAAGTCGTGACTTCTCCGCAATGGCCCTTGACCAAGCCCATGAGCAGGCCAATGCCATCATCAAGGCTGATGGTGGAGCCATTGGGCTCACTGAAGATCCAGCAGCACTTAGACGATGGATGGTTGCTGGTCCTGAGGTAAGCCGTTTGGTGTCCCTGTATGAACAAGAGGCTCAAGCTAAAGAGTCAAGTGAACACACAGCTCACCACGAGCAAACACCGCAGGCACAGCTGACTTTCCTGGAAAGAGTCAATAAGCTGTCTCTGACTTTGCAAGAGTTGGGCAGTCCATTTCCAGGATGACAGTCAAGAGCTGTATTCTATTGACAACAAAGACATAGCTCACCCCAGCTCAGTGGAACTTCTGCAGATTCACTTGGAGAGAGGCCAAACTAAATTCGAGGACTTTTCTGAAGCCTTAGCAAATAATCCAGTTTCCTTCTATGAGTCAATCAAGAGGAACAAATCTGACTTCTTCAGGCAAGAATCTGCTCCTATTAAGCACTCAAAGCAGAAGCTTCTGAAGGAGGACTACAAGCTCTTCTCAAAGCTGTTCATCTCCTGTCAGAGCAAACAGTGTGATCTGCAGGAGTTCTTCCAGCATGAGAATCAGGCATTCCCAGCTGCACTTAGTGAGGGTGGAAGGCTGTACACTTGCCAGAAGTCTCAACTGACCTCTATCTTGGAGACTCATGTTACATCAACAGACGAAGAACCAGAGACCGATGTCCTGATTGTAGATGGGTCTGCTTTGGTCCATGTCTTGCCACCAAAGAGAGGAAAGACCTTTGAGGGCTATGCAACTCTGGACTTCCTGCCATTTATTCACAGCTATGCTACGAAGTACAAGACAACACATCTTGTCTTTGATGTGTACAACCCATCCAGCCTCAAAGCCGAGACCAGGTCTCAACATGGCCAGGGAGGAAGACGCAAGGTGACAAACAAGAACAGCATTCCATCCAATTGGCGTAACTTCCTTAGGCATAATGACAACAAGACGGAGTTGTTCCAGTTCCTGGCAGACAGGGTTGGCCAAATGTCTGCACCAAACCTGGTAATTGTCACAAAGGGATCTGCAGTCCTCAGCACTCATGAAACTGGTCTTCAAGGACTGGACAAGTGCTCTCATGAGGAAGTTGACAGCCGCATCTTTGTGCATGCCAAATATGCTGCAGAACATGGGAGCAAAGCCGTCATGGTCAAGGCAAACGATACAGATGTTGTGGTCATTGCAGTGAGTGCCTTTCCAGCCCTTCAGAGTTTGGGGCTAGAGCAGTTATGGGTGGCATTTGGTCACGGTCAAAGCCGGCGCTGGATCAGTGTGCATGGCCTGTATCGCTGTATGGGGCAGGAGAAGGCTAAAGGCATGTTATTCTTTCATGCCTTCACAGGGTGTGACACTGTTTCAGCCTTCCGTAACAAGGGAAAGAAAACTGCCTGGCAGACATGGGATGTTTGTCCAGAGGCCTCCCCTGTCTTCTCCAAGCTGAGCCAGTACCGTCTTACAGTGGAAGATGGTGACCTGGAGATACTGGAGAGGTTTGTCATACTGATGTATGACAGGTCCAGCACTGCTACCACTGTGGATGAGGCTAGGCTTGACATGTTTGCCAGAAAACAGAGGCCTTATGAGGCCATTCCACCAACAAGAGCAGCTCTGCTTCAGCACACTAGACGAGCTGCCTTCCAGGCTGGTTGTGTTTGGGCCCAAGCAACCCAGTGTCAACCAGAAGCAGAGAGTCCTGCTGACTGGGGATGGCAGAAGGTTGGTGAAGAATGGCACATCTTCTGGACAGCCAACTCCCCCATAGCCAAGAGTTGCGAACAGCTGACCAAATGTGGCTGTAAATCAGACTGTCGTGGCAGGTGCAAGTGCTACAGCCTAGTTCTCTCCTGTACAGCTCTGTGCACTTGCAAATGTGAGGTGTGAGTCTTTGATTCTATGGTATTTTTACTAATGTTATTTGTACTCAATGGATATGTATAAATGGTGTGAATTAGGCCGTTTCCTACGATATAATCTTCCTTCACTTTGTCTAGCTACTTATGACCCTGATGAGTTAATAATGTGACAAGTCTTTCTAATTCTCTGACCTCAAAAATGTGGGATTAGATGAAAAAATAATTTGTCTAGCTCTACTAATAGCCAAGATATCACAAAATTTGTCTTTAACCCCAGAAGGCCGATACACTACTCAAATAGCACAGCTTTAAATAGCCTGCTGATGGCTGCTATTTACTTGTATGATGTCACGGTACTTTTGCAGTAATTTTCACGAGTAACAATACCACCGAAACTACCGTGATGTCAACACAATGGGTTTAAGGAAATTTCACTATGGCAAAGGTGCGTAAACACGGAAAATCACGGAAAAGTTACCTCACGAAAACAAGCAATATCTCAGTAACTACTGGGCCTATGGAGCTGAATTTTTTTACGAGACAAAAGCTGAAAGTGACCTCTCTCACGTGGTTTATGACTCATTTCTCTATTTTTATTCTTTGATTAGCTATTAAGCCATAAACACTACCGAAAATCGCCAAAAAAATCCGGCCTCCTCGGGTTAATGGTGGCCATCTTGGACGCCATCTTAGTTAAAGTCAAATATGCAACTGCTTTGGACAAAATTACCTTCACTTACCACGTTAGAGCCAAAAAAATATGGATTGGACAGTATTCATGTCTTTTTTCTTTCAATTAACTGACCCATAACAGTAGGGCTCAGTCAGATGTGTCGGCCATCTTGAAAAATGGTCGCCATATTGAATTTTTGCGTGGCCAGCGGTATGTGCTTTGAAAGTGAGGATTGAAGAATACCTGTACCAAATTTCATGCCTGCATCACCATTTGAACGATTGTTTCACTTATCTGCTTCACTACATATACCTCATCCGGACAAGGCGATTTCTGAGGTTTCAGTCTGTCAATTTCCTTAAGCGCATCATTTCTACTTATAGTAACCGCACTTAAGCTATTTTCTATACTATCGCTATATAAGAACATAAGAACATAAGAACATAAGAAAATGGGAGTCTGCAGAAAGCCGATTGGCCTAAGCAAGGCAGATCCCTGTCCCACACAACCCCAATTACAAAGCCCAATTATAGGCTCAACACTCTAATACCCTGAGGATCATCTTACCAAAACGGTTAGAGATTAACGCAGGATTACGGGGGTCTGCAGAGCGCTGATTGGCCCAACCCTGCTGATCCCCCTTCACACCCAACCCTTCTCGTCCATATGCTTATCCAATTTTATCTTAAAGCTCCCTATCGTTTTTAATCCCACTATAGCACTTGGTAGTCCATTCCACCCATCTACAACTCTGTTACCAAACCAGTATTTGCCTATATCTTTTCTGAAACGAAATTTATCTAATTTGAAACCATTGGTACGAGTTCTTTCGCTATCACTGAGCTTTAGTACATTTGTCATGTCCCCTTTGTTAATCCCACTAACCCACTTGAACACCTCTATCATATCCCCTCTAACTCTGCGTCTCTCTAACGAATGTAAGCCTAATTTCTTCAACCTTTCTTTATACGGAAGATTTCTAATATTATGGATCATTTTTGTCATTCTACTATGTACTCTCTCCAATGAATCTATGTCCATTCTGTAATAAGGACACCAACATTGAACAGCATAATCCATATGGGGTCTCACTAATGACAAGTAAAGTTTTAAGATAACATCAGCAGTTCTGTTACTCACACTCCTTGAGATGAACCCGAGAATCCTGTTTGCCTTGTTTCGAACGTTTATACACTGTTGTCTAGGCTTCAAATCATTGCTAACAAACACACCTAGATCTTTCTCACAATTCGAGTTTTCTAATTCCACATTAGCTAGTTTATATTTAACATTTGTATGCATCTTCCCTATCTTTAATACCTGCATTTGTCAATGTTAAACTTCATCTGCCAATTTACTGACCATTCGTGTAAGGTATCTAGATCCCTTTGGAGGCACTCTATATCTCTATCTGAATCAATTGTTCTCCCCATTTTGGTATCGTCTGCAAATTTACTTATCCTACTAGTTATACCTAAATCAAGGTCATATATGTATATAACAAACAACAGAGGACCTAATACAGATCCCTGGGGGACACCACTTTTGACTGCTCCCCATTCTGACTTCGTACCATTTATGCTGACTCTCTGCTTCCTACCAATTAGCCATGACCTAATCCATCCCAACAACGCCCCACCTATTCCATGCGCCTCAACCTTTCTCATCAATCTCTCATGGGGGACTCTGTCGAAAGCTTTACTGAAATCTAAATATATTATATCATATGACTTGTCATTATCTACTGCTTCATATACCTCTGAGAAAAAACTAAGCAAATTAGTAAGGCAAGAACGTCCCTGAGTGAATCCATGCTGAGAAGGATTTATTAAATTAAATGTATCTAAGTGGTTTCTAATTTTACTAGCAATAATTGACTCTAGTAGCTTTCCTATGATTGATGTAAGACTAATGGGACGGTAATTGGATGCTATTGATTTGTCACCTTTTTTGAAGATCGGAATTACGTTTGCAAGCTTCCAAGCTTCTGGAACTATACCTGTCTCCAATGACTTGTTAAATAAAAATGTTAATGGGTAACTTAACTCATCCCTACATTCTTTTAATACTCTAGCATATACCTCATCAGGACCAGGCGATTTATGAGGTTTCAGTCTGTCAATTTCCTTAAGCACATCATTTCTACTTATAGTAACCGTACTTAACCTATTTTCCATACTATCGCTATATACCTTACGGACTTCTGGAAACTGTGCCAAATTTTCATTAGTGAAAACGGAAAGAAATTGACTATTTAATGTACTGCACATTTCTAAATCATTTTCTGTCATTTCTCCTATCGAAGTTTTAAAGGGACCAATTACATCTCTAACCTTGGATTTATATAGTTGGTAAAAAGCTTTAGGATCATTTTTTGAGTCATTGGCAACCTTAATTTCATAATTTCTTTTTTCTTTCCTAATATCCTTTTCTTGATAGATTCTGATAGTAAGCAAGTAGGTGAATTTCGCCTTTTCTAAATTTTCTATATATTCCTCTCTTTTGTCCTAGAACATAAGAACATAAGAAAATGGGAGTCTGCAGAAAGCCGATTGGCCTAAGCAAGGCAGATCCCTGTCCCACACAACCCCAATTCTATTACAAAGCCCAATTATAGGCTCAACACTCTAATACCCTGAGGATCATCTTACCAAAACGGTTAGAGATTAACGCAGGATAATGGGGGTCTGCAGAGCGCTGATTGGCCCAACCCGGCTGATCTCCCTTCACACCCAACCCTTCTCGTCCATATGCTTATCCAATTTTATCTTAAAGCTCCCTACAGTTTTAGATCCCACTATAGCACTTGGTAGTCCATTCCACCCATCTACAACTCTGTTACCAAACCAATATTTGCCTATATCTTTTCTGAAACGAAATTTATCTAATTTTAAACCATATACCTTACGGACTTCTGGAAACTGTGCCAAATTTTCATTTGTGAAAACGGAAAGAAATTGATTATTTAATGTACTGCACATTTCTAAATAATATTCTGTAATTTCTCCTATCGAAGTTTTAAGGGGACCAATTACATCTCTAACCTTGGATTTATATAGTTGGTAAAAAGCTTTAGGATTATTTTTTGAGTCATTTGCAACCTTGATTTCATAATTTCTTTTCTCTTTCCTAATATCCTTTTTGACCTGTCTTGATATATTGTGATAGTAAGCAAGTAGGTGAATTTCGACTTTCTTAATTTTTCTATATATTCCTGTTTTTTATCCAAGAAGGTCTAATAGTCTATTATTCATCCATTTGGGTTGGTTCTGTGCTGATCTAAATTTTCTTTTGGGGATATATTTATTTTGCGCATTGAATACTGACTTGATAAAATTATCGTATGTATCTAACAAATTTGATGTCTCTTCCTGACTTAAGCTAGGGGTAAGGGATAAGGGGTATGGGGTACACGCATTTGGACACCTGGATAGACTTAATTTTTTGACCATAGGGTCCGTTAATAGGGCTCTTCTTAACCCACCATAATTGGCTTTTCTAAAGTCGGGTATTAATGTCGTATTCTCTCTGGGATTACCTCTCCATTGTATATTAAAATACACAGAATTGTGATCACTATTTCCTAGGTGGTCCCCGATTTCTACATTATTTACCATATGTTCATTGTTACTGAAAACTAAATCGAGAATATTATTACCTCTAGTCGGCGTATCTATGAATTGAAATAAAAAAACTATCTTGTACTACCTCAATTAACTCTTTTGAGTCAGAGTCGCCTATTTGATGCTGCCAATCTATATTCGGAAAATTAAAATCCCCCATAATGCACACATTGCTAAACCTTGATACTATTTTAATTTCCTCCCATAAAGATGTTCCGTCATTTCTACTTATATTTGGCGGTCTATACATAACTCCAATAACTATGGTCTCACTATCTTCGTTAACCTCTACCCAAACACTTTCATTATCATTATTTAGTCTAATACCTGCTTTAATACAGCTTTTTAATGTACTCCTGACAAATACGGCTATACCACCTCCCCTCCTACTTGTTCGGTCATATTTAAACAAACTATATCCCGGTATATCAAATTCTGCTAAAATATGCCTGGTTTCTGTATTGATCCATGTTTCAGTTAGTGCTATTATGTCTATATTTTCTTTGCTCACAAGTGCTCTAAGTTCATTCATTTTGTTACACAAACTCCTACAATTTGCATATAGTCTAACAGTTGCCAAAAACATAATGAAAAGGATGTCACCGGTACTGAATGGGTTAAAAGTAATAGAATAAAACTGATAATTAAGACTTCGAAAACCTGATTACGGATTGTGTATGATGTATGCCTCTAAATTACGGTAATAGTCAGTCAAGAACTAATAAAGTTGATGGTTAGGTATGGTTGTAACCGATAACATTACGGTATTACTGTACGTTGGTAATAATGCTGCCTTTACTGGGAATATAAATGCAACGGGATATTTGTTACAGGGTGGCAACTAAAGTGAAGCTTATATAGTAAGTGTGTGTGTGTGTGTGTGTGTGTGTGTGTGGCGGAGGGAACAAAATACCGTAGCTAAATAGACTGAATGAAAGCTGAAGACTGTGTGGGTAATGCTAGTTTGTTCTTATTGCAGTGCATAGGGTTTGATGACATAGTGTCTGGAATTTGAAGGTTGGGTACATTCAAACATATTATACATTAATATGCATACCGAGTACTCCACAAGACGTTGGTTATAGTCTCACGTCCTAGGAGGTTCACACTCTGTGTTATTCATCACTTACAAACCTTTCCAGCATCTAATACTCTCATTATAGGATAGAAGCTGTACATGTTTTCACCTACATTTTAATAATTATACTTATTTATGCTATTGACTAGGATGCTTGTAAAATTATATAAAAATGTAAGCTGTTCTGTTTCATTTTCTGTTATCTATCCTTTGCTTCTTCACCAATTTGGTTGCTATTTCCCCACACACAGTATGTTCCACCATTTGCCCTTGCTTTCTCGCCCTCCATATCGCTCCACATAGCTAAGCTGCTTCACTCTTCCCTTCCCCTGCCCATATATCTGTCTTCCCTGGCTTCTATTTCTGTCTGTAGCTCACATAATCTTGCTCAACTATCTTCTTTTTCTCTCTCCAGCTTTTATATATGCGTCCCGTGACATCTAAATTGTGCAAGCCGTTCTTTCCGTAGAATCTTTTCCTTTTTGTTCATCCCTTCACTTGACGTATGGAACTAACTTTTCCGACCTGCAAAGTGGCTCAGTATCAACATGATTTTTACCCAGCAAATTCTTTCTTTCCCCTCCTCCTCCTCCTCTCTCTCTCTCTCTTTCTCTCTCTCTCTCTCTCTCTCTCTATATATATATATATATATATATATATATATATATATATATATATATATATATATATATATATATATATATATATAGTTATGTATTCCATAATTAATATTGATTATATAAGCCAGATTAGGATAATATTTTTAGTTTCCCCCTTATTTGCTTGCTTCTCGAAATTTGTAGACCTGTCGGGATTCAGTCTGTCTCTCCCAGCCTTGCGTCATTGCATTAACGTTTGTTGTATTTATTTTTTATTTTTTTATTATTTTTTTTGTTTACCCATAGGTGGGTCTAAGGAGGGGAAAGGAAAAGGTGAGGAAGGAAAAAGGTGGAAAAAGGAGTAAAGTGTAAGAGTGAAAGTTGGCGGGCAGACCACCTTGCTATGTATTAACTAATAAATTTTATAAAGTTGCTGAGTACAGATTGTTAATTTTTGGCTTAAGTGAGTTGGTATTTACTAGTTTTTATGGCTAACTAATTTGTAAGATTATTACAGACTAGTTTTTAAGGCTAACTAATTTGTAAGATTATTACAGAAAACAAAATCTTGATCTATCAAATTCTGTCTCATTCAAATTCTATGTATGTTTCAGGGTATTTTTGCTTCATCTTAGCAGGTGTTAATTTTTCGAAATCTGAAGTAAATTCTGTATCTGTATATTTGCTGTGTGTTTGTGGTGGTTTCCTGGTTGTTGATTTGGTGGTTGTATCACTGGCAGTTTTCACCTTCACAGCTGGAGGTGTCGGAACTGGAGCAGATGACACCTTCACAACTTTAGGTGTCAGCACTGGAGGAGGGGGGGAAGTGGTATTCTTTTGAGTTTAGTCTAAACATTTTTCTTCTTCAACTTCCTCATCTTCTTCATACTCCTCATCATCGCTTTTTTTTTTTTTTTTTTTTTAGGGAAAGGTGGGTGAGAGGAGAGGGTTTTATGTGGGAGGGAAAGATGAAGCAAGTGTGGGAGGCATAAAAGTTAGTGGGCATACCACTTCGCTTTATTTATAATACATTGGTTTCACACATTATACATTTTTCGTTGTAGTATTATTATTATTAGTATTTTATTTTACTTTTTTTTAACATGCATTTTTGGAGCTAGCTAAATACATAGTTAGTTTTTCATAGCCTAAACAATCAGTGATAGTTGTGTCTTAAAATTATTACTAGCTAAGTAGCCTAAAATGTTATTAATTATACTTATACTATACTGGCCTGCCTAATTGTATAGCCTACAGTTGTCACTTATGATTTAGCTAGATTCGAGGATTTTATTTGTTGGATTGTCAGTTGAGTTTATAAACAATATTGAAACTTAATTTCTACATGCTTAGTAGCCTATTTAGTATATAGGGGCAGGCACTTGAGCGTTGTTAAATTGCAGTGAATGTAGGCTACTTGGAAACCACTGATGGTACATTTTATCCCTATCATCATCTCTTATCATTCTAAAAGTGGGGTCATCTAACAATTATAATCGTTCCCATATTTTAGTAGCCTGCTTGTGGAGACGAACGTTAAGTGGAAGTGTGTTTGTATGTTCGTGTATTTGCTGCGTTGTCATAGTGTATGGGTAGTGTTGGTTGGTGGCAAATCTTAAAGCTTTATTTTGAATTTGTTGTAGTCTTCTTAACTGATTGTTGCTTTCGTTTTTTTTTTTTTTTTTTTTTTTTTGACCCATAGGTGGGTCTAAGGGGGGGAAAAGAGAGAGGGGGGGGGGGGGGGGGTGAGAGGGAAGAGAAAGGAGGAAAGTATGAAGGAAAGTAGGAGAGTAACAGTTGGTGGGCAGACCACCTTGCTATGTTGTGTGTTTGAAACATATGTTTTTGTGTTGGGGCAAGTGGTGTATTTTCTTTATGTTTGTTGTTTGGTAGCTAGCTAAGGACGAAAGTGTGATTGTTATTATTATCATTATTTTTATTATTATTACTGTTTGTGTATAGTTGAGTTCACTATTTTTCTTTTTGGTTTGGTTTGAATTTTTTTTTTTTTTTTTTTTTTTTTTTTTTTTTTTTTATTTTGTTTTTTGTTTTTTGTATTAATATATTGGATCTGGTTCCTCTATTTCATTTATTATCTTTAGACTACTTTTGAACCAGGTGTGTTGTCTGAGGTCTTGTTGTAATTCATGGTTATTTTTTATATTTACGAAATCGGGTCTTGTAGGTGTTCTAGTCTGCTCCATATTTTCGTTGCCTGTTTGTGGATGCGTATATTAAGTGGTAGAGTGTTTGTGTGTTCGTGTATCTGGATAGTTGTCATCGTATATGGGTAACGTTGGTTAGTGGCAAATCTTAGTGCTTTATTTTGTATTATTTGTAGTTTTCTGAGTTGTGTTTTACTCAATGTATGTGTAGGTACGGGGGGATAGTCTAGGATTGGTAATATGAGTGTTTTTACTAGGTGTGTTTTTATGTTGGTGTTAAGAGCTGAGAAGCGGTATAGTTTGTTCAAGGCTATTTGTGCTAGGTTTTCCTCTCTGTTACATTTTTGGTGTAGCCATTTGTGCTAATTGTTAGGCCAAGGAGTCTTCCATTATTTTTTTCTTCTATTTGGTTATTATTTATATGTATTTGGGTTTTCTTTTTTACTCCTAGTTGGATGACTGTGAATTTATTGACGTTTGTTTTAATTTTCCAGTTGTCCTCATAGTTGTTTATTATCTCTGCTTCTCTTTGGGTCTTTCTAGCCATGATGGCTCTGGATGGCCCTCCGTATCCTACGATCTGTGTTATATCATCTGCATATGCGATGTTTGTGCCTGTTTGTGAGGGAGGGGTGTCGCTTGTGTAGATGGTGAATAGTGTTGGTGATAGTACTGATCCCTGAGGGACACCACAACTTATGCTGATTTTGTCACTTAGGGTTGTCTTTATTTTAATTCGGGCTGAGCGGTTTACTAGGAAATTATTCAGTAGCTTTTCTATTATTATTGGGAGATTTAGGTTTAGTATCTTATATTGCAACCCTAAGTGCCATACCTTGTCAAATGCTTTTGATATGTCTCTCAGGATGACATGGCATTGTCCTTTGTTGCTCATGTTGTGTGCTATTGTTTCTGTTGCCAGAGCTAGGGCGTGTGTGGTGCCTCTTCTTTCCCTGAAACCATATTGTGCGGTGTTGTATAGGTTATGTGTAGTAGATATGTTCTTAGTCTTTTGTTTATGATTCTCTCGAATATTTTCCCTGGCACTTCTAGTAGTGATATTGGTCTTTGGTTTTCTTTATGGTGTGGGTTTTTATTTTGTTTGGGGATGAGTTTTATTGTTGCTTCTTTCCATTTGTCGGGGAAATATCCTATGGAAAGTGCTGCATTTAGGATACTTTTTAATGTGTTTAGGGCTGAGTCAGGTAGGTTTTTAAGGATTGTTTTGTTTAATCCACTTTGTCCTGGGCATGTCTTTTTGAGCTTTGTTATGATTGTTTTTATGTCTTCTGTGTTTATTGGTCTGGTCAGTGGGTTGTTAATGTCAAGTCTGTTAATGTCTATGTCCTCATATGGGATGGTTCTGTGTCTGTTTAACTGAATGAAGTCTTTAATGTAGTCATGTCTTGGTAGATCGTTGCCCCCATCATTGAGTATACTTTCCCAATATTCCCTATGTATCTTTGCCTGTTCTTTGATGTCATATATTTTGTTCCCCTGAGGGTCTATTGTGTAGTTTGTTGTAGGTGTGTCATGTCCTTGCATCATTCGTATTTTTTTCCAGAACGTTTCTGGGTCAGTGTATGAGTTGGCTGTTTCTGTTAACTGTTGTCTCCACATTACGTTGTATTCTTGTATCATATTTGTCTTGAGGCTGTCTTGCATCTGTTTGTATTGTCTGTAGTGGTTATATGTCCATCCATGATTGTGTGCATGTCGTCTAATTCTGTTGTATTGGTTCAGTATCATTTTAGTTTGTTGGCTCATTTTAGGACTATTTAGAGTTTTATGGTGTGTTGTGGGGATATGTTTTTTCACATTATCTTCAATTATGGTGTGCCATTCATTTATTTTGGTGTCTATGTTTTCCTTTTTTCCGTTGTTTAGGTCAGTGTTTAGTTGTAGTTTTAGATCAATGTCGGTTTTGAATAAGTCCCAGTTCGCTGCTTGGAATTTGGGTCTTGGAGGGGCAGGTATTATTATTGGTAGGGTGGATATTGTGGTTATGATGGGGATGTGATCGCTAGTGGTGAGTGGTCCGGGGGTGAAGTGTATGTTGTGGTAGGTTTTATTGTTGGATAGTGCTATGTCGGGGTTAGTTGATGAGTGTGGGGCGTGGAAGGTTGGGAAGTGGGGGCCTATGTGTCTTATTAGACCGTTAGTGATTAATGTGCCTAATTGTCTTCCCACAGTGTTTTGGGTCCTATTATTCAGTGTGTGGTGTTTCGCGTTTAGGTCACCTATTAGGTATACTGGTATGTTGTTTCTGAATAGTCTGTAGAAGTCTGGGGTGGGTAAGTATGGTCTTCTGGGAGGTAAATAGACTGTGGCTATTATTATTGGGCCAGTGTCAGTCATTATTTCTATAGCTAGGAGGTCAGATATAAAATCATCATGTATTTTATGTGTGATAGTTTCTAGTACTGCTATAGCTGTACCGTCCATGGGACTGTCAGTTATGTTTTTTTTGTGTGTTTTGTAGCCTTGTATTTTTAGTGATTCGCTATTAGGGACACCGTGGCTGTTAATGAGTATTATGTGTGGTTTTATAGTGCTATATATGTTGCTTAAAGTGTGTCTTCTATTACTCCAGTGTAGGACGTTGTGTTGTAGTATTTTTAGTGTGTTCATGAATTTTGTTTGATAGATGATCTTGTTTTTGTTTTGGTTTGGGGTCGATTGGAGTTAACGAGTAGTTTTCCTTTTGTGTAGAATGCTTCATTTAGGGTGTTGTCTGTGTAGCATTTGTGAAAATAGTTAATAGCTTCATTTGGTGGCCATTGGGTACCGTCTAAGTCCTCAACTATAACCTTTTTGAGGGGGAGAGTTTTCCTTAGTTTATCCCATAGTTGGCTGTTCTTTAGGTTTTTGAATTGTTCATCAGTGTGTATCATTATTTTGTAAGAGTGGCCTGTTTCATGCCAGATTCGCTGGTGATATATATAAATACCCCCTGAGTCCTTGCAGTTTCGACTCTTAGACCAGCTGACGACCACGCCTGCTCTCTCTCTCTCTCTCTCTCTCTCTCTCTCTCTCTCTCTCTCTGTACATAGTGATTATTATAACTTGTGAAGTGCTACATCTCTCCAGGCTACTTTCAAACGATTTTAAGCAACCTGCAAGCTGATTCCTGTGATTTAAGTATTGAGTATATAAGTGTGTCCCATATTATAGCCTATTATTGATATTGTGCATTATTATAAGATTAGGCTATCTAGTGATCAGTTAATCATTAGTTATCATCAAGTGTTCTGTAATTTCATATTATTTTGTTATTTCCCTTTGATTGCATTATTAATACTATAAGTGTTAAGCATTAATTAACTTGTGATTAGTTTCCAAGTTTGTGAGTTTGATCAGATTAATTTAGTTACGCCTCATTGTATTGCTTGTATTATTATTGTATGTTTCAGAAGAAATATTTTCTCAAGTTTAAACAGTTGTATTAATTACTTGTATTGCTTTTAGTAACATATGTGTGCATTCCCTTAAGTTATTAAATAGTTATTAACCATCTCCGGTGATCTTGAGAAAATATTAATTATTTTGTGATATCACTATTTTTTACCTTGCATTGCTTCAGTAAAGGTATATAGTTATATATTTTGTCCTTGCATATTTTTTGATAATCATAGTGCATTTATACAGTATATTCCTGTTGCTCGTCCTGAAGAGACTGATTTTATTTGTTAACTTATATACTTAATTTGATTAAACTAAGAATTTGTATTCTAGTATTTTCCTTGAACCTGGATATTTTGGTGAGGGTTTGTCATCAGTCCTTAATCTTATATTTAGCCTATTGTTTGTATCATTTCTCCTCGCCCAGAACCATAACAATATATATAATATATTCCTGTGTAAATATTAAGACCTTTCGTACAATTTAGCTGTCATTGTTATTCCTGGTGAGCGATAGTGAGCCTGTAAAATAGTTGTAACCAGGCCGGGACATTGTTCTATCAAACAAAATGTACACACTTATCTAAATGGGGGGTCCTTGTGTCTTATTTTAAGCTTGTTGGAGGTCTAGGGAAGAAATAAAAAATCTTTAAAAAAAATCTAAATAAAAAAAAATAAAAAATAACAAAGCGATAAACAATATAAACACATAAATATGCCCTTAACCTTTAAACGGCGAGCTGTGTGTAGTGAACACCATACTACTGGGCGGTCATATTAGGGTCCATTCCCGCCTATAATTGTCATTTTGCGATAAATATAATTATTCATTATTCATAGGCGCCTATTTTACCTTTAATATGAAGATAGTAACATGTAACAGCAATAAAACAAGTGGAAATAGTGTTTGGATGGTAGAAATCGCGAATGATTGCAGACCGTTCATTCATGAAATGTGAGCAGACGTGAGGTACACCCTCTCTCTCTGAAGCCCTGAGGCAAACTGAAGCCTGCCTGTCTCTCTCTCTCTCTTTCCCCACACATTAGTCACGGAACACCACACCCTAGGACCGGTTTGGAGATATTGGCACGGTAAATACACCGATAAAGAAGGGAATAAGAGGAACAATAGGTGATAATTTAAGGGGCGGGGAGGAAGGAGGGGATTTTGACACATGTGGAGGAGTGATAGAAGGTATGGAGGGGAATTATCTCACTTAAACACCATTTCTTTTGTTTTCTGGGCTACTGGAGCCTTTTATCATTTTTTTTTTTTAGGCCTTAACTCTCAAGAGTGTTCTCGCCGTTCCCGGGCTAAGTAGCCATCCATGACATAGCCAGTCGGTCTTTCCACACTGGAGGGGCTTCCCTCTTCCAAGGATCTACTTTATTTACCTTCTTGCCACATACACTCCAGACAATACGGCCAAACTTTAACGAGATGCAAAACGAGAATTTTCTTGGTGCAGAGAGAGAGAGAGAGAGAGAGAGAGAGAGAGAGCTAGAGCGAGAGCGAGGGGGGGGGGGGGAGAGGGAGACACTGGTATCTTCTGGTCGGGGGGGGGGGGGGGGGACAACAACAGTTTAATGATCGTTTCTTGTTCGTTTGGTTCATTTATGGAGCAGATCATGGCAGCAGAGGAGACTAAAGAAGATGTGTTCTCATCTTCAGGGGAACAACATATGTATATTCCGTTTTGTTCATTTATATTTATATTATCTACAGCCACTCTTTTATATGGTAAGCTGAAGGAAAGGTTGGGATTAATGATATTAGAATGTTAATTCCGAAATCAGTGAGGTAATACTGTGGATATGCTAAGAATAATTGATCTCTACTGTAGTTCTCATTTTCCTAACGTCACTCCAGTTCCTATTGTACTCTGTCCCATTATCAGAAGAGCCCTCCAAACTTCCCCCAAGGTTGGCCTCCAGGCAGTGATGAATTACACCATCATATGATCGTTAATTAAATCCCATTGTAGTGTTGTCTGGCAATATGTATGTATGTATGTATGTATATGTGTATGTATGTATGTATGTATGTATGTATGTATGTACTCAGGCACATACCCCATAGCTGGGGGTGGCCGACTTGAGACGGAGCCCGAACATATTTGTTTTTATAGTTCCAATTCTTAGGGTCCGGAACCACTTTCGTTTTCCCTCTCCCTTTTCTGTCTCGCCGAGTAGGATAATTTTACAAGGGGAGGAGGATTCCTAGCCCCCTGCTGTAAAGTCTATATATCGTAACACAGCACCAGGACCCACCGGGGTAAGGCTTAACCAACACCAAGGATATAGGGAGATAATATGGCAGTCATATAATATACTCATTATTTACCTGTGTACACTCAGAGGCAATAGTCTCTACCCCACTTATAAGAAGTCGTGAACACCTCTATGTTTTTTTGTATGTCATAATATAACTAACTGGATTGATTTTTGTATATATCTTACATATAATTAAATTGTGTATATAGTTATGAAGTTGATGTATAGACAATTATATTCAATAAATCGTTTCCAGAGATATATTTCCATACTTAAACATAGATGAAAGTCCACGAATATTTATGAGTGAGCTAGAGACTATGACATCCAAGTGTACCACGGCCGAGCACAGGGTAAGGGCCGGGATTATTTATGACCGTGTGTCTTTGTGTCAGTCTAGCAGTCTGATCGCTAGATATCTGGAAAATGAATTAATGGATAAAGACAATGTCTGTTTAGTAGGTATATTTAGTTCCTCCAGAACACTGTTTGTTAGTTATAAGCTAGGATAATCTCACCTCTTCTCACTCCCTATAGCGCTTGGAAATACTGTATAGGTCTTCACATGTGTCAAGGGTTGGAATATAACCTTCAAGTAAGATATATCCCGTTTTTGTAAATATTAAGGTTATCTTATGATTTATCAAGCAAAGAAGTAGTGGTATCAGAGCATGCATTCAAATGTTGAGGTCCAAAGTTTGGACCTCAACATTTGAATGCATGCTCTGATACCACTACTTCTTGGCTTGATAAATCATCAGATAACCATAATATTTACAAAAACTATATACAGGGTACAAAGTTTGAACCCTGTTTAGTCAGAGTAACATGTTTGCACTTACGTTACCTAAGCTGAGAGGATAAATGCAAGTATTGAACTGTATCTGGCTTACTAGTAAACTATCGGTTTGAAGACTATATTATTTATGTATTTAAACACTGCGGTTTTAGGAGGGGAAGAAGTTGCGTGGATCAGATGTTTGCAGTAAGACAGTTATGCGAGAAGTAATTAGAGAAGCATAAGGAGATATTTTGGGCTTTTATGGATTTGGAAAAAGGGTATGATCGTGTGGATCGTGAAGCAATGTGGGAGGTGTTAAGGATTTATGAAATTGGAGGAAATTTGTTAGAAGTAGTTAGGAGTTTTTATGAAGGGAGCAGATCATGTGTTAGAGTAGGAAATGGTGAGTTGAGTGAATGATTTGAGGTAAAGGTAGGTTTGCGACATGGTTGTGTAATGTCACCATGGCTGTTTAATATGTTTATGGATGGTGTGGTGAGGGAGGTGAAAATGAGAATTATGGGAAGAGGATTGGGTTTAGTAGGAAAGAATGGTAGAGATTGGGAGTTGAATCAGTTGCTGTTTGCTGATGACACAGCATTGGTGGCGGATTCTGAGGAGAAACTGCAGCGGGTAGTCAAAGAGTTTGGTGTGGTTTGTGGAAGGAGGAAACTGAAGGTGAATGTTCATAAAAGTAAAGTAATGGTGTGTAATAGGGGTGATCATAGGGTGAATCTAGATGTGAGGCTGGATGGGGAAATACTGGAACAAGTAGAGTGTTTTATATATCTAGGAGGAATGATAAGCAGGAGTGGAGGTATGGAAATGGAGGTAAAACATAGAGTGTGTGAAGGAAGGAAGGTTTTCGGAACAATAGGAAGTATGTGGAAGACGAGAAATCTCGGAATGAAAGTAAAAAGTGCAATGTATCAAGGAATTGTTGTGCCAACAGTGATGTATGGGGCTGAGACATGGGCTCTGAAGAAAAAGGAAAGAAAAAAGCTGGATGTGATGGAGATGAGCTGCTTGAGGAGTATGTGTGGAGTTACTCGTAGAGACATATTGAGGAATGAAGTGATACGTAGGAGAGTGGGGCAGCAGGAACATTTGTCAGCCAGAGTGGACAGAAAGGTGCTGAGCTGGTATGGTCATGTTGAACGAATGAGAGATGAAAGGCTTACAAAGAGAATATGTGAGTCAGATACAAGGGGAGATAGAAGGGCAGGAAGACCTCCATTGTGATGGAGAGACTATGTAAGACAAGCTTTGGATGATAGAGGAATGAGTATAGATCAGGCAAAGGAAGCGGTAATACACAGGAATGAATGGAGAATGCTTGTGAATAGTTGAATGAACACGTGGTCATTTGGGGGAAGGGGTGAGGCGCATGGACTATATAATAGTCCATCAGGCGCCTGGCCCGGGGAGACGATTAATATGAAGGGTGCGCCTGGAAGTGTGGTGGGCGGGCTTGTGGGTTCGGCTCCGCTGCATATCTGCCTGCCGAGATCGGAACCTCTCCGGGTGGTCGGGGGCCGGGGGAGTGCTGGAGTGACCTTGATGACCCTGGTCTCTGGGTCTTCTCCTGGGTGACCTAGATGTGTGTGAAATTATGTTTTTATCTGTGTTTGTTCGTTGTTTTATGTTGCTTTGTGTTTTCCCTGTTCTTGCTCTGTCTTGAGTTGGCCACCCCCAAGAAAACAAATAAAATAATAAAATAGAATAAAATAGAAAATAAAAATATAAATAGAAAACATGGGGATTGGGCCTGAGCATATACAGTAGATAGATAGATAGAAATAGTTTTATTGAACTTGGTGAAGGTACATAATATTATTCCACGACCATGAATTAAACTAAAATAGGAATAGATTCAACACATATTTATACGTTCATCCTTGAGAAGAGAAAACGCTGTAAAAATGGAAAGTGGACGGACAAGTACGTTGCCGCTTCTTTCATATGTAAAGTTTCGCACATTAACACAATTCATCTTCCTAGAAAAGTGTCCAGAGAAATTTCGTAAGGCTCCAGGATTCCCCCGACCAATTTAAAGGTAATTCACAACAGGGCTTTTATCAAGAGGACAACTTAACGTCAGTCTAGCAGTTGCAGCTTCACCTCAGTTCTGGCAATATGTTCAGTCCTAAGCTTCTATATTTTAGTATTTTTACAAAATATCATCAGTTTTGCACATTCTAGTTTAGTCAGATCATTATATATTTGCTTCTCGTCACCGTCACAAACTTAATAATTCGTAAATATCGTACTATTCTCAAATATCGTGTGATATTGAACCATTTGTCAAATAATCACTAGGGACCATGTAGTTGAACTTACCTTTTGACTTCACTTCCTAGGGTCTTTCTGAACCCTTGAAATTGTACTATTTGAATGTTCATATATAAATTTACTAAGCCATTGATGTGACACCTACCCAAGTACTCCTTGCAGTGTAACTCAGTACTACATTTGAGTACTTAATACTATACCATACATCATACATATTAACACATACATATACGATACTTGTCACATACACACACACACACAGACACAGACACACACACACACACACACACACACACACACACACACACACACACACACACACACATTAGAGAACTTGTAGTAAGAGAGAACGACCATATGTTCCTTTACACGCCATTTTGAGACCATCATTTGTATACAAGGGGTTGATATTATATTTTTGACCACGTCAAATTTGGATCAAAATGCCAACTATCTATCCTGTACCTCTATTACGTAATGTATATTATGGGTATACTTGAGTGTAAAGAGAGGCTAATGACACAAGTGGCACAGACAAAAATAAACAAAAATAATAATCATATAATATACAGTATACACGGAATTAATTTGGCTCTGCCTCTCCTTCATATCCTTATTATTATTATTATTATTATTATTATTATTATTATTATTTTTTTTTTTTTGGGGGGGACACTTTTTACAGGCAACTTCGCGTTTTGTCTCCTGTTTATTCATACAATTTTTGTTTATATATATATACAGTATATACTGTATATATATATATATATATATATAGTTATGAGTACTTCAGCAGTAGATTTTGGGCACTTAAACCTCCATATCAAAAGGAAAAGAATTGACAGGGCGCCAGGCAACATCTTTATTTTTCAAATTTTCGGCTAACCTTAAGCCATCATCAGGAACAACATTCCCTAAAAATAAGTAATATACTATTAGAACAACGCAATTTGTAAAAAATAGGGTAATGATTATCGAATCTATAAAAGGTTAAACTTACTAAATATAAACAATCCTATATTAATGTCTCACTATATATAAAATTAAAATTCATACACTAACCATGTAAAACCAGTGAAGATACCGAAAAGCAAAATAAAGACCATCACAATTGAACCATAACACATATTTTAACCTTTGAATACAAACATTGTTTCCATAAACTCAAAACAAAGTCACAACACAGGCTAATACCATACAACGGATCAAGAAACGATCTCCCAATTTATCTAACACCATTGATTTATCAGTAAGGATAACTAGTAATTAACTTACATAACCCCTGACCAAAAATCCAAACACAAATAATACTCTTAGTCTTATTAGTGTTTTCATGTTTTTGACTAAGAGTATTATTTGTGTTTGGATTTTTGGTCAGGGGTTATGTAAGTTAATTACTAGTTATCCTTACTGATAAGTCAATGGTGTTAGATAAATTGGGAGATCGTTTCTTGATCCGTTGTATGGTATTAGCCTGTGTTGTGACTTTGTTTTGAGTTTATGGAAACAATGTTTGTATTCAAAGGTTAAAATATGTGTTATGGTTCAATTGTGATGGTCTTTATTTTGCTTTTCGGTATCTTCACTGGTTTTACATGGTTAGTGTATGAATTTTAATTTTATATATAGTGAGACATTAATATGGATTGTTTATATTTAGTAAGTTTAACCTTTTATAGATTCGATAATCATTACCCTATTTTTTACAAATTGCGTTGTTCTAATAGTATATTACTTATTTTTAGGGAATGTTGTTCCTGATGATGGCTTAAGGTTAGCCGAAAATTTGAAAAATAAAGATGTTGCCTGGCGCCCTGTCAATTCTTTTCCTTTTTATATATACATATACATATATACCGGTATATATATATATATATATATATATATATATATATATATATATATATATATATTTATATATATATAGGTTTGAGTCTCGGAGGGAAGAATGAAAACCTAATATTTAGTAGTGGCCCCGAAATCATTGACGATATGCCTATTAGTATATTAGTCTACTTTCAAGCACCCGCGGTTCGCCAGTTTGAAGCTACCGCCGCGGGGAGAACAAGTCGTACGTCATAAGTGCAACGCTAATTCTCTTATGGAATCGTCTTATGATTGAGTACTCACTACGAAAAAGTTTTTAAAAAATAAAAAGAGAAAATTAACTTAATACTTGTTATATAAAAGCTTCCCATCTCGGTGGATTTCTTGTGTGTGGATTCTATCCCTGACGCTGCTCTCTGAGACGCCATTCTCTCTTCCATGACATATTAAGACTAAACTCAAAGATATCAAACGAATGGGAAGGGGATGGGAGGGAGGGTCCTACATCGTCAATGATTTCGGGGCCACTACTAAATATTAGGTTTTCCTTCTTCCCTCTGGGACTCAAACCTATAATTTATTAGTGGCCCCTCCATCATTGACGATATGCCTGATATCTCAAGACTGGAAGAGGACATTCGTGACAATATAAAACCACTAACAACATATTATAGGTAGAGACAAAGAATCATATAGCAGTTTTAAGTCTTTATTGCTTACATACAATAAAAGTAAAAATTTGAAAAGAAAAGCAGTGTGTTACTTACTTACTTCAAAGAATATCTGCTTCAACTTGACCGACTAGGTACAACATTAAGATATCTCCCTTTGAGATTCATAATCTTTGTTGACCGGGAACATTTCTCTATTCCTGTTCAACTAACACAGACATATACTGTATATACTGTACTTGGGTTATATTTCTTGTCCTTAATTTTTAATTGTACAGTTTTTCTAATATGTACGTTTTCTTTATCTTATATAGTTGTAACTATGATAGATTTCTTAAAATCGAAAAATATTTTAGAGCTGTAGAAACCAACTTGAATTAAGTATCACAGTTTGTGATCTTATCGCTATATCCGGCGGAGGGACTCAGGGGTCTTTTGGGCTTTCCGGTACCCCCCCCCCCTTCTTTTCTCCTTAAGATTAAACTTAATTAATAATAGCACATGGACCAACTCGGCTAGCTTTAGTTTTATCTGGAGTCTCGGTAGGTATTGCGTCTAGAAAGTATGACCGGTAACCACAACTCGGTGTTAGCTTAAATAAATTGCCACAATTTGAGAGACGGCCCACTTTCTGATGTCACTGGCTCCGCCCTTTACACCTGGGATAATAATCCTACTGAAGTCTATAAGTAACAAATTTTAATCCACTTCTTGTGACGCAGATACCTGTCGTGTTGACTCCTAAAAACTGGTTGTTGAGGTTATGTTATCCTTCGAGACTTACCACTTGCCCCGGGCACCAAGGTGATGCGTAATTGTAATTCCGCATTCTTGTGCCTGGCTCGACACTTAGTGAAATATTTGATTACAATGTTTATATTTATGAAACTGGGGGGGCTGAATGACTTGTCTTTTTCATTCAGTCTCCCAATTCTGCGGCCATTAGTTTCGTTGCTCATCGCCGTCAGCTCACTTATTGTCTTGTCGTCAAGGCTTATCAGGACCAAGGCCTGTAGTAATTTTAATTAGTTGAATTCCGGCGCGTGATTGTACTTGCGCATATGAATGCCAAAAAATTAAGCTTTGTCCCGCGACCAGGTAGGCATGAGCTGCCGATAAGTTTGTTATGGACCCTATTTTCTCTTCCTGTGGTATGGATAGATTGGGTTAGAATGGCCAAACAGTAAGACTTCAGTGCCACTTTTACCAATGCATATTGTTTATACAACCACTCTTAGTTTCTAAAGTTACTTAAAGAGACTTGTGAGCTGTATCTCCCATACTGGTTGATAGTGTTGTTCAATGGAATCGGCATTGTTATCTGGTATACTTAGTCAATTGGTTAAGACAAATTTATATGTCAACATCCCCATGCTGAGTTAGCCCTGTGGTACTTTGAATGTTCAGGTGAAAGTCAAGGAGGCCTCTGGGGTGTTATTTGTCTTAGGTGGGCGTATGATACCGGAAATACATCCGGATGTTCGTCCCTTGTTTATGGATGGTGATACCCTGACTGAGCCGGCCCAAGTGGCGCGGTTGGCGGGGCTAACTCCGGTCAACCTCATACTGCTTACAACTTCAGAGTAAAGCGTCTGGAGGCGGAATTGGATCGATAGAATTCCTTTTGTGCTTGTCTTTCCATCCTGCGTTTGGACCTTCATCCCGGCCTTTTCCTGCGGGTTGGGAAGGTGCCCGCGCGAATAGCTCCCTAGTGGATGGTATGGTTCTGCCACAATCTCGTTGGAGATGTTTGTGCTTGAGAGTTTATTTTATTCCGGTTCTTTATCTCCGGGACGGAGCGTTGATCCATATGTTCCCTACTCTAGGGATATTAGGTGCCTACCGATGGTTGCCCCGCGTATCGGCCAGGGCTTAACTCGGTTTGTATCATTCTAGTCACCTTCCGAGACCTCGTTGACTCTGCTAATGAAATATAGTGTACTGTGTCCAATTTAACGATTGTAACGGCTATTGATTTCCTTTTTAGGCTGGTCCTTGAGATTTTGATGGAAAAACAGAGTGGTTAGAAGCTCTTGTCTTATGACCTGCAGGTTTGTGGCTTAGAATTAAAGACCTTTCTGTAATGTATAGAACTGTAGATGTTTGATGCAATTACCCAATTTATTGACTCAGGCATCCGTGTCTATCCATACCCTAGGAGGAAACGAAAATCTCGTCGCTAATGAGTGACATAGTTTCTTCCATGCCCAGACTGCTAGTAAGGTACAAAATTAATGGTGATGGTTTCTGATTTTCCCACCGGTCAAAGAGGGAAAAACATCTCGTAAAATTAATGGATGGTTTCTGATTTTCCCGCCGGTAAAAGAGGGAAACATCTCGTTACCTTCCCTGATTAATCTCTGACTTTCAACCGGCCCACTTAATAATTAGTTACGTCCAGGTGAGAGAACCGACCCGGGATTCCATCTTCGTCTCGTCGTGTTTTAGTTTGGCAACCGCAACTCTTTTCCTTCGAATTCTGTTATGGTTGTCCACACTTCGACTGAGAGTGAGAATGGTTGTGTCCCCGGCCCGTTTTATCCACTGGAATACCCTTATAGTAATGGGATGTGACTTTTTTGCCACATCTATCCTGAACCTTATGGATAGTACATGAATTCTCTGATATGGATATTGTAGGCACTGAGATTAAATATAGATTATAATGTAAGAGACATGGAATTAATGGTATTATACAACTTTGCCCTTACCCGGCAGTCGTCTTCCACCTACCCACTATTTTGAAATCTTGAAACTACCCTTGTCTTACCGCTTGCCAGACTCATCACTTTAGGCCATATAAAAATGGGGAGCTGTTGTATGACCCAGTTAACTGTCCTGAAGGGTGAAAAGGAACATTTTTACTCCTGGGATGGGATGATCCCCACACCCTGGGGGGGGGGGGGGGGTATCAATGGTGTTAAGCAATTATAGTCTGATTATGGCAATACGTACTGTGGACGTGTCAACATAGCTTGTTGTTTAGGCCGGAGCCACCTGGGAAAAAACGGCTATTGACCTTTTTTCACGTTGTACGTAAATGTAACTATTAGGTGTATTCGCCCACGCCTGCCGGGGTTAACCCAGTGACTACCGTAGGGACCCCTGGCTGTTGCCTGGGTGTAAGTTACGGAGTCTACCCTCGGATCCGCACGCCTTTGCAAGGCCCCGGGAGAGAGAGAGAGCATTGGAATCTAAAAAAAGGCAGGGGGGGGGGGGTATAGTCTGGGATCGACGATTGCCTGGTGATGGTCGAAGTCGTATCCTAACTAGGCAGACTCATAATCTATCTTCCCTTATCCTGTTTTTCCTCGGCTAATGACTGATTACACATCTGTTGAACTGCTTGTCTAGTCTCATTGTCCATTACTGATGCTGTCAACACCGGCGAAAGGATTACCCGGTGGTAAATGTTACCGGGCAATCCTTTTACCATAAAGAGTCTTAGCTGTTGCCTAGCCCGGACAGCTTCTAGAAAGGCTGTTCGTATGTCCCTGATTGATTTCGCCGGGTGGGGGAGAAGAAGTTGTTGAAATAACCTTATTGTCTCACTCATACTTTAATCTGTCTGAGACTCTTCTGGTCGAGAGATGGACTGGGCCATTTGTCTACTGAGTAAAAATATTGTGAACATGCAATGTGCATTGTCTTGTAACATGTACTCTCTTTGAAGATCTATTAGATGGGGAGTATTGAAAGGGTCCTGAAAGTTCTGTTGTGATAATTGTGGGAATGCTAGGAATTCAAAGATGGAGGTGGAGACACCTCCCGGTCTTGGACTTAGCAAATCAAAGTCAATTTGGTTAGGAAGAGGAATAGCAAGGGAGGGCTGAGATGTTAAAGCGATAGCAAACTGTTGGGCCTCTGTATCCCAGTCCACCCATGTCCTAACTGCCCCAGGAGCAATTCCTGATTGCCCGACGGTAAGTGAGCTGGAGTAGTTACTAACTTTGGTTCGTCTATCTTAAATTAATCATAACCGTGTACTCCATAAGGTCAAGAGCAATCAGGACAAATTAGATCTTCTGGGGAAGGAGGCATAAGTTGAGCAGGTACATAGACAAAATACTGATAGTTCCATATATTGGGAATAGCCGTAATTGGTACCTTTAAAATCCTACCCTGTGTATTCTTAGCATGGAACTTCTTATCTTTATTGATTTCAATCGACCACTCACGTGGCACTGCGATCTCCCTCGCAATGGACCTGTGCCCCGAACCTGATTTGGTTGGCCTTACAGGAAACCAGAAACACTTTGATTCTTGCCCGTGAGGGCTAGTGGCTTTTGATTGCAATTGTTTATCTATTGAAATAGCATGGAAAGCTGTGTTTGAACAATGATAGGGGGTTGTCTGGGAATTGGGTACTGTATTTTTTTTTTTTTTTTTTTTTTTTTTTTTTTTTTTTTCTATATTCCAACTTACTTCCTCTCGGGCATAGGCTGAGAGCCTTAACATTCACCGCTTTACAATGAACAGTGAAGCCCGTGAGGTCTTGTTCCAGTCTAGGGAGTGAGACATGTGAAGCACGTAGAGCACAACGAGCACCTGCCATCTTGCCTTCACATGAGGCACGGTGCTCACTCATGACCCGAAACGACCCCATCTCTGAAGCCATCTCGTTCCCGTGCTTCACTGTCTCACCCACTACACTCGGACTCTCACACTTACACACACACAACGCCACCTGTTGAGCAGATAACTATATTGGTACCCGCCGGGGGACATGAAGTTACTTGAGCTGTAGAACAGCTGGGCTTTGTTAGCGTGCTACTTTTGGGTGGTATTCTAGCTGTGGAAATGGTTGGTGTTTTGAGCACTTTAATTTTAGCTGGCTTGAGTGGTATCACTGGCATCTTTTGGATATCTTCAGTGTTAACCAAGGGGGTATTTTGAGGAGATAGTACGGTAATTTTGGCTGGGGTGAGTGGTAGCACAGAGGCCACCGGGGGAGTTCCCATCGCCGGTGTTGGGGGTATTACGAGACCTTTTGGACATATCACATTGTTGTAAAACTTTCTGTAATACCTCATCTAAGTGTTTAGCTGTTACACATTGACTACGGGATCTCTTGAGAGACCTAGTACGTACTTTCTCTACCTTTTCCTTATGCTCCACATTCTCGTATTGTTCTGATACACCTAAGAGTTGTTCTACTTTCTCCTGTGGTGCCCCGGAGTGTTCTACTTCCTCCGGCAACTCTTTGAGCCTCACTGTCTCTGACTTAGGGTTGGTTGCCTTCTCCATTATTCTATATCCCTGTCCCAGAATGGGGCCTAGCCTACTAGTTGCTAAGGTGCTATTCACGGCGGAGTTAAAGCTACTACCGGCGGGATTATGTTTACCAGAAGAGGTACCACTCGAGGGGATAAGATAACTGTCTGTCTTGGATATAGGTTGATCTAGACCTACCTGAGGAACAGAGTGTGGTGCTAAACGTTCTTCCTTGCGGCAAGGTAAATCAATATTTGAAAACATTCGAGATCTTTGTTGAGGTACCCTCTCCCTAAATCTATCCTTGGGTCCCGACTCAATCCCCCCTGATTTTGCTCCAAGGAGTCCGGGAAAAAAATCCGGCACTTCAGGGGCAGAAACCGAGGGACGAGGTCGTGAAACTGGCTTATGATTCTGTTGCAAAGTTGGTTTTGCACTAGTGTCACTGGCGTGAATCTCTGCCATGATTTGAACCATGGAGGATTAGAAGTCATGTCTCTGTCTTTTGGGAGAGCGAGGGTTCTGGGCTGAAGATTGACTGCACTGACGTTGAGGTGACCTGGTTGTCCCTCTTGGTTGGGCGTGTGGTGATGCCGAATGTGCTCTCTTGTGATGGGGAGGGGGGGTTACCTCAAACAATTCCGCGTCACTGTCAATGGCTAATAGGTTTACAAGTTGAATTTTAGCTGTATTGATCGAGGTGGAGTGTGCTACTGGGGAATCATCATTAAATGAATAGAGCAGAATTAGCTGTAGTAAGTCTGCGTCATCGCATAGTAACTCTATATTAGCCACTCTTTTGGCATATGAGGTAAATTTAGTTTTAATATCGATCAAGGCCGCTAGGCACGAAAGATCTTCTAAACTCATCCGGTCCGCATAGAGGTCTGAGCACACCGGGCATTTCTGGGAAGTCCAGAGAAACTGAGACCTATCGATACACATAACACATCGTATACATAGTTTGTGTGCAGTTACTGGGACTAGTGAGCAGGTCGGTGTGGCGTAAATATTAAACAGAGGCATGCTTGTACTGAAACCCCCTCCCCGCCGGGAACGGTTCCTTCCTTTGCTCGTTGTGCTGCGCAAGATGTGATGAGGTCTGGAAATAAATATTTCCAGGAATCAATGCTCATAAGGATAACCCAAGAGGTTTTACACATCCTAACACCTGAAATACACCGGAAAATCAAGTAGTCCAACCGCTACCTTAACTTTCCGCCGTATTTCTAAGTGACGACATCCCTCCTTGAAGGTGTCTTCTCAATTGAACTGCTTACCTATGACATGAGTCACTGACCCTTAATACCAAGTTTTAACAATCTGTTGGTCTATTTGGATTAGCGGAATAGTTAATGAATTACACGGGACTGAGCCGCCGGGCGTAAAAAGTCTTACCGTGAGGTTATTGGGTGAGTTCTTCCGGCGTAGCCGGGGTCCCTTCCGTCGAACGTAGCATGTCTGCCGTCAGGTGTGTGGTACCTAAACCACGCCGGGTCATATGGAACTAATCCCGTGCGCCTGCGAGGCGAAAAAAACCGCAACAATACACAGAAAGAGCCGGCGGGAAAGTACAAGGGGAAGTCAACCAAAAAGGGGACGACAACCCAAAGACCCGACAGACAGGACATCTCCTGACCCTCTAACATGTAACCTAATGCACATGAACCACGAGGGAAACTTAGGGCAACAATATTATCCTAATATTATATAATAAGATAAATATTACCCCTAGTCCACTAAGAAGACCCCTACTGAGGCTGGCCACAAGGCTTGTAGTCATCGATGTCTTGGCTGTTTACCTACCTCCTGAAGACACAGCAGCATCTCCTGAATGGGTCCCACGATAGGGGGCCAGCGCAGACACGGACCCTAGAAGATTTCACACCAAGTGTGACAACCCTTGAACTAGGCCGTCCGCTCAAAAATAAACAATGCAACTGCCTCATAAGGTCGGCCTGAAGCATAACTCTGCAGATATGTAGCCTCCTAACTAGGTAAAAGCAAATCTAAGGTGCAGAAACACTGGAAACAAAAAACACATGAGGCGCTGATCCTGGAGACTCGTAGGCGCCTGTACAATAGTACCCATTTTTAAAACTCCCTGCGGGCATACCAATGGGGCAGCCTGTGCTAGGTAATCTAAAACCCTGTTCAATACAACTCTGATATTATACAAATGAGCAAGGACTCACTAGAAGCGAGCGAACGAAGAATGTGGCGGAGCACAGGCGGCACACGTCCAGACAGGATGACCGCGGGGAGAGGAAGAGAGAATGGCGTCTCAGAGAGCAGCGTCAGGGATAGAATCCACCCACAAGAAATCGACCGAGATGGGAAGCTTTGATATAACAAGTATTAGGTTATTATTTTTATTTTTTACAAAGTTTTTTCGTAGTGAGTACCCAACCATAAGACGATTCCATAAGAGAATTAGCGTTGCATTTATGGCGTAGGACTCTTTCTCCCCGCGCAGTAGTTTCAAACTGGCGAACCGCGGGCGCTTGAAAGTAGGCTATTATACTAATAGGCATATCGTCAATGATATATATATATATATATATATAATATACTGTATATATATATATATACAGTATACACCGGTATATATATATATATATATATATATATATATATATATATTTTTTTTTTTTTTTTTTTTTTTATGATTAAAAAGGAAACAACAGAGGAGAAACGCGAAGCTGCCTGTAACAAGTGTCTCTGTAACACTCCCCCCTCACTGATCCACCTTATACCAGACTAAGGGAAGACCTTACACGCGATGACTGGAAGACTGGCATAATAGTCCCCCTATACAAGGGCAAAGGGAAAAGAGGAGTGTGTGGTAACCACCGAGGAACATGTCTTCTAAGCGTAGTAGGGAAGGTGTACAGTAGGGTAGTGATTGAGAGAGTGAGAGTGAGAACGGAGAAATGGATAGGCGACAAGCAGGGAGATTTTAGGAAGGGAAGAGGATGTGTAGATCAGATTTTTATGCTGAATTGTGTTGTGGAGAAATATCTGGAGAAGCAACAAAAGGTATATGTTACCTTTATGGACTTGGAGAAGGCCTATGACAGAGTGGATAGAGAAGGTATGTGGATAGCACTTAGAATATACGGAGTAGATGGCAAGTTGCTGAAAGCAGTGAAGAGCATGTATGAGGGTGCAAAGGCGGCAGTACGTGTGGAGAATGAGCAGAGCAAGTTCTTTGACCTTAATGTTGGGTTGAAACAGGGGTGTGTGATGTCCCTGTGGTTGTTTACTGTATATATGGATTGAGTCATGAAAGAAATACTAGGAAGAGCAGTGGATGTTGGTATATTGCTGAACAGGGAGGGAAATGAGTGGAAGCTGCCTATACTGCTGTTTGCGGATGATACAGTTCTGATGAGCGATAATGAATGGGAGTTGCAGGGTCGGGTAAATGAGTTAGGAACAGTGTGTGAAAAATGGAATTTGAAGGTAAATGCGAGGAAGAGCAAGGTTATGGTCTTCGAAAGGGGTGAAGTCACAGAGTGTGAGGTGAAGTTAAACAGTCAGGCTATGGAGATCGTCAACTCTTTTAAGTATCTGGGCAGTGTGTTGAGTAAAGATGGGACTATGGATGAAGAAGTGCGGGAAAGGGTACAACAGGGGAAGAGGGTTGTAGGAACGCTGAAAGCAGTAACAAGAAACAGGGTGGTCAGTATGGAAGTGAAGAAGTCCTTGCATGACAGTGTGGTAATCCCGACACTGACTTACGGAAGCGAAACATGGACGTTTGAGAAGAGACTCAGACCAAGAGTGAGAGGGGTGGAAATTAGTTACTTGAGAAGTGTGTGCGGAGTTACATGGTGGGATAGGCAGACTAATGAGGAAGTAAGAAGGAGGTGTGGTGTAGAGGTAGATGTGCTGGAAAGTGTGAAAAGGAACAAATTGAGATGGCTCGGCCATATGGAACGTACGGGAAGCGAGAGAATGACTAAGAAGGTGTACGAGAGCGAGGTGGAAGGACAGAGAGGGAGAGGTAGACCGAAAGAGAGGTGGAAGGATGGAGTGAGTAAGTATATGGATAAAGGCGGTGCTGGTTGGGAGGAAGGGCGTCGACTGACTGGGGACACAGGTGCATGGGGGCGGTTCGTTCGTGGCCACCCCTTCGGGGATCGTGGCGTCAGGCAATAGATAGATAGATAGATATATTTAACCTGATCACAACCGTCAAATGGCTATAATAAAACACAAACTACAAATGCTATGCGCTTTTGTTAACCATTGTACACCATTCCAAACAAACTAGACTAACAACCCAATCAAGTTCCCAAGAGCAACTGGATATCCTAGTGTCACAGACAAGAATAGAAGCTGTCGTTTGTAGAACAAGCAGATGTGAGTCACAGACCAGAGATACATTAGAATACAAAAGCATATCTGCCACATTGAAGACAAATTGCACAGCCCCAAAAGGACAATACACTATAGTTCATTTTTATTAACACTCCTCGAGCGGCTAGGTTAAAAACTTCTACTACCAGCCCAGCGGGCATATTTACCCTAAATGAGCTTCATTCCATGCTCTTTTTCATGCATAAACAAGAGCCAGAGCGTAATACAATTATGTATCCGTGAAAGGGCGTTAATTGAGCTTTCCAATGACACCTGAACCATCCTTTTACGATCACGTAACGATCACGATCAAGTCTTGCAACGATCGTGCAACACGAAGGAAAAATCCCTAAAATACGGTAATTTCCTGACATATTTCCCTGTCTAGGGAGGCAGTGAGTGTGGATATGTATGGAGGTGGGGCCAGTCGCGGCGCGGGAGCCGTGCCGAACGGTCAGAGCCAACCTACGCTCCACCCACCGCTCGGACTCTCTCGAATTTGGATAAAGCTCCACCAACACGACCCAAATTCAAAACCGCCAGGGATAACGACCGAGGACCGAGGGCAGCCATGAATGTAAATGGAGATCCGACCAGAACCAAAAATTTGATTAAAGAACGTTCTCTGAGTTCTAAAACCGCAACTTTAAAGGTTTTCTATGCAAACGCTCGTAGGATACGCAATAAATTTTCAGATTTAGAGGAACTAGTGTTTACAGAAAATTATGATGTGCTTGGCATAACAGAATCTTGGCTAAATACAGAAGATAGAGACTTTTTAGCAGAGTATTCACTTCCCGGTTATGTAATGTTTGAGAACAGCCGAATAAATAAAAATGGAGGTGGCATTTTATTATATATCAAAGAAAGTCTTAACCCGACTCTCTTGACGAAACCTCAAATTGTGAACGTCGACACATCTTTTGTGCTAATACAGAATAATAAAGGTACAAAAATAATACTTGCATTAATATACAGACCTCCAGCTCAATCAGTGCAAACTGACCGAGAAATTTATGAACAAATTGCAGATGTAAGTAACTCACAAGATACCATATTTTTTGGAGACTATAATTTACCTGTGACCAAGTGGGGCGATACTCTTACTTCACACTCCGGACATGACTTGTATGCGAACTTGCAAGAGAGTTCACGCAATCAATTTGTTCGATCGCCGACCCGTGGTAATAACGTTCTTGACCTTGTACTTGCAACAAAAGAAGAATTAATAGAGAATTTGAATGTTGGTGATGAATTCAGTAACAGCGACCATCGTACAATAACTTTCACTTTAAAGTTTACTAGTAACGAACCAAATAGCAGCATCGAAAAAGTCCCTAATTTCAAGAAAGCAAACTTTCATAAACTTAGAGCTATGTTTAACCCTTTCGCTGCGGGTGACGTTCTGGAACGTCCTGGCAAGTTAAAGCGATTTCCAGGCTTTAAAAGCCTGTAAAAAACGTAAAAATCAAGTGTCAGTGGGCGGGAGCGTGAGGGGCCCACCTCCGACCCTCAGAGCACCGAGCGGCTCACTGAGGTTGACTGTGTCTCGCGCGGGCCTCTCTTTGTGTCTCCCAGCAGTGTAGCCCAGCGAGTGAGTGTTATATAATAGCGGGTTTCCCGCGTTTCACTGGCACCACTGCGGGTGAACCAGACCACGTACGGGGCCCGTTCTGGTATCATTTTGAAGCTATTCTCGCCTAGTTTTCGGCAGAATACACTTGATTTAATGCAGATGCTTGATTTATCATTCAAGAGTGCCTGAATATGCCCTAAATAGCCCAAAAATGGCTGCAGCCAAAGGGTTAAAGAAACTGACTGGAGCTTTTTAATTAACAATAACGACATAAATACATCTTGGGAATTATTCGAAACCACTTACCTAAAAGCAGTGCAGGATTGCATACCATCGAAAATACGGCGTACAGGCCATAATAATAAGCCCAAATGGTGGAATAAAGATATTTTAAACTGTCTGCTTGCTAAAAGTTTGCTAATGATAGATTAAATTCCTTACAAAATGACGAAGAACTAGTTAAATTTTTAGAGCTACGACGCAAGGCCAAAAAGTTAATTAAGCAAAGTAAAAAGACCCTGGAGTTACATGTTGCGAATCAAAGTAAAACAAACCCGAAAGAATTCTATAGTTATATCAGAAAGAAAAAAGTAGTTACTTCAACTGTTGGACCGTTAGTCGATGAAAATGGAGAATACACCAAAGACGAAGCACAAATGAGTAATGCCCTCAATACCTTCTTTGCATCAGTTTTTACAATGGAAGACCTCAGTGATATCCCTACACCATCGCTGATTCAGATTGATAATTCAGATGTTCTAAGCAATATCACCGTTACAGAGAGATAAGTATTGAATTGTTTAGATAAACTAAAGGTAAATCAAATGCCTGAACCTGATACAATCTCACCTAGAGTCCTAAAGGAAGCTAAGGATGAGCTCTCTAAACCACTGACATTGCTATTCATTAAATCCTTGCAGTCTGGAACTATGCCTGATCAGTGGAAGCTAGCCAACGTAACACCGATATTAAAAAAAGGCAGCACATCCCTACCCAGTAACTATCGTCCAATTAGCTTAACCTCAGTTGTATGTAAAATGCTAGAAACACTCATAAGAGACAGACTCGTAAATCACTTAGAGGAAGATAACATACTTAACCCTTAATTAGCGGCGAGCAACATAAGTCGAGTTAAATAAAGCTGGACTATGTGGCGGCGCTCGACATAGGTCGTGTGGCAATTTCAGCACGTAATGTTGCTGAGAGAGAGAGACAAGTGGTGGCAGGAGAGTAGCGAGTGTATGACTGCTCCAGACCACCGCGGCAAACCTACTGACATGAATCCCACCTCCTCCCTCCCTCTCTCACTCGCTATATACGGAATTGTATGGGGAAAGTGCCTAATTACATGCTTTTTGCACTCGCGTTGCACGGTTATTGCAAGAAAACTAGCCATCATAAAAGGATCGTTATGGTGTCATTCGAAAGCTCTGTTTATGCCCTTTCAGGGATAGATACTTGTTTTACGTTCTGGGTCTTATTTAGGCATGAAAATGATCACGTAAACAGCCCTATTTTGGCTAAATACACCCCGCTGGGCGGTACATATAAATAAACCGCATAGGCCGCTCGTAAGGTGTTAAAGATACTCAACACGGCTTTCGTAAAAAACGTTCCTGTTTAACAAACCTCTTAGACTTCTTCCACAATATCCTCAACCTCTACGATGAGAGTAAAGCTGTAGATATTATATGCCTTGATTTTCAAAAGGCCTTTGACAAAGTTCCCCACAAGCGTTTACTGGTAAAACTAAAAGCGCATGGAATACAAGACGGTGTGTTGAAATGGATAGAAAATTGGCTCGGCGACAGAAAGCAAAGAGTAGTCATAAACGGTAAGGCATCTAAATGGACCAATGTAAGTAGCGGGGTACCCCAGGGATCGGTACTAGGACCAATTCTCTTTCTAATTTACATCAACGACATAGATGAGGGTCTCACCTGTACAATCTCAAAATTTGCTGACGATACAAAAATTGCAAATAGCGTACTCTCAAAAGAACAAGTTGATGATATGCAACACAATCTAGATAAGTTGTCATGTTGGGCCCAAATTTGGCAAATGAGTTTCAATGCGGATAAATGTAAAGTACTACATATCGGATACCAAAATGAGAAAGCAAACTATTTGATGAATGGCACTCAGCTTAAGAATGTAAACAGAGAAACCGATCTGAGAGTAACAATATCGAGTAACCTAAAACAGAGTCAACAATGTTCAGAAGTTGTTAAGAAGGCAAACAAAATAATTGGCTTTATAGGCAGGTCATTTGAGCATAAATCCAAAGACGATATCCTAACCCTTTACAATTCCTTAGTCTGCCCTCTTCTGGAATACTGCGTTCAATCCTGGTGCCCTTATTACCAAAAAGATATAGACAAGCTAGAACGAGTTCAACGTAGAGTTACCAAAATGATACCTAGCCTAAAGAACAAACCATACGAGGAGCGTCTTAGAGATGTGACGTTAACCACTCCGTTAGAACCGCATGGCTTGTCCTACGGTGACTCGCTAGGATCGCCAGGGCAGTGGATGTGGCTACAGTTGATGTATTATTGTGTGCTTTATTTCATATGAAAGCTCATGTCATGGGTAGTCTAGAAAGGCTCTTTGTTTTCGCCCATGTCAAGGCTTTATATATTTAATTGCAAAGTATATGTTTTATCATTAAGTAGTAATGATAGGATTTGAGAGAGAGAGAGAGAGAGTAGAACAGAGTGAGAGGAGGCGCAGTGTTTTTTGCCATGCTCGATGACGTCACAGCTGGCTGGTCTCTTGGGGATTGGTTGGAGGAGTTTTTTACCATGCTTGGTGACGTCATGTTTGGCTGGCTTCTTTGGTATTGGCTGAAGGAATTGTTACCGCTTTGCCTACGCGGTGCGAGCTAGTGCTAGTATATATACAGCTCTCTTGCCACTCTCTCCCTCAGATCTGGTTTCTAGAACGCATCCCTCTTATCCCTTTGATATCTGTCCCCCTTCTGCGCCTGAGAACCTTTTCCTCTGCCTATCTCTCTCATTTTCCATATCTTTCACCACCTTTTATTAATATTATACCCCCTCTGGTTAACTCTGCATAATCAGCTTCATGCTGGCCAGTTGTATTGTGCGTTAAGGTCTTATATAACCCATGTATGTTAGTTGTTAAGATAAGTTGATCACAAAGCATTGGTTGGCATTCATATTGTTCAATACTGCTTCCTGTAATTATTAGTGTTCTGCTGGATTAGATAATGCTAGACTAGGCGTCTGATACTATAAGGTATTGTTTCCGATGGGTGCTGACTTTAGTTAAAAGCTGCATACCTGAGAACTGGAGGTGATTGGGTAAGTTCTAGTCTGTGTGCCATTGAGAATAGAGCATGCACGAATGAGGGCTTTTTGCCTATACCATTCTGCACTGTTCTAGGCTCGGTTGTTTGTCTTTGAGGTACGCCAGGAGAACGCTTAATACTTCGGTATTAAGGTTTCTCAAGAGAGCTACCCTTCACTCTAACATAATACTTGACGCACAGACTTGAGATTTGCACTAGGCTATGCGGCATGCTATGCGCACCAGTATCTCGTATCATTGACTCTAGCTAGACTTTATCAGTCATAGTAGACATTAAGTATATTAACCAATTACTCTTTTTATGCATACCCGTTTATGATTACACAAGGATTTCGCAGCCTAGTTTGATGTATTGAGACACAAAGGACTTAGGCTCTTTTTGTTGATAGGAATACTGCATTGTCGTGGTGATTATTATTGTTGTAGCGTTTAGGATATTCTTGGCTCCGACTGCATTACATATCCTGCCTTTTTGTGAGCATAGCCTGCTCGAGCATTGTTCCGCTGCCTGCCTTTTTGGGTTCCATTTCCGATTCGAGCATCTTGATGGCATCTAACATTTAAAGAAGATTCCTTGTTGGTGTTGAAGGACTTTAGTGCACTTTCTTTCATGCAGGAGTGCCTGACATTTATTGATTAAAGTAACGTAAGCTGTAACTTCCCTTACCACCTTACTTTGCATACCATAACCAAGCACCTTCGGTTATAGGTAGTAATAGGCTGTTTTCACATAACATTAAGCCTAGAGTAGACGCACATTTATTGAGAGTTTGATAACCTATTATTGCATATAGAACTCTGGAGAGTATTTGTGTTCTTTGTTCACTGGGAATATACATCAGAGGTTGGATCTAGCGCTTTCCGTTGTAGCATTTATGCCATGACTAGTCCAATGAATAAGAGCCCTAATATATTTAAACCTCAGTCGTAACAGAGAATTAAATCTATTTCCTTTAACCCAGCGCAGATTAAGAGGCGACTTAATTCAAGTGTTCAAAATCATCAAAGGCATCGACAATATGAACTGTAGTAAGTACTTCACTATCGACTAATCTAATTACACGCGGGGAAACGGGTGCAAAATTATTGGTAAATCTTTTAACTCACACGAAGCTAAACATTACTTCTTCAATCGAGTTGTCAACTTATGGAATGGGCTTCCCTGAGATGTTATAGACTGCAGCACCGTTGATTCATTTAAACTTCGCCTAGACAGATATCTCGCATCAAACCTGCGATTGACTGCGTTTGTAAATGAGTAACTTTATTTTATCCTCCCCTCAGTTACTAACCCATCTGTCCCCTACTAACTTCCTAATCCTGCCATGGACATTAGTTCCAGGGCAGTAGTTCCCTTACCCACTCTAAACCACTGTTTGGACACTTGATCCTCAGTGTTTTAGAGGACAAGCAGCCTAGAAGGGTCACTAGACCTGTTTTAGCTTAATTTCCTTTGTACTCCTTTGTACCCTTTGTACTCCGAGCCAATTATGTGCTCAACATCGCATTGGACTTAAGTCGGGCCCCGCCATTTAGTCCTTGGTTCTCTTGACCGCCTTAAGTCGGGCCCCGATAGACAAGGGTTAAGTAAGCCAAATGCCTTCACCTATATTATACGAGTAGAGTTATCGAGCTAATATTTCTACTATTTAGGAAGGTCAGTTAGGGAAGAGGTGTGGAAATGTACAGCCCATTTTGTCTAGCCTTTTTTGAGTTACAGAGGTTAGGGGTCATAATTACTGGCTTACTTATGATGAATGAACTATAGTGGATCTCATTCCCCCTTTACTTTGTGCATTTTACTTTTAAATTTGTTTACGTTTCATAGTCATTGTCTGTTTGTTGATCAAGTTCTCTGTGGCTAGCACTTATCTTGCCATTAGCTTCATTAGCTATCTAAATGTAAGTTACTCAGTATTTGTAAAATATTCACCATCCAGTTTCCTAGCTTTCCGATAATGTACTTGGTCAAGGAAATAGTGCTTATTCGCATATTGTTGGTCATGTATACAGTCTATTATTTATGAAATAATTTATACACTTTTGTGTTTATAATAATAGCTTCCATTATGGACACTGGTCAATCAGTAGAGACAATCTTGCACTTTATGAGAGAAAGGAGCTGCCTACACTAGAACTATTATTCAACGAAATCAAAGAACCCACATTAGCCTACAAGGGAGGAAAATCAATTCTACGAAAAGTGTGAGGAAAATCAGCTTCAAGTACGAGAAGAACAGTAGCAGCAGAGCTATTTTGTCACCTACCTATGTCACCTATGTGGAGTTCGCCACTTTGCTAGTGGCACCGAGGAGCGCACCACCCTTCGTTGTTGTTTGAAAATTGGTGCAGCAGACTGTTCAAAGGGGCGGAGCGCTCCCCTGCGAAGATGGGCTCGTCTGTCACTATTTGTAGTTCGACATCGAGGGCTCTCTTGAAGCTGTCCAACGAGACGCCCCTCATGTCTCTTACTTACCGCGGGAATTTGTTGAAGAGATGTGCTCCTCTATGTGATAACCAACCCTCTCTCAGAGAGCCCATACACCCCGATTTTTCATCTTGGGGATATTGCATTCCCAGCCTCTCCTATCACTGAACTTCATTGCTATTCGGGTAATTAGATTCGGTACAAAACCCTCGTGATTTTCCACGTATATATTATTAGTAACGTTCCCTTCTACGCTCAAACAAATACAGCTTAAGTGATTTTAAACGCTCCCAATAGTGTAACTGTTTTACTGAGTTTATATGTGTGGTGAAGTTCCTTTGTACACTTTCTAAGTCGTTAAATTCACCTGCTTTGTATGGGGATGTTAATACGTTACAGTATTCTAGCCGCGGTAGCACCAGGGATTAAAAGAGTGTTATCATAGGCAATTCACCGCTAATTTTAAATGTACGTAGAATCCAACCGGTTAGCCATTTCGCAGATGCAAACTTTGACCTGGTTATGTTCTCTGAATCCCATATTTTCAGACATTATCACCCCAAGGTCTTTCACATTGTCTTTACATTCTATTATGTTGTTGGATTCTGTTATATAACTTGTGTTATCTTTAATTAAATTATCATCTCCGTATGGTATTAATTGTATTTTGTCTTCATTAAACTGCATGTTATTTTCCCTGGTCTACTGGAACACCTTATTTATATCCTTCTGCAGCCGACCTGTGTCTTCCTGTGTCTTTACTATCATACTCAGTTTCGTGTCATCAGCAAAGGAGGATACTGTACTTATTAACTGTGTCTTGTGTTTGCATCTAGGTCACTTAGTAGAATCAGGAAAATAAGAAAATGGAGAGTCATGACATTGTTGATGCACAGAACAAATACTTGCGATAGATGGAGATAAACAGAAGCACAAATCCAAGACTTGAAAGTTTGTTAGATGAGACATGGGTGAACCAAAACACCATTGTTGGGGAATGCTGGACCAACAAAGCTGGAACTGTTGGTCTGAGCATGAATGAATGTGCACGGTTCATTGTTGTGCATGTTGGTGAGATACAAGGATTTGTTCTCGGTGTTTGCTATGGTTCACATTAAAGTTTGGGAATAAAGACGACTAATACGACTCCATGAATTACCAAACATTTAAGTATTGGTTGGTCAAACCAATACTTAAATGTTTGGTCAACTTGGTTTGGTTTGAATCAACTATTATCGAATATTCCACCAAGATCGGTGACAGTCATGGACAATACATCTTACCATTCTACCCAAATACATAAGGCACCATCTACTAATACCAGGAAAGCAGTCATAATCAAATGGCTAAATAATACCTCTATCCTTCATTATCTATCTCTACAAGACCTGAAACTTCATTCTGCTGTTGGTGACACAACATAAATATGAAAGGTACGAGATCGAAGAACTTGCTACAAAGGGAGGGCATAAGGTTGTATGTCTATCCCCATATTATAGCCAATATAATCCGATTGAACTGGTATGGGCTCAGATTAAAGAAACGAAGACACAAAACTCCAACAGCAGTCACAAATTACAAAGAGTCGAACTGGCACGACAGGCCTTAGAACATGTGATTGCCAAGAAGTGGCAAAAGTGCATAGAACATGACTGTACAGTCGTGCCCAATTGTTCTTAAACATTCTGTGAATTTGATTATGCAAGTATTACATATTGAAGCAACCTGTTTATATATAATAGTTAAGAATTACTGCAATAATCAATTTGTAAATGTATACAAAAGAAGGTTTATTCTTAAGTTGGTTATAAAAGTTTTAATTACATAATGAAAATCAAACCTTGGTTAAGAACATATCTCCGTCTACGACTATACATAGAATAGAAGACTACAGGGAATAAGTCATTGCTCTTGAGCAATTATTCAAGCAGTTTGTAGTTGTTTTATCTTAATCAGAGTCGGAGTGAAGTAGTGAGGAGAGTTAAGGTGATCTATCTATCTATCTATCTATTGCCTGACGCCGTGATCCCCGAAGGGGTGGACACGAACGAACCGCCCCATGCACCTCTTTCCCCAGTCAGTCAACGCCCCTCCTCCCAACCAGCACCGCCTTCATCCATATACTTCCTCACTCCATCCTTCCACTTCTCTCTCGGTCTACCTCTCCCTCTCTGTCCTTCCAACTCGCTCTCGTACACCTTCCTAGTCATTCTCTCGCTTCCCATATGCTCCATATGGCCGAACCATCTCAAGGTGTTCCTTCTCACACTTTCCAGCACCTCTACCTCCACACCACACCTCCTTCTTACTTCCTCATTCGTCTGTCTATCCCACCATGTAACTCTGCACGCACTTCTCAAGTAACTAATTTCCACCCCTCTCACTCTTGGTCTGAGTCTCTTCTCAAACGTCCATGCTTCGCTTTCGTAAGGTGATGATAATGGAGTAATTGTTACCTGCTACTGGAGTTTTAGCTTGTGACGTCATTTATGACTTACAATTACATCTTAGCAGATATAAGCATACTTTAGGTGTGTGATAATTATGGTCCACCTCCACGTGGTGCACCCTGGTAACATCTATTTATGACTAATAAATGGACCAAAACAAATATTATGTATCAATATCATATAAGCCTATTTATGTATGTGTGTATGTATATACTCAGGCACATACCCCATTGCTGGGGGTGGCCGACACAAGAACAGAATAATTTAAGGTTCCTATTCTCAGTATCCGGGACCACTTTCGCGTTCTCTCGCCCGTTTCTCTGTCTCGCCGAGTAGGAAAGTTATACAAGGGGATGAGAATTACCAGCCCCCTGGCCCCAGAAGGAAAAGTTGGACAGTAAAAGAGACAGACAGAAACAGCAAAGGCTGGGTAGAGGATGCCAAACCTCACTCTGGATAGGACCAGCCCTAACAATATACAGGTAGTTATAGTCACATTACTTTCCCTATTCTGCTAGGATGAGGGCTGTGGTTTGCTGGATTGCATTTTGTTGTCTCCATAATCTTTGACGCACTATTCCTCCGAAACGACAGCCTCCATGACTTTGAACACTAACACCGTAGTTGGTCACAGAGTTAACCCGCTGGATTTCCGCTACACTCGCTACTTACCCACATATATTACAGTTGTGGAGTGGGTAAGGTAGAAAGTTTGCACCTGTATTTAGAGGGTGTACAAAAAGTAAACATAAGATAAATCTAACCTTCAATGTAGAACTGCATGGTGTCGTTGTTGAGGTTGTTGAGGATGGGGTCTATGGAGTCCCTGGTGAGAGTCTCCAGCACGTTGGCTCGGAGGTCCAGGTTCAGGAGGCTACCAGTCCACTTGAACACCTCGGGGCCCAGACCTACCAGCTTGTTGTCCTACAGAGAACATCATTAGATAATACCTCGGCTGTTATAGCTTGTATTTGGTTGATTAATTGGTTTATTGGTAGAAATGGTAATTTTCTCTACTTTTCGAATGGTTCATATGTATTTGACTGATTAATATCCTTCGTAAGTTAAGAACAGAAATTGGTGAGTTTTACGATTTTCTTAGTTGAATAGTAAACTGATTGTTTGAAATGCTGTGGCTATGTAAATCCTTAACAAGTTGGCAAGTGGAAGTGTTCTTATGTCCTTGGGGGCTCCAATTTTCAATTTACTGTCTTGAATTAGGAGAAGGTAAATAATTGCCAGTATGTTGATCATTGTTTGCTTATTGTTTTTTAATTTATCGGTGTCTTGGCTAATTGCTAAACAAAGTTACGATTCAATAAATGTTCCATGATATAGAAGGACATGGGGACCCCGTACACTTCAAAACACATATATTAAGTGAAGCAAAATAGTGAGGATGTAAATGTACTTTTCTAATATATTCTAGCCTCCCATCCCTACCATTTTAACCCTCTCACGTTTTTGACGCAATTTTGAGCCTATTAAGGATACTTTAAAGCCTTTGTTACCATCAGGGGTATTTAGAAACCTTTAGTTTAGTTACTTCAACCTCTGCAGTTGTCTTTGAGTTAGCTGTGGGCAGAAAACTAATTTTGGAGAGGTAATTATAAGAGTGAGAGAACTCTATTTAGTATTGCTAATCTGGCAACCTCTGCGTCATAAAAACAAACGGGTTAAATATATTGGGTGCACTATTACTATAACTAAACAGTCATGAGATACAACAGATCTGATCTGATACAAACACTGAGGTCCACTTGGTGGTCTAAGTTAATGTGTTCCCAGCTGTGTATTGTGATAGAGAGCTGAGTAGGCATAAATATTAGTGGTGTTAATAACATACAAACCTGGAGGTTGAGTGTGTGAAGATGGTGAAGGCCGTGGAAGCCCTTGGGAGCGATGTACTTGAGAGAGTTCTCCTCCAGGTCCAGCACCCTCAGCCCCTGCAGGTCCTTAAAGGTCTGGTCACCGATCACCTCCAGGATGTTTTTATGTAGATCCAACCGCTCCAGAGATTTTAGACCTTTGAAGGTGTCAGGCGTAATAACCTATTGGGAAAAATGTGCAGTAATTATGAATGAATGCACATTTCTCCCAATAGGTAATTATAAATTACTGTATAATCATCTAGTTACCAAATACAACAACAAATGTATATGAGTGTATGCATTGTATATACAATAAATGTATACTATAAGACTATTAACATGTCAATTTGCAATGTGATTACATATTATGAAACTTTAGCTCGTATGGAGATGCATTACTTCAAAATTCAGTTACTATGAACAGGGTAGATGGACTAAGTAATATGGAAGTTTATGAGTGTTTTTTAAATTGAAGAATAAACATCAGACAATGAAAGCGGAGTGGTTAATAAGTGGATATAGAGAAGTAAACTAGGGTAGTAAGACAATAGTATATTCATGAAACAAAGAGTTGCACCTCTTTCTTAGTCCTAAACTAAAACAAAATCAATGGATAATATGTCAGTAAAACAGTTCCTATAGTTCAAACTGCTCCATATGTAGAGTTGGCCACATACATTTTGTATCCAGTCCATGATTTTTTGCATGAAAGGAACCATAGTGTGATAGACTTAGAAGAAGAAATTGCTATAAACCCGTTAACTGGTCATATTATTTAACAACTTATTACGCCCTGTACCTCTGTATGAGTTGTTGAAGCTTCACTTGGTTCGTGTGAGGGGGATTCATACACTGCCCTGCTTCACCACTGCTTCGTGGCTCCCGTCTCCGGCATGTCTCGCTTCACCTGTTACTTCATACCTACACTTATATTCGTGATTCCTGGATCCTAGAGGGCGCTGACAAGGATTTGGTGGAGTTTCCTCTCTGACCCTCCTATACACCCGAGGTCTCTTCCACCGTCATCTACGTCCTCTAGTCAGTCATATTCTGGATTTACCTCGGTGGTGTTGTGTGTGTTGGAGTACTTACCTCTACCCGTGTCAACTTCTACTCGTGTACTCCTAGTACTCCATCATTCACAAATCTCAGGAGGATACAATTAGGAGTTACCAGGTGGACGAGACCCGAATTGGTGATACTAAAATATTTGCTTCCTTTTTGTTTAATTAAATGTAAATATAAATTTAAATAAGAATATTTATATATCTAATTGCTATTGTTTATTTTGTTAAGAATATTATTATTATTTTCATTAACCATTATTTAATAAGTAATTATCAGTAGTATATAATTATATGTTTGCATATTTTTTATAATAATAATTTAAAATTTAATTATTGTCTATTCTCTATCCATTTAGTTTAAGGCCTATAAATGAGTCAGGAGTTTGAACTGCCAGTAAAATACAACTCCGTGTTAGTGTACAGTTGGAGAAAATATAATTATTATTCAATACCTCAGTATTGGTGTACAGTGGGTTAATTCAATCTTCCTAGTTAACAATCAATAACACTGGATGTCTTGGTGTATATTTAACTGTAAAGTCATATCCAGTCAGTCTTAATGTGTTATTATCAGGGTGTCCTCTACCCCTATATAATCAGGCCTGTTTTTTCTTGGACCCTGGGCCGTAACAAACTCCATAAGAAAATGTACTTCTAATGCAATCCTACTAATACAGTGCAGTTTTGAACTATAAGAACCTGATTCACTACTTCACTGACATATTATCCATTGATTATAGCTTAAATAAGGACCAAGAAAGGGACACCGCTTTTGTCTGTGAATGAACTATTGCTTTTGTTCCCGACTGTACATTGACATGATTATAATTGACAACAAATTATTAGGAGAGAATGCCAAAAAAGTATAAGTGGAAGTAGCATTTTGACATGGGTAAGGGGTGCATGTTTTTACAGTGTAACCTGGAGGCATTTCTGTCATAGTCATCCTTGCTCAGGAGGAAAATGGGATCAGATATGATAAAGATGATGAAATTGTTGACTAAACAAGGGGTTGATCTAACTACCTACTCAAAATAGCACTAAATCAGTTCATTCTTGAGTTCCCAGCACCTAACCTGTATCTGGTTGGAGAAGAGGTGGAGCTCTAGGAGGCCATGGAGACCCTGGAAGGCACGGTCATGGACGATGGTGATGTTGTTGCGGTCCAAGTACAGTTTGGTGAGGCGAGGCAGGTTGACAAACACGTGCCTGTTGACCTCCGAGATGTGGTTCTCACCCAGGGAGAGGGTGTCTAGGGAGGGCAGGTGGGTGAAGGCATTGCGGGCAAGTGTTGTGATGGAGTTGCGAGAGAGGAAGATCTTGGCCAGCGATGACGAATTGCCGAAGGTGTACGCACCAACTGTCTTAAAGGTAGCGTACTGGACCTGAGGGAACATATAGGGTCTAACATCATTATATAATGTTGTTGCCTAAGATGTACGAACAAACTATCTTAATTGTAGTGTATTGGACCTAAAAGAATATATAGAGACTAACATCATTACAGAAAGTTGAAGAATTATCGAAGGTGTATGTATACACAAACTGTCTTAAAGGTGGCATACTGAACTTAAATGCATCAAAAGAAATTCACATAGTTGCATAGTGTACATTAGGGGGTAGAAGTATAGAGATAAACGCAGATGTAAACAACACAACAAATCGTTCTAAAATTATTGCATTAAGATGGTAATTGTCATTGTATAATATTAGCTATTTATGGCAAACATCCACTTCCAATGAATTTACTATTCAATAGCATTTTGGTTCCCAGGTGATCTACATTCATCCACCCATCTCCATCATGGTATGATCATAAATGTATGTTCTTAAATTAATTCTAAGAAGGTCCCTCCATTAGTTTTCAAACATCTCCAAGAATTCCAAAGTGAGCCTTGAACATTATATATATATTTTAAAACTTGTCACCCACACAATATATATCGGTTCTAATACACACCACCCAATGTAAACATACAACTACTAAAACTATCTACCCCCTTTAATCATAATATCATAAAATTAGAAGACAAGTCGCCCAATTGCAGCATGTTGACTGTTAAGCTGATCAACCAAGAAGAATGTGCACTAGTTCTAAGAAAAATGACTGACCTCAAACATGTCAATATTGTGGAGGTGCATGATGGCCACGGTGGGAATGGTGTAGAGGGTTCCGTCGGGTCGGAGGTGGAGGGTGAGGCGCTTGATCTGTGTCTGGGACGAGAACCCTTCCCAGATGGACAGGTTCTCGGAAGTGTCATGGAAGATCCAACAGTTTCCTTCTTCAGCCTGAACAAGATAATTTTGATATATTTATAGACTTAAGCAAACAGAAGAGGTGGGGCAATAATTGGATTAAAGTACAATATGGACAGAATAAACGATTTCACTTGCATTCATTCAGTAGCCCTGTGTGAGCTGAAGGTTGACTTTAAAGAAGGGGAAAGGAACGAGAGGGAGGAAGAGGGAGTGAGTGAGTGTGGAGTGGAGGGAGAGAGGAAGTATTGAAGAGACAGAGAGAATGCTAGGGATGGACATAGGGGGGTTTCCATTCATTGATGTTGTTAATGTGTAGGAAGTATCATAGCATCATGTTGGTTGCAGTGGCGCATTCTTATCACGTCTTAGCTGCTATGACCGGCGCGCCACCCAAGTTTGATATAATTATGTTGTATACACATTACATAATATATACAAATAATTGATGTTTTGAATGGCACACATCATATACTAAACATAACAAATATACTAAACATCAAGACTCACACTGTCCAGCTTCAAGACATCACAGTAGCAGTAGATGACGTCTGGGTTCTGGATGTCACACATGTTGAACTGTGGACCCATAATGGCGGTGGTGTCAGGGTCGTCGGCCAACTTCCGGTTCTGGTTCTTCTTCTTCCTCTTGCCTTCCGTGGCCACCACCACCATGGTCAACAACAACAACAACAACTTATCCGGCGCCATCTTGGTACCCTGTGGGCCGAGAGAGAGGGGCAGTTGGTCAGTTCTGTAATCACAACAGCTTCACGTACAACTTCTCCGGCGCCATCTTGGTACCTTGTAAGGAGAGAGAAAGGGAGACCTGTGTCAGTATATAGGTTTATTGGTCAATGAGTGAAGGTAAATTTTAAATCTTGTATTCAAACATAAATGACAACTGAATTTACTTCTATCAAACCATGCATAAACAGCTCAATCATAACCATTCTTATTTTTTGCTTATTGACTTCCTGTATATACAGCAAACGGAACCAAAGTCCACTAACATGCAATTCACCAACAAACAATATTATACCTGCTTCCAGTAAATTTAGAGGCTATTGCTTGTGGTCATGCGAGGTGAACATAACATTTCCGTGCAGGGTCCTTAACAACCCGCGGACCAGGAAATTGTCGGAATTTTGGTGAAAATTTGATTTACTGAAGCCCCCCCTGCCGCTGACCCCCGGACTGGCTCAGGAGAAACGCAAGGCAATAAAGTATTACTGAGAGCAAGGAATATCTTAATACACATTAATATACTGAATTGATATAGGACCCTTCGAGATACATTTGTAATTTTTCGGTTCCTCCTAAATTACAGGCTTGCTATCGCTCAGCAGAAAAAATCGTCATCTAAGTTACATGACAAGTCAATATTTTGACAAAGATAGAGCGAAAGGGCGTAACATCGCCAAACTAATAGGGCGAAAGTCTTAAAATATCAATACTAATGGGACTAAACTTAAGGGAGAAGGGGGTCCAGAAAAAGCTTCCCCTTAATCTATATCAGCATAAACCTTATAGTTCCTTTGCTTCTTCTGAAAGGTTGTCATCCAATTAAATTATGAAGAATTAAATTATAAACCAACTCCTTTACTTGGAGAAATACTGTTAGTAGAAACTGATGAGTAATGAACGTTCTTCACACAAAGTACATTAATCAGGGAAACTACAGTACAGTCAAATAGAGAAATATCGGTAACAACCCGTAGTATACTGGATCACACACACCATATCAATAAATTCAATACTGGTACACGTAATTATACAAACATTGGATTGTATGTGAGTGTGTGTATGTACTGTATGTGTGGCGTCATATATATTTTGTAGAGCATTGGTGTATTATATGCTTGAATTTCCCCATCTAGTCACGTTATAAATAAGTTCCCTGTGTTTGTGTGGGTGTGGTAATTATTCCTTGTTGGCACAGATAAGCCGTGACCGGTGACCACATCTATTCTCGGGATTAAAGCCTCCCTCACCCCTCCCGCTATTTCTGACCTGGAAGCCAAGGAATATAATAGTTCTGCTTGGGAGAAACGTAGACTAAAGAGAGTCACGCTGTTTTCCTTTGTAAATCTAGATACATGTCTATCTTGAGTAATTATGAGCAGCTTGAGATATTCTACTTCGATGAACTGTTAGTCTTAGAGCAATGATCTAACAGCTGACATAATGAGATCATTAACCATTTACCAAGCCAGACGATGAATTGACTGTTTCCCTTTTTGTTTCGTACCATTATTTTGTTTGTACCGATTATTATTACAAATACATCTCCATGACCTGTTATCAATAAGTATGTTATTCTAACTTGTCTATACATAAAGTAAATATTTACTTAGCTCGAAATACATTCTTTTACTTTCTAAAAGGAAATTATATTGGACACAAATCCTATGTCACACGCATTATCCTTTTGATTTGGGTGCCTCTTTCATTTTTATAATAATTTGTTCGTTAACCAAAACAATGATAAAACAGGTAGACAAGTTAAATGAAAAATAAGTCATCGTCGTTGATTAGTGATTTAATGCTGTATACTATACACGAAAGGATATAATATTTAATGCTGTATACTACACACGAAAGGATATAATATTTAATGCTGTACACTATACACGAGAGGATATAATATTTCCTCTCAGACTTTTCACTGTTTGTGGTCTATTAACCCGGCGCGTGCACGCAGGTTGTAGTGAACACCACAGTTCTGGGCGTCAATATTAAGCTCCATTCCTGCCTATAATCGTCATTTTACAATTAATATCGTTATTACTTATTCATATGTGCCTATTTTACCTTTAACCCTTATTTAGCGGCGAGCAACATAAGTCGAGTTAAATAAAGCTGGACTATGTGGCGGCGCTCGACATAGGTCGAGTGGCAATTTCAGCACGTAATGTGGCTGAGAGAGAGAGACAAGTGGTGGCAGGAGACTAGCGAGCGTATGACTGCTCCAGACCACCGCGGCGAACCTACTGACACAAATCTCATCTCCCTCCTCCCTCTCTCACTCGCTACATACTCAATTATGTACTGAAAGTACCGAATTACCTGCTTTTTGCACTCGCGTTGCACGGTTATTGCAAGAAAACTATCCATCATACAAGGATCGTTATGGTGTCATTCGAAAGCTCTGTTTATGCCCTTTCAGGGATAGGTACTTGTTTTACGTTCTGGGTCTTATTTAGGCATGAAAATGATCACGTAAACAGCCCTATTTTGGCTAAAAACACCCCGCTGTGCGGTACACATAAATAAACCGCATAGGCCGCTCGTAAGGTGTTAATATGAAGATAGTAACCTGTAACAACAATAAAACAAGTGGGAATATCATTTGAATGGTCAAAATCGCGAATTGTTAGCGAGCGGTTCATTCATCAAGTGTGAGCCTCACACCCTCTTCTCTCGAGGGTTGAAGCAGTACTGAGCTACTCCCTCACACTCTCCAGGTCTCTACCTTACGTAACACACACATGACCACAGCCTAAGATCTGTTTGGAGATGTTTACACGAAAATATACCAATGAATAAGGGAATAACAGGGAAAATAGGTGATAATTGAAGGGGGAGAGAGGAGGGAAGGAGGGGATGTGGAGGAGTGATATGAGGTATGGAGGAACAAAACAAAAAAGTTTTAAGTGCTACTGGGGCCTTTTAAAAAAATTTTTTTAGGCCTTACCTCTTAAGAGCTTTCTCGCCGTCGCCCAGTAAAACCTCTTAAGAGTGTTCTCGCCGTTCCTGAGTTAAATATTCCAATAATGTGCTACTGTGAAAGCAGTGACAGTCTTCCAAAATAAAAAGCGATACCGATTCCAGATATAGAAAGTGAATGTAAGTAAACCTTTTGTTTCAGGTTTATATGTTGGTCAGGTCACATCTTCCAAAAGTCACTCAAATTGTTGTCGTCTGGGAATCAAAAGAAAATCCAGTAAATGCTGGCAGAAGGAAAACACGCCTTAATAGGCATTTGTTATCAAGAGTTGCTAAGAGACGCTATAGCATTTAAGAATAACTATACCACAAAACTCCCGAAAATCAGTGCAATAGATCCTCTGAAGGTGTAGCTGAAAGATAAATGCCTGGAGATAACAAAAGAGCATCTTGATAGCCTTTACAGACAGAACTTCATTCGAGTGACTTTTGCATATAATCACCCAGTCTAGTTTTATGTCAAAGTAATTTACACATTATACACTATCACCCATTATGAAAATAATTGCAATTGCAAAATTAATTGTATAGTAAACTGAATGCGCAACTATAAATTTGCAGGTAGTTGTATTGATGTAGAAATTTCACGACCCAGAAGACCCACTCAAGGGTTAAATAATAGCACTCTTGGATACTGACCGATTGTCCCGTCTATCTGGTAAGCTATGGAGATTGGCCTGGTGACCCTCTCCTAAGTGAGATGACCTGGCAGCAGAGAGATCAGTAGTCAAGGTCTTACGAACTGTACTACTGGTTTGGCTGTAGCAATGATGTTTACTTTAGGAGGGTGACTGTGGTAATCTCATCCTCCTTAGTGCTCTCAGTGGTGGGGTTTTCTCCAGTTGATGAGCATATACTGTTGGTGATACTAAAATAGATGTGTTAATGTTTCATTTTTTAACTTTTGTTTGCAGTGTACACTCCTTTTGAGAAATGGGATTTAGGAAACAAAGAACATTTCTATGCCAAAATCGACTCTATTGTGGACCAGTTCCACGCTTAGGACACTATCCTAGCCCTCCTCCATGAAGCTGACAGTATATATTATTGTGGACCAGTTCCACGCTTCGGACACTCTATTGTGGACCAGTTCCACGCTTAGGACACTATCCTAGCCCTCCTCCATGAAGCTGACAGTATATATTATTAAAGTTCTTATTTCTTGACAGTGTTTACTATTAACCCTTGAGGCTCATGACACGTTCTGGCAGTTTATTCTGGCTATCATTATACATTTTTATTCAGCTTAGAAAGGAATTGTGGGAGTCAAAAGGGATGATTGAGATTTTACCCCATTGACTACCAGAAAGCCTTTCAAAACTGAATGAAATCGCTTAAGGATACCCCGAATAAACATTCAAAACCCTTCATCATCCTCAAGGGGTTAACTGATCTCCCCCACAGACTCCTTCCTAGACGCCCCACACTGCCTATAATGCCAACACATAATAATTACCCGTCAACCAATCACCATTACAAGGATTTACACCCAACATAAAGTATCACTTAATTTAGTGAAGATGTAGCATATGGTGGACCAATATTCTGCCTTAATGATAGGATGGCTATATTGCCTAGCTATTATACTAGCTATTATTACTTAGCGGTTAACTCTCTCTATTGCATACATTAATGTTACGTTTTATTATTACTTACGGCATTCTATTTAACCTTGATACTGCACAAACCTGAATACATGATTAAACTATACAAGAAAATTAAAAACAATACCGAATAGAAACAGTATAATGTATATCAGTGGTATGCCAAATTAGATATTACCCAAGTTAATTCTACAGCATTATGACCATTCCTGTTCAGGCGGTATAAAGTAACAAAATGTCCAGTTGTGTTTATGCTAATCAGCTTAACGAACTGACCATTATACATACAGGTGTTTTTAGTGTAATACCTATGGATTATTATATATTACTCCCTGTGTAACTCTGAACAAGTATGTAATTTGTACGACATACACATATATATTTGTACGACATACACATATATATTTCCAATCAGTTCCAAAAAGGTCTGTCATTGTATGAGAGTAAAAATGCAATCATAATTAGTAGTTTTTGTTAGATAACTCTTTTTTTCCATCAATGTATTATGTATTCTATCAATCATTCACTTGAGAAGGGTTATGCCGCAACACATAATTATATACAAATATAATATATCTTTTAATAATGCAAAAGGTTAGCTCCAAAGTTAAGCAAAGTCAGCCACTATATACAGTATAATTAATATAGTTTTTATTTTTGTTTATGGCGTTCTTTATTATTATAATTAGTATTATATGAGATACCGAAGTCTCCAACCAGGGTGCAGAAACACCATCAAGATGAATCCACACAAAACACCCGGAGGCACTGGAGAGAGACTACGGCAACTTAGGAAAAAATTAAAACATATATTACTGTATACTGTTATATACATATACATATATTAAACACATATAACATATTATGCAGTGGAGGATATCAAGTATAAATATAATACAATAAAATAGAATAAAACAAGTTTACAAATTAGAATTAATGCTGCAAATAAGCATTAACTCTAGACTTAAAAATGGAGATATTAGCTGAATTGACTAGCTCATTTGGCAACTTATTCCACAAGTCAACCATGGCCGGCACAAAACACCGTGAAAACTGTGTAGTAGAAAAATTAACACGGCTCATGGCAAGATCATTAAGATTGCTTGTGAATCTAGTTGCACGAGCCCCCCGGACATAGGGCCCAGGCAGAACCCCATGTAAGGGATGCTGAGGGTTGTTAAAAACTTTAAATAAAAGACTAAGGGCACCAACTTTACGTCGATGACACAGATCAAGAGACAAATGAGGTAGAATAAAACTGATGGAATTTAGTGACCTGTCAAGCAACTTGAGATGGCAGTCAGCTGCTGACAACCAGACAGGTGAGCAGTACTCGAAATGTGGAAAAATAAAAGCATAAAAAGACTTGATAACTGTGGCGTCACAAGCAAATGTTTTGCAATTTTTCGGGGAAATGGAAGAGGAGAAAGAACGAATATGCTTTTCAAAAGTAAGTTTAGGATCAAGAGTAACTCCTAACAAACGCAGAGTATCCACATTCTCAATTTGCTCGCCAGAAACTTGTAGATAAGGATGGGGAGGATCCAAGGTACGAGATCTGCTGATGATAATGGAGTGTGTTTTACTAGCATTAAGTTTCATGCCCCAAAGTTCACATCATGATGACATTTTGGCTAAATCCCTATTCAGAGCAGTAGCAATTACGTGTCGATCTATTGGTGATGGAATTGACGCATATAAAGTTGTATCATCAGCATTGGAGATTAATTTATTTTCAAGCTCGGAACACAGGTCAGCAGTAAAAATAATAAAAAGCAAAGGCCCAAGGACACTGCCTTGTGGAACACCAGAAACAACAGTAACAGAAGGGAAATGACACCCATCAATGACCACAGACTGTGATCTTTTCGTCAAAAAATCTTCAAAGATCCTTAAAAAATTGCCACCAATACCGATGAGCTGTAACTTATACAGAAGTGCTTTATGGTTGACTAAATCAAACGCAGAACTAAAGTCAATAGCCACGACACGAGACTCATGTCCCTGGTCCAAAGAAGATTGGAAGTCATGGGTGAGTGTAAGAAGCGCATCACAATCATGTACCCAGTCCCTTACGAAAACCAAACTGTGAGTTTGGTATCAAATTATGACTATTACAATAAGAGGAAAGGCGTCTGGACAAAAGCCTCTCATAGAGCTTGGAGAGGATAGGTGTAATGGAGATAGGGCGATAGTCATTAGGAGATGATGAGGCAGTATTTCCCTTTGGAATAGGAGTGATAATAGCCTTACACCAGCAAAGAGGAAAACTACCTGATTTCAAAAGCAACCTAAACACCACGGCCAATTTAGGTGCCAAGACCACTGCAACCTTTTTTAAAAAGAGAAGGAAAAACCTATCCGGGTCTGTGCCACCATAGGTATCAAGATCCAGCAAGTACCTTTTCAGTTCAGCTGATTTGAATGCCATTGAATTGAGGTTGGGTCTAGGGAAACATGTCAATGGCAAAGACAATACCTGATTACTCTGCTAATTAATACAAATATTAGATAGAATATTGACCTTCGATAATGGATCAAAAGAGATGGATCCATCAGAATCACAAAGAGGAGGCATGGAGGAATCTATTCCAAATAAAGAGGATTTCAAAGCGGACCACTATTTATGAGGCTGTGTAGCTCCTGCCAGAACATCCTGAAGATGGGAGTTATAATCCCTCTCAGCACCATCATAAACTCTCTGCGCATCTGCCCTTTTAAAAACATAATTTTCCCAATGCAAGGGGGTTTGATTACGCCTCCATAGCCGATATGCAGCCTGTTTGTCATCAAATGCATGCTTGCAATCATCATTAAACCATGCATTATCCCTGATACGAGACTTAATTGTTTTTGATGGAACACTTTTGCGAAGGATACCAAGAAGGGAATTGTTGAGGGCTGAAACCGGGTCATGAGATCTTAGTATGTGATTCCACTCAATATTACAAACATCATTACAAACATTGTCCCAGTTAACCCGGGATTTAAGGTAGACTTTACGTGAGAGAGTAATATCAGGAACAGAAAAATAAAGATTAATTTTACACATGATGGCATTGTGGTCGGAAGTGCCAACAGGTACAAGAATGGAGGTTTCTACAATGCCAGGAATAGGCCTATCTGTTAGCACTAGATCAAGACAATTTCCAGACATATGAGTAGGTCCTTGGATTAGCTGTTCACAACCAGATAAGTTTGCAAAATCCAAGGCAGCAAGACCATTTCTATTAGTTGGAGAGACCGAGTTCAACCACTCTTGGTGATGCGCATTGACATCACCAACAAAAATAAAGGATGATTTAGCTCATACTATTCGAGAGGTCTTCCTTGTTTTGCATGGAAGTGATTGAAAGTATCCCAATTATGATAATTATAATAAAAACGTGTATATTTAGAGCCGAGAGCCAAAATAAAGTTCCCTAACCTAAGTTATCATGGTCATCAGACTTATCGTACCTAGGCTGCTACAAGAGTGCCAACATATGCCCAGGGGAGTAGGATGTAGGCTTGTTTTCATAAGGGGCTGCTGGACCAAAAGAATGAGAACGTTCAAGTCTAACCCGAAAGCAAGGACATGTTTATGTAAGAAGCCTCACCTTCCAGCACTGGGGCTTGAATCCTCACTTCCTGAACCACTGACTTCAAGTACCGTACAGAAAACATAGTTCATATAACCATCCAAGGTGGTGTGTGTGTGTGTGTGTGTGTTATAGTTAGTGTTAAAATAGTTGATATATTTATTTTCTTACTCGTGAATAAATTTCATAATTATGTACAGCATATAAGGTTCTTCAAATCGTTGAGCATAATCAAGCTGTGTTCATGAAAATATTCAGTAGGATTAAAGTTCGTCCAATAACCTTTATAAAATCAATTGCTGTAGTGTACTGTCAGTATGGATGTATTGAAGCTATCTAGAAATATCAGTCTGCCGTGCTTCTCTCAAAGACCTACCCAGTACCCACCACTGGTCCTCATAGGCTAATGCAGTGTACTCTGAGTATGAATAATATTGAAGCTATCAGTCTCCCGTGACTCTCTCAAAGACCTAACCACCACTGATCCTCATAATTACCAAACTTTTCAAACAGACCTGACGAGTTGGAGATTTTGCCCTCTCCTTTTTCACCAGATCATATAATTTCACATCCTCCGACCTGGTAGGGTTATTGATAAACAGGTTTACCTTTCTGTAAAAATCTTCTGTTATCACTGAATGTGAACATGATAATACTGGCACGGTATTTACTATTCAGTATTTCGTGTTTTTAATTATATTAATATATTTTTGTTTTTTTCTATCTATCTATCTATTGCCTGACGCCGTGATCCCCGAAGGGGTGGCCACGAACGAACCGCCCCCATGCACCTCTGTCCCCAGTCCGTCGATGCCCCTCCCCCCAACCAGCACCGCCTTCGTTCATATACTTCCTCACTCCATCCTTCCACCTCTCCATCGGTCTACCTGTCCCTCTCTGTCCCTCCACCTCGCTCTCGTACACCGTCTTAGTCATTCTCTCACTTTCCATACGTTCCATATGGCCGAACCATCTCAAGTTGTTCCTTTTCACACTTTCCAGCACATCTACCTCCACACCACACCTCCTTCTTACTTCCTCATTAGTCTGTCTATCTCTCCACGTAACTCCGCACGCACTTCTTAAGTAATTCATTTCCACTGCTCTCACTCTTGGTCTGAGTCTCTCAACCAACGTCCATGCTTCGCTTCCGTAAGTCAGTGTCAGGATTACCACACTGTCATGCAAGGACTTCTTCACTTCCATACTGACCACCCTATTTCTTGTTACTGCTTTCAGTGTTCCTACAACCCTCTTCCCCTGTTGTACCCTCTCCCGCACTTCGTCATCCATAGTCCCATCTTTACTCAACACACTGCCCAGATACTTAAAAGAGTTGACGATCTCCATAGCCTGACCATTCAGCTTCACCTCACACTCTGTGACTTCACCCCTTTCGAAGACCATAACCTTGCTCTTCCCCGCATTTACCTTCAAATTCCGTTTTTCGCACACTATTCCAAACTCATTTACCAGACCCTGCAACTCACATTCATTATCACTCATCAGAACTGTATCATCCGCAAACAGCAGTATAGGTAGCTTCCACTCAATTCCCTCCCTTTTCAGCGCTACACCAACATCCACTGCTCTTGATAGTATTTCTTTCATGACTCCATCCATATATACAGTAAACAACCACGGGGACATCACACACCCCTGTTTCAAACCAACATTAAGGTCAAAGAACTCGCTCTGCTCACTCTCCACACGTACTGCCGCCTTTGCACCCTAATACATGCTCTTCACTGCTTTCAGCAACTTGCCATCTACTCCGTATATTCTAAGTACTTTCCACAAACCTTCTCTATCCACTCTGTCATAGGCCTTCTCCAAGTCCATAAAGGCAATATACACCTTTTGTTTCTTCTCCAGATATTTCTCCACAACACAATTCAGGGTACAATAATACTATATATTCATATTTATAATTATTAATGTAATCTGATAATATTAACACGCAGGCCTTTATCAGAGACATTTTCATATATTATGCAGTAACAAATATGAAGTCAAGAAGTAACTATTTTCTACATCATTATCATCATCAATATTCATATCAGTTTAGTTTAAAAATAGTCAAATAATTTCAAGAACGTTTTGAGGGGTCTTTCATAATCCAAATGTATTCAGCTGATGAAAGCAAGAAGAATATATATGCATCTTATTTGAGTGATGAAACAGCAAGTTGTATATGTTTGAAGCAACTTCCTGCAACCCCTTCTCTGTTTCCTCACACTGTCTCTATCCTAGTTACAAAGCCAAAGGTGGATGCAGTGTAAACGTGTCCAACAAACTCGCTCTCGTGTTCCTGATGTTGATTCCTTTGAAGTCTCACCTCTCTGGTTCAAACTTTCCTGTCACTCTTAAGGTAAATATTACTGTTCTGTATCCATCACCAAACTCTACTGACTTTCTTAAATTCATTGACAATCCTACCTTTAAACTGGAAAACATTCTATCCATTTCTCCCTTCTCTGAAATCTCCATCTTGGGTGATTTCAATGTTCACCACCACCAATGGCATTTTTCTCATTTCACTGACCAACCTGGTGAACAAGCCTACATCTTTCTTATCCTAAATAACTTAGAACAGATCACAAACTTAAAGTATAACTGTTACCTGTCCTATCTCTCCAGTACGGCAATCCGATCCTTCCAGCCGATGACACTGCCAACTAGGAGACTCTTTAGCAGTATTTACTTGATTTGCCATGGAATAATTTTTGCTTCCTGGGCCAGGGACTCTCAGAGTGAGCCGAACACATTATCAAGGTAATCATCTCGGGCATGGAGGCATACATTTAATTTATTTTTCTGTCAGACTAATGCAATTTCTGTTTTGGTTTACTCACGCTTGTTCTACTGCTATCAAACTCACGAATATCGTGCTTTCTATGTTTCTGCCCGGAAGCTAGCCATATCTGTTCTTCGACTCGCCAAAAACTCTTTCACCAATTATATATGATCTGAAAATTCCAAACCTTGCTCTGCCCAAGCTTTCTGGCATCTAGCCATATGCCTTTCGAACAATTTAATTCCTCGTCCTTCCCTCTTCTTTTCCACACCGAAGGCACCACTGTTAATTCTTCCTCTGGCAAAGCTGAACTCTTAAAGCCATGAATCACACACATGATTCATGGCTAAGGACATCCAACCATTGATGTCAGGAACTGCTTGGAATGGACTGAGTCACGGCCTACAACCTCCCACAAAGAGACCCCCAAGAATGGAGTCGGAGGTGAAGTGCAGCCACGTGCTCTCCCAACATAGGCCCCTATTAATTTATCGATTGATTGAGTATATTTTTCTTCACTTTCTAACTTCACACTTTTCAACTTTCCTCCAACAGTCCCTCCATCACCATCATCACCCTCCCACCATACTGTTCCCTTCAACATTGTAGGCTACAATAAACTGTTCCCATCACTTTCTATTACTTTCTGATCTTTTTTTCAATGTAGGGGGCTATGAACCTCCCCTTCTTATCTCTCTCTCTCTCTCTCTCTCTCTCTCTCTACTAGGATTAAGTCCTGGCAACCTCGCAGGGATCGTAAGATCTGTGTGGCCAGTGTATCGATGTACATCTATGTAAATTTTTCTCTCTCTCTCTCTCTCCTTCCTTGCGGGAGAAATGACCATAAACCGAACCTACGTTATGACATTCTTAGACCAGTGGGTGAAAGAAATACAATGATAATTACGACACTTGAGTAAGAGAATGATCTCTGGTTCTTTAAGTCACCTACCATTTCGTTCACACTTGTAAGTCCAGTGAAGATAGTTTTGGTTCATGTTAGTTTATGGGTATAACAAAGTAATATAGTTTTAAGTTTGATTAGGCTTAGGCATAACCTAGTGACAATAATTCTGGATTCTTAGACACAAAATCATTGTTTCAAATTCCTATATATCTAGGTGATCATAATATTCCTATATATCTAGGTGATCATAATATTCCTATATATCTAGGTGATCATAATATTCCTATATATCTAGGTGAACATAATAATTCTATATATCTAGGTGATCATAATATTCCTATATATCTAGGTGATCATAATATTCCTATATATCTAGGTGATCATAATATTCCTATATATCTAGGTGATCATAATATTCCTATATATCTAGGTGATCATAATATTCCTATATATCTAGGTGATCATAATATTCCTATATATCTAGGTGATCATAATATTCCTATATATCTAGGTGATCATAATATTCCTATATATCTAGGTGATCATAATATTCCTATATATCTAGGTGATCATAATATTCCCTAAGATATCTAGGTGATCATAATATTCCTATATATCTAGGTGATCATAATATTCCTATATATCTAGGTGATCATAATATTCATATACAATTTGTGTTGTGTTCAGTCTTAGTCCCACAAGCTTACCGATATGCCAGAAAACACCCATGATGTATCCAATACGCTAGTATTACCCAAGACACAAGATGTAGATTAGGTGTTGAATTACAAAGCATATCCAGTTGATGGTATGTAGTGTGAATGAGCCGAGTCCCTAACGACATCCCTTGGCTTACAACCATCGGAGCCTTGCAACAGCTACTGAAAGTATTGTTTTGAGGGTGTACCATAGCAGCGTTATAACGCTTGCCTCTAAGAGCAATATGTCATTTTCAAGATATATTGGTGTCAGCTTTGTCAACTCTTACGTAACATGACTTATTACTTATCAATTATAAGATAGTAGTTCAATCTCTCTTCACAATGATGTCCTTGAGTTGGAGAATCGTAGGGCCGAGCTTAAATGTGTGTGTGTGTGTGTATGTGTGTGTGTGTGCTTAAAGGTTGCAACTCAAGCCTTCATTTCATGCTGCGTGTTAATTATCTTTCTTTCAACTGGCGTCTTTGTATTATGAAATGTGTATTCTCCATTAATATCGATTTAATGATATACCACACCTTCATTCTCTTGATTAATTAATGCATATTTGCGATGTCAGTTTTCAAAATTCATTTAGGCTTCGTTTATTATTGTTCTTGCTAACTAGTAACCTATTAACCTCTCCGCGGCGCACAGGGGGTTTTCTACAGGGTAAGACTGTGCGCACCTATGATGATTTTGGGACCTCTTGCCAATTTCGATAAAAAGTACATCATCGTGTAGGGAATGTTTGCGTGCATCGGCCCATATATATTTGACCCCCCAAAAATGTCTGGGGGGGGTAGGGGAACGGTCCGTAGTTGAAAAATGTGGAGCGAATGGCACCGCGCGGATAGATTGTCATCGAGCGGCGAGATTTCCCGGCCGAATTTTCACGCGCCCAGGGGATAGAAGGAGAGGGAGGAGGGGGTGGGTTACCGCGTATTATCACGTATATCTCCTTTTTGGAACCCTTTTAGGCTATTTAGAGTATGTATACGTGTGTAGGCCACCCATATAACAATGAATATGCCTCATAGTGACCAAAAATTGCAATATATAAGGGAATTATAAGAATTTTTAGGCGGGAATGAAGATGTGTTGGAGGTTTGGCGGCAATTTATGAGCTGAGAGTGTGGTTTACGCCATACATATCACGTATATCTTGTACGTAGAGCACTGTCATGCTATAATACAGACTTGTACGTATGTATACGTGCCATATATCAAAATATATACCGCATATAGACCAATTCATGCGATATTTACACACATTATCAATGAGTTTCTATGCGTGAACCAAGGTGTGAGTGAGTTGTGCTGGGAATGAAAGTGGGAGAGGGTGTGTTACGCCATAAATATCACGTAAATCTTGTATTTAGAGCACTGTCATGCTATAATACAGACTTGTACGTATGTATACATGCCATATATCAAAATATATACCGCATATAGACCAATTGATGCGATATTTACGGACATTATCAATGAGTTTCTATGCGTGAACCAAGGTGTGACTGAGTTGTGCTGGGAATGAAAGGGGGAGAGGGTGTGTTACGCCATAAATATCACGTAAATCTTGTATTTAGAGCACTGTCATGCTATAATAAAGACGTGTACATATGTAGGCGTCCCATATAACAAGGAATATACCGCATATAGCCCAATTGATGCGATATTTATGCAAATTGTGAATGTGCTTCTAGCAGACGGAAGCCTGAAAGGGTGGGTTGGGGGTGGGTGGGTGGGAGGGAGGCATGCAGGGGTGCAGTGAGTGAGTGAGTGAGTCGTGGAGAGATGGAAGTCAGGCAGATCTCTAGATAGATAACCAGCTTTGTGATAATTGTGGAGGCGCCCCAGGCGTATTGATGTCTTGGTATTTTTAACCTTATGTCTACCAGATGGCTGGTGTTCGTTGCCATCAACAGGTCTACAATAACATGAGTCAGGAATGGAGAGAGAGAGAGATTTTGATTTTGCCCCGAGGGGCGAGTTTATTGAGCAGCGCCCCCCATCCTGTGAGGGGACAACCACTAGTAAGGCGATACATACTGCTCAAAGAGCCATTATTCCACTGAAACAACAGCATCGTCGTCTGGTTACATTCATATTTGTGTTTATAAGTCAGGTTGGCATTATTCAGATGTGTTATTATAGTTTCCTCATTTAATTGTCACATGGTCTGTATAGAGAGAGAGAGAGAAACTGAGACATGCGTATGTCGTACGTATAAATGGACTTCAGAATTGCATTTTTATGCAAGCAGACATTGCATTTTAGACACATGTGAAGTACCACAGAAACATGTAGGCCATTGACTGTAAATAAAGTACTATATTATAGACCACCAGCGACGGTGCTGAGTCAACACAGGCAGATTGCCTTTTGTGATAGAGAGCTAAATATAGACTGGTGTCTCCTTACACTTGCGAAAGGGTAGATTGCCACCAGAGAAACGTTTACTTATTTATTTCGAAGTAATATGCAATCTAAATGTATATTCGAGACCTACTGCAATTATTTGTATGACAGTCATGACTATGTATAATCCAATATACGCGCGTAGGCGAGACATAAGAAAGCTGGTTGAGCAATTTTCGACACCCACACAGTTATTATTCTTTTTATTTACAATATTATACAATACAAATGTATTTGTGAAGAGTATTTTATCCATTATTGTATTTATACCAATTTTGTTCCCAGACAGAGCTGCTGTTGATGGTGTAGCTGGGGCATAAAGGAGCGGCAAGGGTCACCTTGTGACCGCTTGACCGTGTGAAAATGAGTGGAGTCGCACTGAGAGGGGCAATTTTGCTGAGTGTTTGGGCAATTTTGACAGAATAAAGTTATATAATTACTAATTCTTGACAGAGACAAACTTTTATAAACCTTGGCATGATATAATTGATAATCCCATCAATTTACAAACGTAAATTGGTGGGATAATTCATTTTTTTTTGTATATTGTCCTTTCGATTGTAGACACGAAGTTTTCAGTGATATTTGGTATGAGCTCCTGTGGCATGGTTGGTAAGGTCGCGGACTGGAAAACTCAAAGTGTTGTAGGGTAGTGGGATCGAATCCAGCAGGGGGTTATGGGGAAGGTTTTATATTGTCTAGACAATTTTTGATACAATTTTTTTTTTACAAGATCATGCCATTGTATTCAAACAATATGAAATATTCATAGAATATATCATATTGTAAGAATACAATGACATGACCTTGTTTTTTTTTGTTTTTTTTATTGTTTTTTTTTATTATCTTAGTAGGTTTGACAGGATTTATTGAAACATATTTATTTTTGTACAATTCATTTGAGGTAAGAAAATAATTATATACACATTACTTTGGCTAATAACAAACATATATATTGATATACTAAAAAAAGAAGGCATATTACATGTAAATCTTTGAAACTTATAAACTAAATAATGAAACATACAATTATATAATGTAAAAGCTATATCACAGGGACATCTTTGGAACTTATACATTATATAATATATATGTTACATTATGAGGTAGCGTGATCAATTAGGTCAGGTCAGGTAAGGTAGGGCGCGAGTCCAGGGCAGGGCAGGGCAGGGGGCGAGTCCAGGGCAGGGCAGGGGGGCGAGTCCAGGGCAGGGCACGGGGCGAGTCCAGGGCAGGGCATGGCAGGGGGCGACACTCAGTAGTTCTTGAAGGTGTGGTAGTCCCTGAAGCAGTCACCCAGGCAGAGTGGAACTTTGCACTCGGCGCACATTGAGGTGACTCTTTTCGTGACATGGGGTTTCCTGACACTGGAGCTGCAGACGGTGCACTGCGCCTGCCTGTGACGAGTGCCAAGCATCTCAGTGTTGATGGGGTAGTGTCTTTCGACACCCAGCTGGATGCGGTCAGGAACGTGATCCCCACGCCATGCCGTACGTCTGTGAGTGGTGGTGCCATACTTCTCAGGAGTTGGTAGGAGACGTTGTAGACGAACTCCCGGAATTTCAGCTTCTGGTTTGGGGCCATATCCTTTTTCACCAACCACAAGTTGTAGGCGTTCAGCATCGTTATATCAACTAAATGGAGGAAGAGCTTGTGATACCACTTCACAGTCTTCCTCAGACACTCAACGCCTGACAGCTGACAGTCAGACTTGTCCACCAGGCGCATGTTTTTAGTGTAGTGCACTACCATGTCGGGCTTGTAGATTGTCTTCCTGGCTCGGTAGTGGATTTTGCCAGAATCCACCTGGGCACCTGTGTGGACGGTGGAAAGCAGGTGGACGTCTCGTTTATCCTTCCACTTCAGGGCTATCAGTTTCCCACACTTCTCGAGCTGCTTGTATTTCTGCCCCTTTCGTCGCCTTCTTCGCACATGCCTCTCGCGGTGTTCCTGGGCCAGGTCGTCTTCTGAAGGTGTGTCACTGGAGGAGGTATCTGTGAGAGGAATGACATCACCTGTGAACTTTGGCATAAACTTTCTTGTCTTTCTGACAGTCCCACATGACCCCATTTGGTTGTCATAAAGAAACTGGCAGAGAGCAGGAGAAGTATACCAGTTGTCAGTGTAGATGATGTGGCCTTTGCCCAGGTAAGGTGCCAACATTTTCCTGACGATGGCACCTGACATGCCCATGGGGTCATTGGCAGCGGCTTTCGGTATGTCAATGTCAGTGCCTGTGTACACGATCATGTCAAGCACTATTCCAGTTTCGCAGTCATACAAAACGAAGAGCTTGATTCCGAACCTATGCCTTTTCAAGGGGATATACTGCTTGAAAACAAGACGTCCTTTGAAGAGCACGAGCGACTCATCAATCACCAAATTGAGGAAGGGGTAAAAGTATTTCCTATACCTCTCCAACAACATGGTGAACACATCCCGAACTTTCCATATCCTGTCAATCCTGTTAGGATTTTCGTTGTCTGCAAAGTGCATAAATCTTAGCAGCAACAAAAATCTGTCACGAGTCATGAACTTATTGAAAGTTGGGGTGGCGATGAGAGGGTCGTGCTTCCAATAGTGTTGCAACACATGCTTCTTGATCAGAGGCATGAGGAACAACAAGGCAAAGAACGTCAGAAATTCTTCCACAGTCGTATCCACCCAGCCTCGTATTCTCGCTTTTGGAGAAAGGACGTCCAATCTGCCAAACACCCACCTGTAGTAGGCGTTTGTTTGGGCAACGATGTACGTCATTACCTCCATGTCGAAAAAAGCGAGGAAGAAGTCGCTTTCGTTCGCTTGATCATCACAGGGCCAGTCGTCAGTTGTTCCTGACGTCCCAGGATTGAACTGGGGCACGTCAGGTACAAAATTGACCCCGTCAGACCAATCGAACGAAGGCAGCTGAGGGATCGGAATGTCGTCTGCGTCTGCTTCATCGTCTGAAATATCGCTTCCATGGTCGCGATACAGCACTTCATCATCATTACCCTCCTCTTCACTTGACAGACGATGCCCTTCCTCATTTTCGTCACCGACGTCGGACTCACTCACACTGTCCACTCCCAAATCCCCCCACCCTTGGTCCCGTGCTAGGGCTTCGTCGTCGAAACCCGGGCTGCCAATGTCCTGCGAATCACCATCAAACAGCAGGGCGGCATACTTTGATGGTGTCAGAGTTTTCCGGGTCACTTTGGCACGTGCGGGAGTCTTATGGACAGGGACAGCAGAGGCGGTGGCAGGGGCGGCGGCAGGGGCGGCGGCAGGGGCGGCGGCAGGGGCAGCAGTGGGGCGTGGCCTTGATGGCAAGATGATGGTGGTGCCTGTCGCCCTTCTCTCTGTTCCTTGGGCAGAGGCGGCATGGGCGGCAGGGGCAGCAGGTGCAACAGGGGCAGCAGGGGCAACAGGGGCAGCAGGGCCGGCAGGGACACCAGGGCCAGCAGGGCCAGCAGTCGATTTCCCTCTCCCTTTCCCCTTCCCCTTCCCCTTCCCCTTCCCTGTTCCTTGGGCAGGGGCGGCAGGGGCGGCAGGGGCGGCAGGGGCAGCAGGGGCGGCAGGGGCAGCAGGGGCGGCAGGGGCAGCCGGGCCAGGGGCGGCTGGTGGTGGTGGTGGTGGTGGTGGTAGGGGCACTGTGGCTGGCGTACGGGTTCTCTTCCCTACGCCCGTGCCTTTCATTTTTCCTGCCCCCGCAGGTTCTGCAGCCCTAGGGCGGCCTCCTGCGTTGCTGGTACCGGTGGCAGGGGTGGCAGTGGTGGCAGTGGTGGTGGTAGTGGTTGTTGTAGTGGCCTGGGTCGTGGTGGCAGTGTCCCGAAAGACCAATGACCTCTGTGCCATTGCCCTGCTTGCACGTGTTTTTCGTGCTTTGGGTGCAGGTGTTTCGTCCTCCGAGCTGTAGGGCGTGTCATACTGGTAGCTAGGGTCTTTAGCAGCCACCCTCTGCCTTCCACGGCGGCTAACACCACCAGAAGGAGGGCTGGTTGTGTCATCAGGGAGCGAGCGTGAGGGACGTGTGGGCTCCATGACTAGTGCGTGGTTACTGGCGCGGTGGTGCTTGCACGAGTGCGGGGCGAGCGTTTGGCGGGGTGGTGTCGAGAGTTGACATGTAGTACTATACCCACACCAATTTTCAGCCGCCTGGCTATAAACGCGCGGTTTTGGTACGTGTTCAAATGCTCTGCTCTTAAGAGTCTACCCGCAGTGCGCCGGGGGAACTCTTATGAGTCTCCCTGCAGCTCCCGGGTTAATAAGTCAAAAGTAGTATTCCCAGTAATAGTACGTTGTATAAAAATGTCCACCCACTCACCCTCCCTCCATATTATACAAAGAAATAAAATAGCTTGACAATAGTTTAAAACATAAACATAATAACTTTAGCTATAAAGAAAATGTGAAAGAGTGATGAAGAAAAAGTGGGATACCGATCAAGAAAGAGGCAATAATATCAATAGTGAAAAAGGGGAAGAAACAAATATGCTGATGCCCGTAAAGGGAAGGACAAATAAGAGAAGGGGAGCTGGAGGCCAAAGAAGAGATAACAGAGAGAGAGAGAGAGATACACAGAGTTGCCAAGATGCACAGACTGCACAGACTTTGCGGCCCTTACTAGGTGGTCAGGACTTGATTGTAACATAATTTGTTACTACGAGGAAGGTAGGGCTAGCAAAGTAGAAGAGAGAGAGAGGAGAGAGAGATAGAAACAGAGAGAGAGAGAGAGAGAGAGAAGAGGGGGGGGGGGAGGAATACTGTTGAAGAAGCAGTGAAAAGAACAATTATATGAGTCTCCGCTGGAAACAGAGACTAGTGTAGAGGCGAGATGGACGGGACGTCCCGTGAGCAGACTGATACCAAGGGTTGTTATAGGTACACTACCGCCATATTGGGGCCTAGATTGTAGCCATGTTATGAACCACTTTTAATATATATATACTGTACACTCCTGGTTCACAGTAGACAAGGGACTCTATATCTCGAAAAGGGGCTCCAGTCCTGACGCTATTCTTGACTTACAGGGTGCTGGCTAAGTAATCCAGAATGATTAATAGCCTCTGAAGTCCTATTTTAACTAACTAATCGCAGTGAATTACTTGCTCATGATGAAATGACGGGTTCTCGAAAAAGGTGATATCATAATTATCTATCTGCATACCAATCTACATCGCAGTATATAAATGATCCGGCTATAGGTCACTGTTGTCTTATCCACAGCCGACCTCTGATCTATTATTATGTTCCTTCCAACAACCAACTATACTCCTAAAATCGATTAATGAAATTTTACAAACACATGTGGCAGTCCGTGGATTCGAATCCAGGATGCTCACACCGAAAATCAACACCTTATGCATCGCACCACGAAGACTATATATACTTCCTATAAAAGGAAGAGAAAGAAAAACAAAAATATTGTCAACCTATCATGGGCCTACATTTTCGACGTAAGTAAAAAGAGATAATGATATAAATGTGTGTACTAGTCATTATTCATATAGCAGTAGTCCACATTTGCACTAAAATAGGCAACATATAATAATTAAAACTGCCATCGCATGAAACTCAAACTAAATCTTCGTGAAACAACATTAATTGACTAACCTTTTCTTCATACTTTGTTTTTCTTGTTATACTCTTCAATTTTAGCCTGCGCGGCAAAAATCTGGTAACCCCTCCGGTGTTTCTTCCCAACCTTTGTGTTCTGTGAAGCTACTGGGGCGCCGCCATGGGGGAGAGTACCCATTAAGGGGGAGATGGTCGCTTTCTCTGGACCCCCTTCTTCCTCATGTTTAGCCCCTTTAGTTTTCAGATTATATGACGTTCGGCCCATTTGATTTGCGATTTAAGACCTTTCGCCCCATTTCTTTGTCAATATTAAGACTTTTCGTGTCATGTAGGTGTCGATTCTTTTCCTGGCGAGCAATAATTTAAGAGGAACCGGTCTTCGGCCGGGAAATTTTTCTACCGAAAAATGTATAGGATACATTTATCTTGAAAGGGGTTCTAGTGTGTGTGTGTGTGTGTTTTTTTTTTTTTTTTGTTAAGCTTGATGGAGGTCTAGCGTGAAAACTGAAAAGTAAATCACTACATATAAACATAAACCAAACCCCCCTTTATGCAATCTTGTATGTCCAGCCCCGGCTATAACGACAACACTCTTCATAGTTTTGTCTGCGAGAATGACTTAGCTCAGCACATTAACCCCTTATTAGCGGGGCCCGATTTAAGTCGGTCTAGAGAACCAAGGACTATGTGGCGGGGCCCGACTTTCCACTTCCATATACAGGCGAACAACTTTCACTGGCTGAATGGCTACATTATATTTCAATATTACCATTCAATTTAATAGAAATCTAATTTTGACTCTGGTAACCCGAGCATACAAACTATGTTCTTCATAATTAATCTTGCATACCTAACTAGAATACCGGCTCCCCTGTTCACCTTACTGAGACGTATATTGGCAAACAACTATCTGATTTACGCTCATCTTCCCCCGTTCAAACAGTCCGAAAACTTATAATTTATTTTTCTATAATTTATTTTTATGGTAGCAAATCATATGCAATTCGTAATAAATTAAATGACGTGACCCAAGATTTTTACCTCCCAAGTTTCTCTGATATTGGATATAATCCTGCATTCAGTGTCTCGCTGCTTCTGGTTCAAGGACCAAATACCTGACTCTCTGCAGTAACTATAGTGCCACGTATATTGGCCAAACAAAGCACCATCTGTCAAACAGGATGTACAGTCCATAGGGGTAGGTCGTCTAAGACGGGTCTACCACTCACGAAACAGTCTTTTTCGTTTATTCTGGACCACTCTGAAGCAGCAGATCATTTCATTAATTCAGAAAATATTTCCATTCTATACACAACCACTGACAATGTTACACGCCACCCAGCTGAGTCACTTTTAACCCAGTGCCATAAACCCACTCTGGTTACACAGGACCATCTATTCCACTGTTATGCTGCTAATGGTACGTAGATAGAAATACCTGTACTTACGTTTACGTTTACGTTGAGGGACCCGCAGAGGGCCGCTCTCGGGCGGCATTATATGCGGGGGTTGTGCTTTTTAGGACTAATGGTTGGGGACAGGATCAGGTTTAGGGATGTAATGATTGGTGATCCTAGTTCTAAATGAATCAAGGGTGGGGCTATTAACTACATGAGATGGGAGGTGATTCCACTCTTGGATGCTGCGGGGAAAAAATGATTGTCTAAATATGTCCGTGCTTGCCTGATATGTGTGGTATTTTAGGTTGTGGCTGCGTCTCGTAAATTGTATACTTGTAGGGTGTAAATCTATATCTTTGTCTATGTCTACTAAGTTGTTGGTGATTTTATATAACATCTATTGTCTGTGCATTTGTCTTCTTGTTGCAAGTGGGTCGAGTTTAATATCTTGTTTGAGCAAAGTGACAGATGTAGTGTGTCTGTAACCACGTCTGATCCATCTTGCAGCTTTGTTTTGTATGGCCTCTAATTTATTTATATTGTTGTGAGTGTGTGGATCCCAGATGGTGTCGCAGTATTCTAAGTGTGGCCGAACAAGTTTTTTAAAAGCTAGAATTTTGATGTTTGCGTTACACTTGGTGAGATTCTTGAGCAGGAAGCCCAAGGCCCTATTAGTACTTAGTCTTTTGTTTGTACATTTTATTTTTATGTTAGCAATTAGCTAGGTTTGTTGGGTCCCATTACTTGCTATTAAAACTATTTGATTTTACTTTTAACCCACTGAGCCCCAGCGATGCAGCGTTTGTGTCAGCAATGTATGTAACGCTAAACCCCAGCGACGCAACAGTTGCGTCAGTGTTACTCCGGTCCCAATTACTTCGGTCCTATGGCACCTAAAGGGCTCAGATTTGTATGGGAACTGTGTAAGTATCCCGCGCACCCATGCCGATGGTTGAAAACTCTCAAAGTCCAACCGCATGTGCGTGAGCGCGCAAACACATGTTTTTTGGGGAAATTGCCTTCAATTTTTTACTTTTGTAAAATCCGTTTTCGGAGGCTCCGTAGGACCATTTTTTGAGCTTTTTGATCGAATTTTTCGTGGTTTTTCCTTCATTCCTAACCCATTCGCTATTGTTTCTGGAAAAAAAACTTTTTTCAAAACCAGCTGGTCCCTGGTGGTACATTTATTAATAACTAGCTGGGGCTCAGTGGGTTAAGCTTTAGATTATATGTATCCAACTCTCAATTTAAAGCTTGAATATTACTCTCTGTATGGGGTCAAAACGTTGACCGATAAATACGCCCAATACAGATATATTTATCCACATAACATGCAATCAGGTTTATGAAGTAAGGTAAACAAAGTTACTAACTAACTATGCAAAATTTAGGTACCGGTAAGCAGTATAAAATAGAAGTAATTAACACCGGCTGTTGTTTATGTTGTTGTTCCTCAAGCTGCCTGGCTGAACAGCCCCAAGGCCCCGAGCAAGGCCAAGGCCACAACTGAGCACCCCCACAGAACCCTCCCTGCTGACCACAACAAAGCCTGGGTGACCGAAGCCACTCCATGGCGTGGAGCTGAGGAGGGTGCGGAAACGCCCGGGGAACCAAAGACCCACCCAGGGCCCTGTACCCCTCAGCAATTATGAAGAGAAAGTTGAGGGGCAAAGGAAATATGTGACGCTTTGGCTTCCAAGATGAAAGGCTTACAAAGAGAATATGGGATTAAGATACAAGGGGAGATAGAGGGGTAAGAAGACCCCCATTGAGATGGAGAGGCTGTGTAGGACAAGCTTTGGATAATAGAGGAATGACTATAGATCAGGCAAGGGATGTAGTAATAAACAGGAATGAGTGGAGAATGCTTGTGAATAGATGAGTGAACACGTGGCCATTTGGGAGAAGGGGTCGGGCGCCAGTTAGACTAGATAATAGTTCGTCAGACGCCTGGCCCAGAGAGCCGGTAAATATGAAAAGTGCGCCTGGAAATGTGGTGGGCTGGCTTGTGGTTTCAGCTCGCTGCATGTCTGCCTGCTGAGACCAGAACTTTTCCAGTTGGTCGGGGGCCGGGGAAGTGCTGGACTGACCTTATATAAAGGAATACAAAGGAAAGCCAGCAACAACAGACCTACTGATCTTTACTAGGCTGCTTGTAAAAAAAGAAAACATAATAATCAGACTGAAAGTCTTCATCTCCACAATGACTGTGGTCAGAAAAACTAAACTATATTAATATGTATGATACTAACATTAATCGGGCACAAACGTAGTAAGTCGCGGGTTCGTGGCAAGATATTTGTCAAGTCGATATTTGAATGTTTAGACTGTATGGCACTCTACAATGCTTCTAGGCAATTTATTCCACAAGTTGACCACTCTGTTGAAAAAGAAGTGCTTCGCTTTGTGTAAATGAAACGCCTTTCCAACAATTTTGTAACCATTATTTCTTGTGTAATTTGAGTTATCTAGTGAGAAGTACTTACTTGCATCCATGTTGTAATGGCCTTTTATAATTTCAAAAACTTGGATTAGGTCACCTCTCATTCAGCGGTTTGTTTAAGTAAATAGGTTTAACTCTTATAGTCGTTCCTCATACGGTTTGTTTCTTAGTTTGGGAATAATTTTAGTTACAATCCGTTGCACTATTTCAAGTTTTTCAATGTCTTTTACATAGGCTAGTAATGCGATCCCTGGACTCCGGGTCTTCTCCTGGGTGACTTAGATGTGTGTGAATTTGTGTTTTGTTGTTGTGTGTTCATTGTGTTTGTGTTGTGTTGTCCCTGTTCGGGCTCTTGTCTCGAATCCCCCCCCCCCCAAAAAAAAAAAAGAATAAAAGAACAAAGAAAATGGGGAATGGGCATAAGTAGAAAGATAGATAGATATATCCTAGGTTCGAGCCCTTGGAGTGCCACATGTATTCGTTGTTTTCATTAATTGAGTTTAGAAGTAAAGTTGGTTGGTGAAAAAATATGAAATAATTCTGGTTCAGGAGCAATTTATAACGAGCCCTTCCCGAGGGTTAAGTTCCCCATTAATCACTCCTTCCATTCATCTATACATTAGGCTACCATAGCAAAATTGAAATGGGTGTACATGCTCAGATTAATAAGCCGGATTCGAAACTGCATAATAAATCGTAAGCTTGTGCATAATTCTGTAACTGTCTTGATAGCGTAATGCATAAATGCGCAAAATTTCGGTGTGAGTATCCTAGGTTTGAGTCCTTGGAATGCCACATGTATTCGTTGATTTCATTAATTGAGTTTAGAAGTACAGTTGGTTGGTTAACAAATATGAATTTATCTACTCAGGGAGAATGTGAATGCTGGCTGTCACTGTCAGATCATTTTTGACATGATGTTGCATCCAACAGACTTTTTCGTGCATCTCTAGGTTGAATACTATTCGATAGAGCCAATTTATTGGATCAGGACCTTGGGGTGCAATATTATATTTCAATCCCCAATTAACGGATGATAATGTTACTGATTTATCAGATTCCTTGAGCTCAAACCTAGGGATAGACACCAAAAACCACCTATCTATGTTGAATTGTAATTATTGAGATATACCGTAGCTATGTTATGCTCCGACCGCCTTCTTGGACGCCATCATGAGAATGACCTCGTTTAATGGGTCAAAATCAACATGATTTTTATTATGTAATTTAGCATGCCCAATAGTACAAGCATTAACTAGAAAAAACATATATTATTTTAATATTCAACAATATTATCTTGGAAATCACGATAGTTAGGCTATAACGGTTATTCCTAGGTGTTTAACACCTTACGAGCGGCCTATGCGGTTTATTTATGTATACCGCCCAGCTGGGTGTTTTTAGCCAAAATAGGGCTGTTTACGTGATCATTTTCATGCCTAAATAAGACCCAGAACGTAAAACAAGTATCTATCCCTGAAAGGGCATAAACAGAGCTTTCGAATGACACCATAACGATCCTTGTATGATGGATAGTTTTCTTGCAATAACCGTGCAACGCGAGTGCAAAAAGCAGGTAATTCGGTACTTTCGGTAGTGAGAGAGGGAGGAGGGAGCTGAGATTTGTGTCAGTAGGTTCGCCGCGGTGGTCTGGAGCAGTCATACGCTCGCTAGTCTCCTGCCACCACTTGTCTCTCTCTCTCAGCCGCATTACGTGCTGAAATTGCCACTCGAGTTATGTCGAGCGCCGCCACATAGTCCAGCTTTATTTAACTCGACTTAAGTGGTGAGCCGCTTTTTAAGGGTTAACCCTTGTCTATCGGGGCCCAACTTAAGTCTGTATCAAAAAATTTGGACTATGTGGAAGGGCCCGACTTAAGTCCGAGTGCAATTTTGGTGCAATATTGGCTCTGAGAGAGAGACGAGTAACGGGAGGATCATGGATTACCTCATGACCGCTCGCCACGGCCGCCGTGGACCAACTGAGATGTACTCCACTTACATCCACCCTCACTCCCTTGCTACATACATAATTATGTAAAGAAATTACCGTATTTTAGCGATTTTGCCCTTCGGTTGCAAGATCGTTGCAAGACAACCAGTGATCGTAGAAGGATGGTTCAGGTGTCATTGGAAAGCTCAATTTACGCCCTTTCAGGGATACATACTTGTATTATGCTCTGGGTCTTGTTTATGCATGAAAAAGAGCACGGAAACAACCCCATTTATGGTAAAAAAATACCCGCTGAGCGGCACAGTGAAATATACTCCACCACCCGCTCTTTGAGCGTTAAGTTTGGAATGTCATGTCGTCTGGCACGGTAGACCAGATGGTGGAAAAATATACCGTGATTATCGTAAGTTAGGGTATATTATATTAAAGACCTATTATGTTATATCATAATATTTATGGGGTCATTGTAGGATATATGTAGATTACCATATATATATTAGTACCTTAGACAATAGTATCAGATCATATCGGTACAATATTTTTCCTGGAACTGGCAGCGTTCTGCTAGTGGCCGTGCTGGGAGACAGCCGGCAGAGCTCACTTAGATTTCATCCGAATCAGTACACTTTCGTTAGCTGTGCTTTAGTGCCTACAATAGTCAACAACAACTCTTCATATCTTCATCGACGCTCTCACCCGACTTACGACTGACAGCTAAGTTTTTTTTTTCCTTCATGTACATGATTAATTAATTAATACCATCTATCCTTAAATAAGGATGTGCTATGGTGCCTTCCTCCTATTCCTTGAGTTAGCCTAACCGTCACCTTGTCCACCATTTTTACCGGCTTCGTACCTCATTACTGTGCTGTGTGATTGATTGGTAAGTTAAATCCCAACATTATTTGATTCCCTTTTTATGTGATTGACCTTTAGCTTTGATTTAGTCTAATAATTCTATAACTTTTACCTGTCATTCATCACATTGGTGCCCAGACCTTGGGAATTTACTTCTAAGAAAGACCACAAATTAAGTAATGAGTAAGGGAAACGAGCCGGCATGCAAATCCAGGGATCCAGGTGGAGTGTGGGTTGATTTTCGTCCTACCGCCGTGGCGCTGGTACCTGACCGTATTGCGGTCTTTGGTAATTTTTATGTCCCTCCTATCACCTTTCCTCAATAATGTTGTCTTTCAGACATCAGACCACTGACTGACTTATTTTATTTTATATTTTTTTCTCTCATTTGTTCGATTGTTGACCTACTGTGTATTGGGTGTTGCCGGATGAATTTGTGAGTACTGTAATGTATCCTTAACTTTAGTCATATAAGTTTGCTATTTAGTGTTTCCCATACTAGGCTAGTCTATAAATAACTTGACGGTTATTCATTATTTCGTTGAGTATTTAGCCAATATTATAGGACCATAATAACCGTTAGGGAAAATGGCAGATAAAGCTTTCAAGAACCAGAGAGCTGGAATAAGGGGGGTTATGAATAGGCTCATATCTGACATGGAAACCTTCACCACTACCGCAGCCCTTGAGGACCTGGGAGCTAGATTGGACAACATTCAAAATACCTATGATCGTATAAGTGCTCTTAGCGAAACAATATTGGCAAGTTTGAGTGGGGAAGAAGAGATAACAACCGAATGTAAAAACCGCTTTGTTTATGACGGAACTGTGTTTCGGGCACGGCGTATGATACAGCGAGATCTCGCGGGTAAACAGGTGAGCATAACCCTGCCAAATGCACGGACCCACGGCGCTCAGTGAATCTCCCCAAGCTGAACTTGCCGAAGTTTGGAGGGCACTTGACAGAATGGTTGGCGTTCTTGGACGTGTTTAAGCCTACCGTACATGATTTAGATTTGGATAATGTAAGGAAGTTTCATTATCTTAAGGGTCAATTAGAATGGGAGGCTTTTCACTTAATAGAAGGTTTCGCGGTAGTGGAGGAGAGTTATGTAGAGGCGTTGCAGTTACTAGAATCCACATATGGTGATCGAGAACAACTAAAGGTGGCCCATGTCGTTGCCTTAATGAAATTGGCAGAACCTAGATATAAGGTAGAAGAGTTAGCCAAATTTAGGGCCGAAATTGAGTGTCACACTCGATCTTCGGAGACTTTAGGGCTGACCTCAAATGAGATGATAGTGATTATTCTTCGACAGAAGCTTCTACTGGCAATACTGGATAAGGTTAGGTCATTTGACCTGGGTGAGTTTAAAACCTCATTCAGTAAAGCAATTAGTATTTTGCAATTGAACAGTGAGAGATCCTTAAGTCAGTCAGGAGGGGGTGAATCATTAGATCTGTGGGGGACAGTTAGCATAACAGTGGGCACCAAGGGAAAAAAGGAAGGTTCACACAATAAACCACAAGCTGTATGTAAACTATGTAACAGCGATAAGCATAAGTGGAGTTTTTGTTGGAAATACCAGACAAGTGAAGCCAAAATTGCACAAGCTAAAAGGTTAAAGCTATGTGTAGGTTGTCTGGGTAAAGATCATGGCAAACAAGGACAATGCACTGTTAGTTATTTAAGACCTTGCTGTCACTGTAAAAGACATCACTTTGACAAGTTGTGTCCTGCAGTTGACAAGGGTAAGGATAATAAGTCAGAGGGTACTACAACATTGACACTGGGTAGTGTGAAGGACACCACTACTTTACACACTATAAAGATGCCCATGGAGAGTAGTGACAGTGATACTGTTTGTTGGGTACTTCTAGACCAAGGGTCCCAACGGTCTTTTATTAAGAGGTCCGGTTTAAAGGGATAAAGCATAGTATCGTGGGGGCTGAGACTGTACGATTGCAGGGCTTTACAGGAGTTACCGACAAACAGGAATATGAGGTAGCAGAGGTTTCTTATATCTACCGTAGGCAAAGATACTTCATGAAATGTTTCGTAGTAGACACTCTACCGGAATATAAGTCTGTGGGGGTGATGAAGGTAGAACAAATCCTGCACCACAAAGGTATTCATCTGTCAGACCCCGTGGGAGATCTATCAGAGGTGCATATTCTGCTCGGTGTTGATTATTATTATGATATAGTATACCCAGGGTTTAAGAGGATGTGTGGAGTAATACTAATCCCCACTAAATTTGGCTATTGTATGAGCGGAAAGGTACATACAACCCAATCAAATGTCCTGGTCGACACGGTTTCTATACTGCGGGTGAATGTAACTGCGGCAGAAGAGTTGGTGGATAATGAAACCAAACCTAGTGACCCTAAGGTAACTGCCGAGTTCGATCTGGAACGGTTGTGGAAATTGGATCACATAGGTATAAATCCTATGGAGACTGACTATGACTCGGAAATCGCGATTAGAAAGTTTGAGGACTCTGCGAGCTATTGTGTCGCAGAAAAGCAATATGAGGTTAGTTTACCTTGGAGGTCGGAAGAGATAAGCCTGCAAACCAACTACGGTGTAGCGTTGGGTCGCCTGCGCGCACTACAGCGGAAGTTGGCTAGTGAGCCGAGCATTTGCAAGGCGTACGACAACGTATTTCGCAGTTACCTGGACCGAGTGTTTATTGAGCTTGTTGATGTCCAGGAGCTGGTGAGAAGGGGGAGAGTCCACTATTTGGCCCATCATGGGGTACGAAAGGACAGCGTCACCACGCCAATAAGGGTGGTGTACGACTGCTCGGCCCGACAAGGTAACAATCCCAGCCTAAATGATTGCCTTTTGACAGGACCATCACTAGTGTCCGATTTGGCACAACAACTACTAAGGTTTAGGCTGGGACAGTTCACTTCTACAAGCGATATAGAGAAAGCTTTTTTAATGGTAAAGCTAAATGAGGCTGATAGGGACGTCACTCGATTTCTCTGGTTCCAGGACATCAACAACCCCGAAGGCCCGGTAGTCACCTATCGATTTAGGGCTATACTCTTTGGTGCTACATGCTCCCAATTTTTGCTTAACGCCACCATCAAGAAGCATCTGTCTGACACTGTAGAGGACACAGAAAAGCTCTCTCGCGGTCTGTATATAGATAATTTGCAGGGGTCTAGCGACGATCAGGATGATCTGCTACAAACCTACTGGCAAGCCCGAAGGTTATTTACAGAGGCACACCTGCACCTCCGCGAGTGGGTTACTAATAGTGAATCTCTGCAGTGTCTTTTTTCAGATGGACCGTCTCATGACCAGAAAGAGACCAGAAATTTGGGGATGAACTGGCAACCAAACCAAGACACACTAACCTTTCAAACAAAATCTTTTACTCAGCAGGTTCAGACGCATACAAAAATTAGCCTGTTGAGCAAAGTTTCGCGATTTTTTTATCCCTTGGGTTTAGCATTACCCGTTTCAATATGAGCTCGGACTCTGATGCAGGAAGTTTGGAGACATAACATAGGATGGGATGATAACTTACCCGAAGATCTAAACAATCAAGGTGTATCGTTGTTAAAAGAGTGTGACATCATGTGTACTATAAAGTTACCTCGTAAACTGGCAGCATTCGGCGATGTTACTTTGTAAGCGTTCTGTGATGCCAGTGCCACTGCATACGGGGTAGCTATCTATGTCGTTACTTCATTTGGGGTATATTTTATTACCGCACGGGCTAAAGTAGCACCGGTAAAAAGGGTTACTATCCCCAAAATGGAATTGACTGCCATGCTGCTTCTAGGACGTCTGGTGTCTTATGTACGCACAGCATACAAGAAGGAACTAAGCATAATTGCCGTTCACGTATGGTGTGATAGTCAAATAGCACTGAACTGGGTTCATGGCAAAAAGTCTCTGCCCGTGTATGTGCGAAATAGGGTTGATGAAATTCGGTCCCTACTACCAGATGTCGCTTACCTCTATGTTAATACAAAGGATAACCCCAGTGATCTTATAACTAGGGAAGCTACAGCAACCCAGATAGTAAAGTCCGAATTATGGTGGCATGGTCCATCGTCGCTGCTCCATGAAAAAGAATGGACGGAATGGGAAGCTCATAGGGGGGACTTCTGCCATTGGAAACAGTGACAGTCGCAACCCAACCGAAAGACACACCGAGTCCGATAGTTGAGTGGGAAAGGGTTGGTGACTACAATAAATTAGTCAGGGTGGTAGCCTGGGTGCTGCGATTTATATCCAAACCAAAAGTTAAGTAGAAGGCACACACTGCAATATGGGTCACATCATCAATGTTGATGAATTTAAAGCAGCTGAAGTAACAATGATTAAATTGGTTCAGACAGAAACCTTTTTCCAAGAATTAGAATCTTTATGAAGCTCTGACAAGATGAAAATGCCTAACTTAGTGCGTCAACTGAGGTTACAACTGGATAGTGACCCCATCAGGTGTGAGGGACGCCTGAAGTGGTCGGGTGTAAAGGATTACATGAACAATCCCATTCTTATGCCATCACAACATCATGTCACATATTTGTTGGTAAAACGCACACATGAAAAAGTTAAACACTATGGTGTCCATCATATTATATCAAATTTGCGTCTCCAATGGTGGATCCCAAGGATTCGACAAGTAGCTCGGCATATAGTGAAGAAATGTGTGATATGCCAAAGACTGAAAGGTAAACCTTATGTGACTGGACCAGTTCCGCCTTTATCAGAATGCCGCGTGAAACATGTAGAACCCTTTCAATCAGTGGGGTTGGACTACACTGGAGCATTAAAGACGCGAGAACATGAAAAGGTCTATATCTTATTGTTTACTTGTGCAACGTCTCGAGCGGTGCACCTCGAATTATGTGACAATATGTCTTGTGAAGAATTCATGCTGGCGTTTAGGAGGTTTTGTGCCCGTAGATCGTTCCCTCAACTTGTGCTGAGTGACAATGCTCCTACGTTTACTCAAGCATCTAGATACCTCAAGGATTTGAGCAATGATCCAACGGTCATTGCTTTTATGGGAGAAATAAAGTGCGAATGGAGGTTCATCCCAGTGAAGGCACCTTGGTTTGGTGGAATGTGGGAATGGTGTGTAGGTATAGTCAAATCAGGACTTAGAGCCGTAGTAGGACGTGCTTTATTGAAGAAAAGTGAGTTGATGACAGTCCTCACTGAGATAGAAGCAGTTGTTAATGACCGCCCACTTACCTATGTTTACACCGACCTACAAGAACCACTGCCACTGACGCCAGCACACTTAGTCTACGGTCGACCATTGACTGGATTTCCATCCGATTTTCAGTCACTTGTGGAGCTAGAGAATCTTTCTTTGTATACTGAAGCGGCTGTATCCCGGCGGTACCAGTACATCTCTAAGATTATCGAGGATTTCTGATCCATGACGAAGGTCCTCGCATGTACTGGAAGTCGGGCCGTGTGCTAGAGGTATACAAGTGGGGTGACTCAGTGGAGCGAGTAGCGCTGTTATGGACTGCCAATGGGACCACTATTCGTCCTATTGCACGTTTATACGCCTTGGAGCTTGACTCTACATCACAATCCAATGCTCCGCCTGATACTGCTGGATCCGAGGATTCTATACAGGCTGATCCGCCACTATTGACTGGTGATCAACCTCGGATCGGGACTCGTCGTAGACGTGCTGCTAACGGCGCCATCAACATGTGGCATCAAAATAGTCTCTGGGCAACTGTAGGTTAAGGTGGAGTTCAGGTTCTTTTGTGGGGGGGAGTGTATTGTGGAAATCACGATAGTTAGGCTATAACGGTTATTCCTAGGTGTTTAAGTTAGGAATGTCATGTCGTTTGGCACGGTAGACCAGATGGTGGAAAAATATCATACCGTGATTATCGTATGTTAGGGTATATTATATTAAAGACCTATTATGTTATATCATAATATTTATGGGGTCATTGTAGGATATTTATGTAGATTACCATATATATATTAGTACCTTAGACAATCGTATCATATCAAATCGGTACGATATTTTTCCTGGAACTGGCAGCGTTCTGCTAGTGGCCGTGCTGGAAGACAGCCGGCAGAGCTCACTTAGATTTCATCCGAATCAGTACACTTTCGTTAGCTGTGCTTTAGTGCCTACAATAGTCAACAACAACTCTTCATATCTTCATCGACGCTCTCACCCGACTTACGACTGACAGCTAAGCTTTTTTTTCCTTCATGTACATTATTAATGAATTAATACCATCTATCCTTAAATAAGGATGTGCTATGGTGCCTTCCTCCTATTCCTTGAGTTAGCCTAACCGTCACCTTGTCCACCATTTTTACCGGCTTCGTACCTCATTACTGTGCTGTGTGATTGATTGGTAAGTTAAATCCCAACATTATTTGATTCCCTTTGTATGTGATTGACCTTTAGCTTTGATTTAGCCTAATGATTCTATAACTTTTACCTGTCATTCATCACACATATGTTTACATGCCATCTTAGACGCTATCTTCAGGATGACCTCATTTCCGGGGTCAGATTTGACTACATGTTTAGTATGTTATTTAGCATGTCCAATAGTAATAGAATCCATTAAAAAAAAACGTTTTTATAAATATTTTTGGGGTATCTTTCGTTAATTGACCCGTCTATTAAACAAATCAGATCTGAGAAATTTAGATAAATTGTTACTAATACATATTGACTGACTTAACTCAATCTCCATATGTTGACAATAACTAGAGAGCTTAACAACAATGACAACAAACCATGTGTCATATGTCCTAAAGCTAAATGTGATCAATAAACCAAACTGGTGGAATAGTGGAATTATGTAAAGCTTGTAGGTAACAAGGAGTGCGCATTGTTATCATATACAAACTAATTCCATTAATGAAATAGTTTTATAGGATAGGGATGGTTAAAATAAGGCCAGCCCCTCATCAGATGGGGTTAAGTGTACTTCTTTGCTCTTATGTGAGAACTACCAACACCACATAATAGTACACAGCACATCTTTGACACTTTCATTATCAACACACTCTTCTCCACGATATATTGGCTAACGTTAGACGATTTCCTTCAGCTTTGTAAGTATCTCTACACTAGGAAATTAGGAATGAATAGAGTAAAGTCTATATCAAGTAACTCTCTGACTCACATGAGTCCTTTCTAATCTTAATAAAATGTACTAATGATAACCATAATATAAATATGAAACGCTTCTCCGTCTACTGAAAGGTTTAACACACTATAAATCCGACCAAGCTAACTTGAACTTTAGCTATAGTGTTCATGGGCTTGTCTTCTCGCAAATGATTACAATTATTATAACATCCTTCCATATAAGCTACAGTCACCTGCACATGTAGCTAGACGTTACTACGGTGGCGCTAATATATCATTTATCAGCTGCCATTACGTTTGGCTCGCTCTGTACTGTACTAATGTCTGTCAGATGTTGAATTGGGTGGTTAAGTGCAAGAACATGTTGGTATATCTCGCTGAAAAAGAAGAAATCATGTGTAAAAGTTGCTGATACCAATTATTGATGAAAACATAATTGGTGCCGATACATCACTTATTAGGCCGACTGTACGCTATGGTGATCGGTGATCATTGTATTACAGAAACACTGAATCAGGCATCTACTCACTACCTATGTCACTTGATAACCGTGTATTGAACACTATGATAAATCTTTGACCCCCTTCAATGGTATTGATTTGGGTAAGTTCGTGATCTGGCCCATGACTATTGACTGTGAGTGTGATGGACGCGTTGCTTATGATCCACTGACTCCACCCATTACGATAGGTCTTATGTCGAATTACGAGTAAAAAAACAAATACAGTAATGCTAGTAAAATGTAGCTATACTTAATGCCCAATCTCCATGATGGTATATCGGTTTACTGGGTGCATTCTGACATATAATATACCGTAATGCATCATACAAGTAACGGTTTACTGGGTGCATTCTGACATATAATATACCGTAATGCATCATACAAGTAACGGTTTACTGGGTGCATTCTGACATATAATATACCGTAATGCATCATACAAGTAATAGCTGTACGTAAGTAGGTACGATCATTTGCATATCGATGGAGCATATTTTTTACAAGAAGTACCGATATGCAATTGGCTGGGTAACACCTAGCCTTATTATTATTACTTAATACTGATATTATTACTATTACTTACTACTAATATTATATACTATTACTATTATTACTTAATACTGATATTATTACTATTACTTACTACTAATATTATATACTATTACTATTATTACTTAATACTGATATTATTACTATTACTTACTACTAATATTATATACTATTACTATTATTTATTACCATTAGTATTGTTAATGGCTGGTTAACATCTAGCCCTATTAGGCTACTATCGTAGGCTTGTCGTTACAATCGTTTAGGATATCTAGGTTGTTATAGTTATTGTTATTGTATAGGGTAAAACAAAACATAAACCTTATTTGCATGTAACATGTGTGATGCACATTAATAAAAGGGGATGTGTCGGATGGTTGAAAGCCACAGTTGCTCGCGCGTTTGGGGCTAGCAACACGTATTATGAAAAACATGCATCCTCCTTCATTCACTGTCCCCCCCCCCCCCCTTCACTCACTCAACCCCACAATTTGCCGGAGGATAACAGGTTTTTCACAATACGTAGACGGAGGTCTTTAAAAAAAAAAAAAAAATTGTTATTATTACTGTAGGTGAAGGTTTGGACTAATTACTGACCTTATAAGGGACGTGACCCCAACCAGATGTTGTGGTGTCACTAATTCCACGCTCACAAAATAATATTTCACTTTATCAGTGCGGTCACTACATATTTTTTATTTAGCTGTTATTAGCCAATTTTACTCAGATTTTCAAAGTCCTACATTACGTAAACCATGACATTAATACATTATTCTCTGGTTTACACTACATGATATATTTTCAGTTCTTGTAGTTACATGGTTAGGTTCCATGTTCCCTTATAAGCTTGGGGTATGCTGCACTGGCCTCTCTCGTAATCCAATGTTTGCCAAGAAAAAAATGTCTTATAAACCATGTGTTCTAACACGTATCACTTGTGAACTAGGTTTATATAACACGAAGCTCTAGTAAGCCAGATAGTCCAATGTCATCCCTTTATGCCGTGTTACAGAAGAGGGAAGCTATCAGTGAGCGAGCCCCACGAGGCTCACCACTTACGAGCGGACGCGATACATCCTCCCTCAACCACTGCTAAAAGCACACTGACTGGTCAGACTGGCTGTCTGGGGTCACTGTCTGGCAGACTTAAGAGTCTCTCACTTGCTCAGGTGTATGTAATCGACTTAACACAGTTGAGCCAGCACCATATTATCTACAGATCATATTTCCTGTGAACAACAATACATCATAACTTTGTTTTACCCCCAATTCCCCCCCCCCCCTCACTCCCCCAACACTCCAGCGTATTCCATGGTTCATGGATCTATCCTATTGCATAATAACATCTGAGAATATCCACTCTATGGAGACATTAATGCCTTATATTAAGGGTTACTAACAACATTGAAGTTATCATTGTATGGATATCGCCCTTTGTTCTAAGACGTGACCAAAATAATGGCCATAAGTGACACTGATGTCCAGATATTGTTGGTAGACAATGAGCCTGATGGAGATAACCTGGTACTTGCAAACAGTGGCAATAGGGGAGACATAATATAATATAATATATCTATTTATATCTATCTATCTCCTCCCATAGAGCATCTTTGTCTGAAAGGGAAAAGGGGTGACATTCCCCATAAATAATATATATCAAATACATAACTAATAAATGAATATATAATAGGACACCTGTCATTTTCACTGTTCCCTACGTACTCTCCCTCCCTTTGTCTTGTGAAGGTCGTGCATCTCTCTCACAAATTAAGTGAATTAAATATGCATAACTCTGGTGTCCAACTTTATTGATTGGTGTTATTCAAGTGGGAAGACATGCCCAGCAACTGTGCAGTGTTTAATTGTTTCACAAACAGTAACAAACAGAGTGATAAGCATCTTTCTTTTCACAAGTTTCCTAAGAATGAGAGTCTTAGGAAGAAGTGGATTCACCTTTGCAGTAGGAAAGACTTTATTAATGCTGATTATGCAAAGGTTTGCAGTTTACATTTTCACCCTAGTGCATATCAAACATATCTAAAATATGAACTGCTAGGCATACCTCTACCAAATCACCTGCACAGGATCAAATGTGATGTACAACCATCTCTTCAATTACCAACATCAAGAGGTGAGCATTGTTTTTAACAAGTGAATGTGTTTTAGTGTTACGAACTTACGATTTCTTATTATTCCTATGTAGTATATATGTTGTGTATGTGCAAGTTTGTGTGTTTGTGTTTGTTTTAATCTGTGTATGTGAATTTGTGGAAGAGTGTGCATTATGTTTGTGTGAATGTGTGTATGTCTGGGCGAGTGATTGTGCTTCCTGGTATGTGTGTGAGTGTGTGTTTATGGGTGTGAATTAATGAGTGTGTAAGTGTTGATGTATGTGTATGAGTGCGCGTGTGTGCGTATGAGTGGCTGTGAGTGAATTACTGTGAGTAAGTAAATGAGTTTGAGCAAGTGAGTGATTGAGTATCTGTGAATGAGTGAACGAGTGCGTATATGTGTGAGTGAATGAGTATATGTGAATGAATGAATGAATGTGAGCGAGTGAGTGTGCATGTATATGAGAGAGTGAATGAGTGTTTGTGAGTGAGTGAATGAGAGTGTGGAAAGGTGTAGCAGGTAAAGTACCTTACTGTTGATGTATATACATATATATATATATATTTATATATATATATATATAAATGTATAAACCGGTATGCTGTATTTGATTTTGGTAATATGATACTACCCAACCCTCCCCCCCATTTCCTCACCTGCTGTAGGCGTATACTACACACAGAGACTGATATATACACACACACAGCAACACACTTATACACACACAGTTACATGCACACAAATACACTCTTAAGCATACACATGCTTAGACAAGTGCACGCATACCTAGGCCTATGTACGCATATGCATGAATACTTACACATTCACATAAACGCACACAGTCATTTATGCAAATGTATACCGTACGTATTAAAACATATACACACATACAGTAGATATGCACATGTATCAGCATGCACACGTCCCACTTCCACACAAGAACACACAATCTTACACTTCCACATACGCAAGAGATAGGCTATATACACTTACACATTTTTAAGCACATTTACATACAGTACATGCTTAAGCATACTAACAAACCATACTTACACACAAGAAGAAACACATGCACATGAAAATACAAACACGCACACAGACGAGTCTACTGTATACACACGCACATTTACCCATGCAAGTCCTTTTTTTTGTACATACACATACATCATTATATTGAATAGAAATATATATTCAGCACGAAAGCAATGTAACAAAATGCTTAAAGTAGTTAAGGTAAACAGTTATTGCGTTGCTAATACAGTATAAATTCACAATCCTCTCTGAATTATTGTAAGAGACATTATTATTGTCCCCATATACTTCTCTTGTTAACTTAAATAATATACTGTTTATATCCAAATGTTATTAGACTTTTATTACTATCCTTGTTTACTCATCCTTTTTAACTGCTTTAAGGACTACCTTTGCTCCAACTGTCATCAAGGAACTGTTCAAATTCTTCACCAGAATGGGTTTCCCCCATGAGGTGCAAAGTGATCAAGGAACTAATTTTACCTCTAACATTTTTCAGCAGTCCCTGAAGGAGTTGGGTATCGAGCATGTTAAGTCGAGGACCTACCACCCAGAGAGTCAAGGGGTTCTTTGAACGGTATCATTAGACATTAAAAGGAATGTTGCGTAAATATTGTACAGAGACCGGGGTTGAGTGGGATAAGGGGGTACCTTTTCTTTTATTTGCTACTCGTGAGGTTCCAACTGAATCCCTGGGTTTTTCCCCTATTGAGCTAGTTTTCGGTCACCAGGTAAGAGGTCCTTTGCAACTATTGCAGGATAGCCTAGTTGGCCAGGAGGGGAACCAAAACCTCCTCAAGTATGTTTCAGATTTCAAAACTCGGCTGAGATCCTCATGTGAGTTTGCAGCTCAAAACTTGACAGTGGCTAAAAGCTCCATGAAGAACTGGTATGACAGAAAAGCCTGTGAGAGGGAGTTTAAGCCCGGTGATGAGGTTTTGGTCCTGCTTCCCCTTTTTGGCCAACCTTTATCTGACAAGTTCAGGGGCCCATATAAGATCATTCAGAGGGTGAGCATTACCGATTATCTAGTAACTATCCCAGACAGGAGAAAGCCCACGCAAGTATTCCATATAAATATGTTGAAACCCTACCATAGGTCCCCTGATTCCTCTCCTCCAGATTCTCCCACTGTGGCAGTTAATGTCAGGACCTGTGGACAGCCTGGTGCAGACGAAGTCTTCAGTTCTCTTACTGACCGGCAACAGACTGTTCCAGAGCCTGAAGGTATCCATGCAGACTTTGACTTGTCATGTAGCCTCTCCAACTTTCAGTATAACTCAGTAGCTTGGGGGGAATTACCATCTAAACTATGTCATCTTCCCTCTGATCAATCGAACCAACTAATCTCTGTTTTATCTCAGTCTCCCAGTGTGTTCCGTGATACTCCAGGGTTCACTTCTTTGGCCGTGCACGACATCGACGTAGGGGATGCAACTCCCATTAAACTATCCCCCTACCGTGTCTCGCCACAACGCAGGAGTATACTGCAGGTCGAGCTTGACTTTATGTTGTCAAACGAGTTGATCACAAGGGCCTTAAGCCAGTTGAGTAGCCCGGTCATACTTGTGCCAAAGCCAGACGGGAGCCATAGGTTATGTATGGACTATAGGCAAGTTAATGCTGTCACAAAGAACGATACCTACCCACTGCCACGGATCGACGACTGCATTGACCAGATTGGTACAGCAACCTATATCAGCAAGATTGACTTAATGAAAGGATATTGGCAAGTAGCTCTCACCCCTAGAGCGAGAGAAATATCATGCTTTGTAGTCAATAATCAAGCCTTCTGCTGTAATGTAATTCCCTACGGCTTGAAAAACGCTCCAGCTACATTCCAGCGCCTCATGAATTTGGTGACTGAAGGGGTACCTGGATGCGTTGTCTACATCGATGATATTCTTATCTTTTCACAGTCATGGGAGGAGCATCTTTACCAACTTAGATTGCTGTTCTTAAATCTTGCTGATGCCATTCTGGTGGTTAATCTTAAGAAATGCACCTTTGTAAAGAGTACCGTCCAGTATCTAGGATATGGTAGGTCAGGGGCAGGTTGCACCTCCTCAAGCAAAGGTAGAGTCTATTCTAGAATTCCTGTACTCCGAGCTCCTGATTTTAACAGATCTTTTTCCCTAGCGGTGGATGCGAGCAATACCGGGGTTGGTGCAGTATTGCTACAGGAAGACGACTGTGAAGTATTGCATCCTGTGTGCTATTTAAGTAAAAAATAAAATTCTGCTCAACGTAACTATTCAGTCATTGAGATGGAGCTGTTAGCATTAATTTACCCCTTCAATACTTTGCTGTCTATGTGCAATCTGCCTCTGGTGCCATCACTGTGTATACTGACCATCACCCCTTAACATTTTTGCATAAGTTCCAAAATAAAAACTAACGACTGACCAGGTGGAGTTTGTTGCTGCAGGAATACTCCCTGGATGTCAAACATATTAAGGGGGTCCAGAACGTGCTAGCCGATTGCCTATCACGTATCTATTAAAAGATTGCATTTACCAGGTTGGCCTCATACAGCAGTAAGATTAACTTAATGAGAGTATTTTGGCAATTAGCTCTCCCTTGTAGCGAGGTAAATATCATGCTTTAGTAGTGCGCTTTCAAGCCTTCAGCTGTGAGATGCCTTGCAGTTCGAATAACGCTCCAGCTACGTTCCGGCTATGTTCTGATGTGGTACCTGGAGACGTTGCCTATTTTGGGTGATATCCTTATTATATCCTCATTATAATCTTGCTGTTGCCAATCTGGTGGTGGATCTATTGATGTATTATGTTTAATATTATGTACTATACTCCTTAAACTCTTTTCTAGGGGGGAGGTCTGACACACGGAGCCCTGTATGTTTATTTAAGAGTTAGAATTAAGAGTTGAAGGAGTGCAGAATTACCCAGGCGGCGAAGCAGACCAGCTAGTGGGAAACCAGCTCGTCCGCATACCAGCAAACAAGCCTTCACACCTGCGTGTGTCATAGGGGACCCTGCAAACTACTTCGATGACCCGACGCTATGACGATGATGGACGCCAGGAGACTCCATTGGACCACACACCTCTTACGCAACTGGAGGAGCTGTGATTGGGGCGCGCACCATCCCCCGCCTCCTGATTCGTTCCTACACTATCATTGCATAGTATATAAGACCCAAGTAGTGGGCATTCAAATCAGTCTCATTTGGAGTTGGGAAGGTGAACTTGCAGCTGGAGGAAGACGGGGTGAAGTATTATAATGGGATTGTGACTGTCAGTCAGATTATATAAGTGTGTGTTAAGTGTGTTCGGTGTAAACACTTACGTTATTACGTTATTACGTCTTAAGTTATGTTGGTTAGTGAGATATGTGATTGGGAATTAACGTTAACGCTACTATTATGTACTTAACTATTTTAGTTGACTGACTTGTGGACTAAAGCAACTCTTCAAGTAATTGGGTTATGATAAAAGTAATACTATTGTTTTATATTAATACTTACAAGTTCCTTAATTTTCTTTTAATTAAGCTTACATTGCTGGTAAGAACAAGAACGGTGATACTATTGTCTCATATTAGTAATATCGCCTTAGACTAACATGGCGGTTTTATTGTTACTTCTAGTGATTTCCTAAGCTGAAGAAAATTCTTTTAGCTTCAAAATATTATTTTTGCTTTTCATATTATTTGAGTGAGACCTGAATCGAATCTATGAAGCGATCCTGTAACTTAATTTACTCATAATCAAACCTCAATGTTACGTGGTTAAGAAATACATTTAACTAATTATTAAATATATATCCAACTTTTTATGTGACTTTGATATTAATCCTGATGATAAAAATAATATAATACTATTAACGTAAGACAAGAACCAAGAAGAATAACTACATTAAATATAAATAAAAGGAGATATAAGAAAACTATCTATTCATTTCAAAAAGGGTAAGAGACAGATATATTCTTACCTTAATGTTTATCTTTCAAGACTTGATATATAATTAATAGTCCTTCTTTAGATATAACTTATTCGGTTCATAAGCATAGCCTACTAAGCTTCGGTTAAATAATAATTCTTTATAAATACTACATGACTTTAATTAGTTTCAGTATTTTTCCATAATTAAAGAGTATCAGTCAATAAAGGGTACCAAGTCCTAAGATCCAAAAGGAAAGGAAGCAACAACAGGAAATAATTGTATTAGATTTTACTTTCGTTTTGCCTTCAGCTGACTGATACCTTAATATATATCTCTGTGCTATCTAGATTCATCAAGTTAACCACTTGAGGATCAAGATACGTAACAATATATATATATATATATATATATATATATATATATATATATATACATATATATATATATATACAGTATATACCTGTATATATATATATATATATATATATACAGTATATCCAGTATATACCTGTATATATATATATACAGTATATCCAGTATATATATATATATATATATATATATATATATATATATATATATATATATATATTGTGGTTAAAATAATACTATATAAACGTCAAAATCGTATTCTTAAATATTGGGAAGAGGCCCACTATCACCGTCCTTGTGTTAGTTTAAGTATGGAAAGGGATGATGAGCCTCTTCCACAAATAATATACAATTGCTAAGACGCATATTTCATCTTAACGGCCCATGGCGAGACAGCTTGGCCCAGTAAAAACGAGACAGCTCGGCCCTGTGTTAATTACGAGACATCTCGTAATTAATCTAACCTAACCTAACCTAACCTACACATTACGAATCGAGAGAACTAGCCTATGACATAATTATACAGTAAACGAACATTTCGCCCACATTACACACACGCCATAAATCCTCCACTTAGCTCTCCCCATCCTATATCCTGACTGGTCTCGTCAAAGTACCCCATAGCAAAACATGGGGCCGAGCTGTCTCAAATAATGGGCCGAGTTGTCTTGCCGTCGTGGCCGACTTGTCCAAAAGTGGGCCGACCTGTCCGAGCCGAGTTGTCCCATGGTCCGAGTCGTCCAGTCACCGACGTACCTTATCATATTATTTAGTTTTAGCTAATTTTCTGTATGTAGAGCTTTTTTAAGCTATGCTATTATATTATATATATGTATGGTACAATCGACCGGAACTATAGCTGAATAAGCTAAATTAAGATCATCACACTTATTTCCCCACCCCCTACTGCTATTGCCGGGACCTAGGGCTAACGTCCGCGGAGAAGGTGGCGGGGATCAGATGCCATAGTAGGGAGGATGGGAGAGGAGAGAAAGGAGGAGAGGAAAAGATAATAAGAGGTGGGGGGGTGTTATGGTTTGGAGGAGAGGGTGGAGAGGATGAGGGAGGAGAAAGGGTGGGGGAGAGGAGGGGAATAAGTGCCAGAAATGAGAGGGGTGGGTGTTTTGGTTTGGAGGAGGGATAAGTATGGGTTAGG
>CM064549.1:8219745-8272245 GCA_032716605.1 Paralithodes platypus | reverse complement strand
TCATATACTACCTGCCAATATGCATAATTCCTATGGGAGATATGAAATAAGTAAAAATATAATAATAAATAAATAATCCAAGAATTGAAAATTCAAATAATTCAACTAAAATAACTTGGCTAGGTAAGGGTTAGTTTTGTTCTGACTGGGTTATAGGGACACATACTACCTGGTAGGTAAGGGTTAATGTTGTATCCCACTCACTAGATACTAATGTCAATTGATTGAGAAGAAATTATGTTCATTTTCATTAGATGAAAACAATCCAAGGTTTGAAAAATTCCAAGATTTTACTAAAACAAATCTTGGGAAACTGGGTTTTTCCCCTAATGAAATAATCCAAGGATGACAGTCACCCTTCCGACGTTGACGATCCTGAGCGAACCCCCTCAACCGTTCACTTATTGCAGGTATCATTACTAGGTTAGCTTAGTGTTGACCATTTAACCTCATTCTAAGCTTTTAATCCCACATTTTCCCTGATCAACATAGCCCTCCCTACTAGTGGTGGCATGTCTTTAGATTGGTGGATGATGGTTTTTTTATGTATTTCCCGCAAAGTTCACATAGTAAAACACTAAGTAAGCACTAAGCAAACAAAACATTAACAAAAATTACCGTAAAGATTGAACCCGGACCTAAAAGATAAATGAACCCAATGATCCTGTAGGGTGGCCGGTCAATTCAACATTTATATGCAATTTCCAGTTGACAGTAGCCTAAATTACCAAATCCCCATCTTGATTAATCAGCTATTATTACGAAAATGTCACTAATTATGAAAATGTGTCGTTAATAATTATGACTCGGAGATATATTAGTTTTATATGTTTTCAATTAAGTATCATAAAATAAGTGGCTATGGGATTCAATTTATCATTAGCTGAAATAAAACCGACTATAGTAAACTAAGATGTCATACAGCAAAACCTGGTGTCAGATATTGAATGTAAAACTCAATTGTCTACCCCATTAGAAGCGAAACATAGCTAACCATTAGCTTTTGGTTAGCTTGTGGTTTGGTTTGACATGACAGTTAAAAAAACGTCAAGCTAACGGCTTGGGAATACTCTAAATACTTTGGTTTTACTAGAACGTTAGAATGACATGATACTAACCGTTACTGTAAACCATAACACAACTTATGTAAATAAGCAAATTACTAAATGTAATTTTTTTTTATTCTTGCATTTAAGCTAAATAATAGTTTAGTTCTTATACATATAATTTCACAATAGAACACTGGTCAGGTTTAATATTACACCTATATTTTGCATTGCAAACTGGATGAGAGATATAATCATAAACTTAATGGAATATTAGTAATTGTTTGAGAAAGGTAATGTATACAGTAGTTCAAGCATTGAGAATATTACAAAATGAAGTTGGTGTTGGTGTTGGTGTTCCAGAGCCACTCGAGCACGTCACCGCGCTCGCTCCTGCCCTTCCTTCGTCGTCGCGGTGAGGTCGATGACTACAGACGCGTCAGGCGCCCAGTCGCTGTGAGGAAGCTGCAGAAGCATAGTATCACAGCACGTCGCTTCTCATTAGGGAGCCCCTGGCCTCTGAGGATTGTTGGCAGGGAGAGCGAGGTGATGCCGAGGAGTCGAAGGCGGCCTGCGAGGATAGACCGCTCCATGTAATGATAACCAAGCGCACCATTGTCCCGGTCAGTCCAACTCGCCATGTTTATACGTCCAGACTTTTTCTCGTGCCAAAGAGGGACAGCGCTCAGATGAGGCCGGTCGTAGATTTGTCTCAACTGAATCACCATATTCACAACCCATTCTTCAGGATGCTCACTGTGAATCAGATCAGGCTAACTCTTACACCTCCAGGCTGGATGTGGTCGTTAGACCTGACAGAAGTCTATTTGCATGTTCCAGTAAACAAAAGGTTCCAACAATTCCTCGCCCTGAGGATCGGGCATCAGAATTATGTGTTTCAAAGAATGCCGTTTGGTCTGAACCTGGCACCGAGAGTATTCACCAAATGAGTCCGACAGGTTCTGCTACCACTCTTACGGTAAGGGATCACGATCATGTGGTACTTGGACGACTTGCTGGTGCTAGCAGAATCCGAGATAACATGCCTCAATCATATCAATATCATTCTACGCAATGTCAAATCCCTGGGGTTCAATATCAACTTGGCATAGTCGAATCTTGTCCCGACGAGGGCAATTCAGTGGGTAGGGCTGCTGTGAGACACAACACACCTAACTCTCAGTCAGAGTGTGGACAATCGCAACAGGTTTCGCAGGAAACTGTTTCGTTTTCTGCACAGTCTGACTACCAAGAGGAAGGTGTGGGAGTCCCTTGGCTCTCTCAACGGGATTCAACTAACAGTAAAGTTAGGCCGGTTGAAAGTAAAGAGGTTAATCTTGGAGGGAAACAGACATTTTCCGCTTTTGGCGGCAGACAAGTAATGGCATATCCTGAAATTAATCCACAACTTACTAGCGGTCTGGGCAAGGCCGGAAACACTGCATTCAAATATGACTTGGACATCTCTTCCGCCTATGGTGTGGATCGACACCGACGCTTCGGGCACACTGGGTTGGGTCTATCGGTCAAACCTCGGTCACCAGGGTCAGGGTCTTTGGTCCCGGTACAAGGAGTTTCATATCAATGCAAAAGAGTTACTAGTTCCTCTATTTTTCCTTCAGGCTCACGGTTTAACTCTAGTGGGAAAATCAATAGCCTTTTGAATGGACAAACTGAATGCAGTCACGTGCATTCAGAAGCAGGGGTCAACGAGGTCTCGAGTGTTGCTAGAGTTGTCGGAAAAGATCTTTGTGTTCAGAACAGCTAAAGATTTATCTTCACGCATCATATCTGCCGGGCATAGCCAATGTGTGGGCAGACGCTCTGTCACGGAGATAGAGCACACAAGTAGAATGGGCGCTCAAGCAAACCGTCTTTCAATGGATGATTGCAGAGCCATGCCGTCCACAAGTGGACTTATTCGCGTCCGAGGAGAGCCACAGACTCCCTCTCTTCCTCACACACCGGGCACAAATCCCGGCGGGAGGACCAGACACACTGCTGACGGACTGGAAAAAATGGAATTCCATTTATCTATTTCCGCCACCAGATGCTTCACTCATGTGTCAAGTAGTTCACAAACTACAAGATTATCAGGGCTTAGTCTCGATGATCGCGCCCCTGTGGCCGGCGTAGGTATGGTATTCCCAGTTGAAGACATGGTGCGATAACCTGGTGTCGCTCCCGATCTCGTACTTCCACTTAGAGACAATTGGCAACCTAAAAACCTCGCTGACTTTTGCCTTGTCGATATTTAGAAGCCCAAATGGTTAGCCCACTATGGTGATAGTGTAACCAATAAATTGATTAATCAATATTCTCTCTCTACTCAACGTCAATACCAATCACACTGGAAAGCGTTTACTACTTGGATCGTAGGAAACTGACCAGACCGTAGCCTCGGTGTCCTTAATTTTCAAATACCTTGACTACTTATTTGAATGTAAAGGTTTGTCAGTCATTACGCTAAAGAATCACACGACGGCCATTAGAGTGCCAATTTTTATCTAACAGGACTCTCAGTGCTGCAGGCGGAGGAGAAGGCATTCATGCGTGCATGTTTCAAGCTTCGCCCACCACCACGCCAGCTCATGCCTACCTGGTCACTTGACAAAGCCTTGTCATTGCTTCATTCTCAGAAATAGTCACAATCCTACTTTTGATTCAGTCTTAAAGAAGGCTGTGTTCCTTATGGCCTTGGCTACAGGAAATCGGGTATATGAGCTGGTGACGATGACCAACGAACCCAATTGTCTGAGGTTTGCCCGGCGCAATGTCAATGTTCAAATTGCTACATCGCCTACTTTCATTGCGAAAAATGAGCACAATGAACATGTCTTTACGGAGTTTGAGGTTCCGGCGCTCAAAAGAAGAGATACTCACCACAAGCTATGTCTGGTGAAATCTTTATTGACCTATATGGGAGTGTCCCGGCCTAACCAACCGGGAGCTCTGTGGGTGTATCAGACAAGTAAACGTCTTACGAAGCGGCAATTAGCAGCTTTATTAGTCGATGTGATCCAGGAAAGTTATCCGGGAGCCGTTGGGCGAACTCATGACATAAGAAAATGGGCAGTTTCACTTAGATTATTAAAGAATTACTCAGTCACTGATATTCAGGGAATGCATTTATGGGCATCAAATCACACCTTCTTAACACGTCAAGTAGTCAATTGAGAGACTTTGCACCATTGATTTCAAAGGTGAGGGAAATGGTCTGATGTTGATGTATACTGAAGCGATTAAGTATATACTGTATATATATAAATATATATATATATATATATATATATATATATATATATATATATATATATATATATATATATATTGTTACGTATCTTCATCCTCAAGTGGTTAACTTGATGAATCTAGATAGCACAGAGATATATATTAAGGTATCAGTCAGCCGAAGGCAAAACAAAAGTAAAATGTAATAAAATAATTTTCTGTTGTTGCTTCCTTTCCTTTTGGATCTTAGGACTTAGTATCCTTTATTGACTGATACTCTTTAATTATGAAAAATACTGAAACTAATTAAAGTCATGTAGTATTTATAAATAATTATTATTTAACCGAAGCTTAGTAGGCTATGGTTATGAACCGAATAAGTTATAGCTAAAGAAGGACTATTAATTTTATAAAAAGTCTTGAAAGATAAATATTAAAGTAAGAATATTTCTGTCTCTTACCCTTTTTGAAATGAATAGATAGTTTTCTTATATGTCCTTTTATTTATATTTAATGTAATTATTCTTGGTTCTTGTCTTACGTTAATAGGATTATATTATTATTATTATCAGGAGTAATATCAAAGTCACATAAAAAGTTAGATATATATTTAATAATTAGTTAAATGTATTTCTTAACCACGTAACATTGAGGTTTGATTATGAGTAAATAAAGTTACAGGATCGCTTCACAGGTGGCGAATTTTCTTCAGCTTAGGAAATCACTAGAAGTTGTTAGTCTAAGGCACCGTTAAGCAATGTGAGCTTAATTCAAAGAAAATTAAAGAACTCGTAAGTATTAATATAAAACAATAGTATTGCTTTCATCATAACCCAATTACTTAAAGAGTTGCTTTAGTCCACAAGTTAGTCAACTAAAATAGTTAAGTACATAATAATAGCGTTAACGTTAAATCCCAATCACATATCTCACTAACCAACTCACTAACTCACTAAGTGTGTTCGATGTAAACACTTACGTTATGTAAGTGTTTACACCGAACACACTTAACACACACATATATAATCTGACTGACAGTCACAATCCCATTATAATACTTCACCCCGTCTTCCTCCAGCTGCAAGTTCACCTTCCCCAACTCCAAATGAGACTGATTTGAATGCCCACAACTCGGGTCTTATATACTAAACAATGATGGTGTAGGAACGAATCAGGAGGCAGGGGGTGGTGCCCGCTCCAATCATAGCTCCTCGAGTCGCATAACAGGTGCCTGGTCCATTCACAGCTCCTGGCGTCGATCATACGTCATAGCGTCGGTCATCAAGTAGTTTGCAGGGTCCCCTATGACGCACGCAGGTGTGAAGGCTTGTTTGCTGGTATTGAGGGCTAGCTGGTTTTCCGCTCGCTAGTTCGCTCGCCGTTTGGGTAGTTTGAACCTCCTTCAACTCTAATTCTAACTCTTAAATTAACATACAGGGCTCCGTATGTCAGACCTCCCCCCTAGAAAAGAGTTTAAGGAGTATAGTACATAATATTAAACATAATACATAAATAGATTCACCACCATATTGGCAACAGCAAGATTATAATGAGGATATAATAAGGATATCACCCAAAGTAGGCAACGTCTCCAGGTACCACATCAGAACATAGCCGGAACGTAGCTGGAGCGTTATTCGAACTGCAAGGCATCTCACAGCTGAAGGCTTGACAGCGCACTACTAAAGCATGATATTTACCTCGCTACAAGGGAGAGCTAATTGCCAAAATCCTCTCATTAAGTTAAACTTACTGCTGCATGAGGCCAACCCGGTAAATGTAATCTTTAACAGATACGTGATAGGCAATCGGCTAGCACGTTCTGGACCCCCTTAATATGTTTGACATCCAGGGAGTATTCCTGCAGCAACAAACTCCACCTGGTCAGTCGTTGGTTTTTATTTTGGAACCTATGTAAACAAATTAAGGGGTGATGGTCAGTATACACAGTGATGGCACCAGAGGCAGATTGCACATAGACAGCAAAGTATTGAAGGGATAAAATTAATGCTAACAGCTCCTTCTCAATGACTGAATAGTTACGTTGGGCAGAATTTATTTTTGTATTGAAATAGCACACAGGATGCAATACCTCACAGTCGTCTTCCTGGAGCAACACTGCACCAACCCCGGTATTGCTCGCATCCACTGCCAGGGAAAAAGATCTGTTAAAATCAGGAGCTCGGAGTACAGGATAATTAGATAATATATATTTGGTAGCAATAAAGGCCTCTTCACATTCAGAGGACCACACAAACTTCACATCCTTACGGAGAAGATCTGTCAGGGGAGCGGTTAACTTTGACAAATTTATAATGAAACGCCTATAATAGCCAATCATGCCTAGGTACCTTTGGATATGTTTCTTAGTGCTAGGAGTTGGGAATTCTAGAATAGACTCTACCTTTGCTTGAGGAGGTGCAACCTGCCCCTGACCTACCGTATATCCTAGATACTGGACCGTACTCTTTACAAAGGTGCATTTCTTAAGATTAACCACCAAATTGGCATCAGCAAGATTTAAGAACAGCAATCTAAGTTGGTAAAGATGCTCCTCCCATGACTGTGAAAAGATAAGAATATCATCGATGTAGACAACGCACCCAGGTACCCCTTCAGTCACCAAATTCATGAGGCGCTGGAATGTAGCTGGGGCGTTTTTCAAGCCGTAGGGCATTACGTTACAGCAGAAGGCTTGATTGTTAACTACAAAGCATGATATTTCCCTCGCTCTAGGGGTGAGAGCTACTTGCCAATATCCCTTCATCAAGTCAATCTTGCTGATATAGGTGGCTGTACCAATCTGGTCAATGCAGTCGTCGATCCGTGGCAGTGGGTAGGTATCGTTCTTTGTGACAGCATTGACTTGCCTATAGTCCATACATAACCTATGGCTCCCGTCTGGCTTTGGCACAAGTATGACTGGACTACTCCACTGGCTTAAGGCCCTAGTGATCAGTTCATTAGATAACATAAAGTCAAGCTCGACCTGCAGTATACTCCTACGTTGTGGCGAGACACGGTAGGGGGATAGTTTAATGGGAGTTGCATCCCCTACGTCGATGTCGTGAACGGCCAAAGAAGTGAGCCCTGGAGTATCAGGGAACACACTGGGAGACTGAGATAAAACAGAGATTAGTTGGTTCGCTTGATCAGAGGGAAGATGACATAGTTTAGATGGTAATTCCCTCCAAGCCACTGAATTATACTGAAAGTTGGATAGGCTACATGACAAGTCAAAGTCTGCATGGATACCTTCAGGCTCTGGAACAGTCTGTTGCGGGTCAGTAAGAGAACTGAAGACTTCGTCCGCACCAGGCTGTCCACAGGTCCTGACATTCACTGCCACAGTGTGAGAATCTGGAAGAGAGGAATCAGGGGACCTATGGTAGGGTTTCAACATATTTATATGGAATACTTGCGTGGGCTTCTCCTGTCTGGGGTAGTTACTAGATAATCGGTAATGCTCACCCTCCGAATGATCTTATATGGGCCCCTGAACTTGGCAGATAAAGGTTGGCCAAAAGGGGGAGCAGGACCAAAACCTCACGGGCTGAAACTCCCTCTCACGGGCTTTTCTGTCATACCATTTCTTCATGGAGCTTTTAGTCACGGTCAAGTTTTGAGCGGCAAACTCACATGAGGATCTCAGCCGGGTTTTGAAATCAGAAACATACTTGAGGAGGTTTTGGTTCCCCTCCTGGCCAACTAGGCTATCCTGCAATAGTTGCAAAGGACCTCTTACCTGGTGACCGAAAACTAGCTCATTAGGGGAAAAACCCAGGGATTCAGTGGGAACCTTACGAGTAGCAAATAAAAGAAAAGGTACCCCCTTATCCCACTCAACTCCGGTCTCTGTACAACACTTACGTAACATTCCCTTTAATGTCTGATGATATCGTTCGAGAACCGCTTGACTCTCTGGGTGGTAGGTGCTAGACTTAACACGCTCGATACCCAACTCCTTCAGGGACTGCTGGAAAATGTTAGAGGTAAAATTAGTTCCTTGATCACTTTGCACCTCATGGGGGAAACCCATTCTGGTGAAGAATTTGAGCAGTTCCTTGATGACAGTTGGAGCAGAGGTAGTCCTTAACACCTTACGAGCGGCCTTTGCGGTTTATTTATATGTACCGCCCAGCGGGGTGTTTTTAGCCAAAATAGGGCTGTTTACGTGATCATTTTCATGCCTCAATAAGACCCAGAACGTAAAACAAGTACCTATCCCTGAAAGGGCATAAACAGAGCTTTCGAATGACACCATAACGATCCTTTTATGAATGCTAGTTTTCTTGCAATAACCGTGCAACGCGAGTGCAAAAAGCATGTAATTCGGTACTTTCCCCATATAATTCAGTATGTAGCGAGTGAGAGAGAGGGAGGAGGGAGCTGAGATTCGTGTCAGTAGGTTCGCCGCGGTGGTCTGGAGCAGTCATACGCTCGCTAGTCTCCTGCCACCACTTGTCTCTCTCTCTCAGCAACATTACGTGCTGAAATTGCCACTCGACCTATGTCGAGCGCCGCCACATAGTCCAGCTTTATTTAACTCGACTTATGTGGTGAGCCGCTAATTAAGGGTTAAGGGTATAGCCTCTGGGTAGCGAGTTGCCATGTCCATGATAGTTAATAAATAAATGTTACCTTGGGAAGTCTTAGGCAATGGGCCTACAATCTCCACTACCACCCAAGTAAAAGGATTCTCGAAAACGGGCAAGGGCACCAGAGGATGTACAGGCACCTTCTGATTGGGTTTTCCTGTCATCTGGCAAGTGTGACACACTCTACAAAACTCCACTACATCTGCTCGCATTCCTGGCCAGTAAAAGTGGGCTCTGATTCTGTCTAGAGTTTTTCTCACACCTAGGTGTCCTGCCAATGGTATACAATGTGCCATTTCCATGATATCTCTACGACAAGGTTTGGGGACTACTACTTGATGGACGTCCCAAGCCCCGTCATCGATTTGTCTGTGTGGCGGTCTCCATCTACGCCACAATACTCCTCCTTTGAGGTAGAAACATTCACCACCCTCCTTCTCACATTCCTCTTCACTCATGGACCTGGCAGCTAACTCCTTGCATTCACTATCATCTCCCTGTAGCTCTACCAGGCCACTAGGACAATTTGGAAGGGTTTCATGGTCATCGTTAGGGTCAAGATGAGCCATAAAGGTGTCAGATAAATCCACCTCAGTCACATCATCAGGCACAGTTGGAGCGTCATTCACACTCTCATCATCCCTTTCATCAACTCTTACATTCGGTACATTTCTGTCTGAGGGAACTGCTACTTGAGACATTGAACGTGTGACAGCACACACAGGGAAACTGTTGGCATCTCCTTTTCGAGCTCACCGGTTAGTGGCTCGTTAACAGGGGAAAGTGACAAAATGGGGTCTGGTCGGACCTTCTCACCTGCTACATCATTCCCCAAAAGGAGTGTTACCCCAGGCACAGGGATATCTTGGGACCTACACAAAGCTATGGTGGCCTCACCCTGTAGTAACTCACATTCAATTTCGCCTTTTACCAAGTATGCATAAAATTGGCTTCCACCACCTCTCATTACAACTGGTTCGCCAGGTGGGCACTCGGTGTAAGGATTCACCATGAGGGTGCTAGTAGAACCTGTGTCTCTCAGAATTTTTACCTCATGCATACAACCATTTAATCTCACGTTGCCAGATGAAATAAAGGGACGGTAACTGTCCTGCACTGATGGTGAAATTATTATTGGCTTAGCCCTAGTGGGTTGCACCACACATGCTACTACACCCCTGTCTAGATGATTTACGTTAGCTGCTAGGTACTCCTTCTGTCGGGAGTCGTGTATTAATAAAGGAACTTTTGGTGCTAGGTACTCCTTCTGTCGGGAGTCCTGCATTACAGACACATATGGAGTTTGAGATACGGCGGCAACTGTCTGCCCCGATCTCTCGGTTCTCTCCTTGGCCCAGCACTGATAAGCTAGGTGGCCTCTCTTGCCACAAAAAGTACATACTTTAGGGGATACAGGAACGTTCCCTCTTTGAGCATTACTATTAGTTTGGGGCCCACCTCTGTTACCATTGCCCTGAGTCGCATTTTTAGTTGGGGGAACAATTCTATTTTGGCTAGCTGGGGAAGACGTTATAGGCTTGTGACTGGGTCTGTCAGATTTGTGATTGGGATACTTACACCTTACGAGCGGCCTATGCGGTTTATTTATGTGTACCGCACAGCGGGGTGTTTTTAGCCAAAATAGGGCTGTTTACGTGATCATTTTCATGCCTAAATAAGACCCAGAACGTAAAACAAGTACCTATCCCTGAAAGGGCATAAACAGAGCTTTCGAATGACACCATAACGATCCTTGTATGATGGATAGTTTTCTTGCAATAACCGTGCAACGCGAGTGCAAAAAGCAGGTAATTCGGTACTTTCAGTACATAATTGAGTATGTAGCGAGTGAGAGAGGGAGGAGGGAGCTGAGATTTGTGTCAGTAGGTTCGCCGCGGTGGTCTGGAGCAGTCATACGCTCGCTAGTCTCCTGCCACCACTTGTCTCTCTCTCTCAGCCACATTACGTGCTGAAATTGCCACTCGAGTTATGTCGAGCGCCGCCACATAGTCCAGCTTTTAACTCGGTCAGATTATGATTGGCCGCTAAATACTTAAAATTAGAGCTAGAATTATCGTAGGGCTTCTTTCCACGAAATTTGTTGTTGAGCACGTATGTGTCAGCCATGTCAGCGGCGTCAGCAAGACAATCTACCTTTTTCCCCTTTAAATGATAGGATACAGAAGAATCAATTTTCCATAGGAAATTTTCTAACAGGACCAACTCCTTCAGATCGTTGTAGCTTGTGACTTTCTTACTCTTGACCCAATGATTGAAAGTTTTAGTCATGGTCCTGGCAAATACCTTATGGGTTTCTTCTACTTTCTTCTGGTTTTTACGGAAAGATTGCCTGTAAGCCTCAGGCTGCAATTGATAGGTTTTTAGGATAGCTTCTTTGAGATTGTCATAATCCTGCCTAACTTCTGCTACTTCTGACAAATACGTGGCTCGAGCCTGCCCTGTCAAAACAGTTTGTAACATAAAAGGCCATTGATCTCTTGTCCACTTCATACCTCCAGCAACTTCCTCAAACAAAACAAAGAAATCCTGCACATTATCCTCAGTGAAAGGTGGAATGGCACTAGTCATAGTCAATCCCAGAGGGGGAGCAATTACGGGAGCATTTGTATCGACATTTAGTTGAGCCGTACGATATTGATATTCACATTTTATGCTAGTTTCTTCGGTATTTGCTTTTATTCTGGCTAGTTCTAGTTCGACATTTAGTCTGGCTTGTTCGGCATTTATTCTGGCTTGTTCGGTCTTTATTCTGGCTAGTTCCAGTACTTGATCACCGGTCAAACCAGGTGGCAATTGTTCATCAAGTTGGCTAGGATTACTCGGGATCCCACCAACTGCTCCATCTCCCTCCCCGCCTTCTACAGGGAACAGGTGGGTTTTTATGGTCTGAGCCACCTCTACTTTAGACATGTTTGAGACAGTTAATTGGAGATGTGAGGCAAGCACTTTCAGTTCGGATTTTGACAGACAGTCAATATCAGGGGCTGAGGGTTCTGATTCTATGAAAACTCGAGCATCTTCGTCATTAATTAGTTGAGGCATGATTAATATTTGATTTTTAAGTAGTGAAACGTTAATGAAACTGAGTGAAACTGTATGAAACGAATCCTGGCAAGGTCGCCACTCTTCTGTTACGTATCTTGATCCTCAAGTGGTTAACTTGATGAATCTAGATAGCACAGAGATATATATTAAGGTATCAGTCAGCTGAAGGCAAAACAAAAGTGAAATATAATAAAATAATTTCCTGTTGTTGCTTCCTTTCCTTTTGGATCTTAGGACTTAGTATCCTTTATTGACTGATACTCTTTAATTATGAAAAATACTGAAACTAATTAAAGTCATGTAGTATTTATAAAGAATTATTATTTAGCCGAAGCTTAGTAGGCTATGGTTATGAACCGAATAAGTTATAGCTAAAGAAGGACTATTAATTTTATAAAAAGTCTTGAAAGATAAATATTAAAGTAAGAATATATCTGTCTCTTACCCTTTTTGAAATGAATAGATAGTTTTCTTTATTATGTCCTTTTATTTATATTTAATGTAATTATTCTTGGTTCTTGTCTTACGTTAATAGGATTATATTATTATTATCATCAGGAGTAATATCAAAGTCACATAAAAAGTTAGATGTATATTTAATAATTAGTTAAATGTATTTCTTAACCACGTAACATTGAGGTTTGATTATGAGTAAATAAAGTTACAGGATCGCTTCATAGATTCGATTCAGGTCTCACTCAAATAATATGAAAAGTAAAATATAATATTTTGAAGCAAAAGAATTTTCTTCAGCTTAGGAAATCACTAGAAGTAATATTAACACAGCCATGTTAGACTAAGGCGATATTACTAATACGAGACAATAGCATCACTGTACTAAGCACCGTTAAGCAATGTAAGTTTAATTCAAAGAAAATGAAAGAACTCGTAAGTATTAATATAAAACAATAGTATTACTTTCATCATAACCCAATTACTTAAAGAGTTGCTTTAGTCCACAAGTTAGTCAACTAAAATAGTTAAGTACATAATAATAGCGTTAACGTTAAATCCCAATCACATATCTCACTAACCAACATAACGTAAGTGTTTACACCGAACACACTTAACACACACATATATAATCTGACTGACAGTCACAATCCCATTATAATACTTCACCCCGTCTTCCTCCAGCTGCAAGTTCACCTTCCCCAACTCCAAATGAGACTGATTTGAATGCCCACAACGCGGGTCTTATATACTAAACAATGATGGTGTAGGAACGAATCAGGAGGTGGGGGGTGGTGCCCGCTCCAATCATAGCTCCTCGAGTCGCATAACAGGTGCCTGGTCCATTCACAGCTCCTGGCGTCGATCATACGTCATAGCGTCGGTCATCAAGTAGTTTGCAGGGTCCCCTATGACGCACGCAGGTGTGAAGGCTTGTTTGCTGGTATGAGGGCTAGCTGGTTTCCCACTCGCTAGTTCGCTCGCTAGTTTGCTTCGCCGTTTGGGTAGTTTGAACCTCCTTCAACTCTAATTCTAACTCTTAAATTAACATACAGGGCTCCGTATGTCAGAATTTATATATTTGAATATAGTTGTGAATCTCCCACGTGGAAGGGTCAGGGAGTACTTCATAAGTGCACGCTTAATTATCTTGTGGAATAATCTTATGATTGGGTACCCTACAGAAAAAAAATTGTAGAAAATAAAAAAGAAAATTTAACTTAATATCTGTTTTATTATGGCTTTCCATGTGTGGATTTCTAGTGCGTGGCTTCCAGACGCCGGCCCCCTAGCGGCCATAACTTATTTCAATGATATACCAAGATACAACTATAGAAATCAACGAATGAGAAGGGGATTGATGGAAGGGCCATGCATCGTCAATGATTACGGGGCCCTACTAAATATTAGGTTTTCACTACTTCCCTCCGGGAAACAAACCTATAATTTAATGGTGGCCCCTTCATCATTGACGATATTGCCTGAGTACCAAGACTGGAGGAGGACATTCGTGACAGTACCCTAACCTCAGGACCAAAATAAGCCGTATAAAAAAAATTAAGTTTTTTATTGTTTACAAACAATATATAAAGTATAAAAATATGAAAGATTGCAAGCAGTGCGTGACTTCAAAGAAAGTCTGCTTGTTCATGACCAGATCTTCTACCTTAAGATCTATACATGATACTCTGGGAACACTCTTGTGTCCCTAACTAGAACTATAAACTCTTTGGATCTTGTTCTAACCTTAACAATATTTGTATAGTTTATATATGTTTGTACATTCTGGTAATCCTATATAGTTGCAACTAGTATAAATTTCTTAAAAGTAAAATAAAAGTTTTGAACTGTAAAACCAGTTCGATCACAGCTCGTGATTTATCATATCTCCAGCGGAAGGGGTCCTAGTGGGGCTCTGAACTATTCAGCACCCCCATCCCCCCTTTTCTCGCCTTAACCTTAAACAATAATAGCACAGAGCCTACTAGACCTTCTGTCGTAAAGCTACACAGGTACGCTTTGGCTTGTCCAGAGCGACCGACAGGTATCGTGTTAGAAAAGTATAGTTGGATGCCCACAATTGAGTGTTGGCATTGTCTTCTATAGAGAAATTGTGTAAAAATCTAAGAGAGACGGCCCACTTCCTGATGTCGTGGGCCCTGCCCACCATGCCGGGATTACTTTCTTTAGTAACATCTACTAACAGAGAAGCTAATTTTCTTCTAGTAACACGATTACCTGCCTCGTTCACCCACAGAAAACCTGGTTGTCGAGGGTGAGCTGCCCTCATAAACTTAGCTAAGGCCTCCACTGGGCATAAAATATGATGTGTGTGTCCGCGTTTTAACGCCAGAACAGAAAATTCTGAGAAAACATGATCAGAGTGCTCATTCTTTGCAATAAATGTGGGAGACGGCGAGATTTGGACATTGTCGTGCAGTCTCTCAAACCTAAGGCAATTAGGTTTGTTGCTCATCGCCGCCAGCACAGAGACTCTATTTCCTGTAGCTAAAGCCATCAGGAACACAGCCTTCTTTAATAGTGCATCAAAATCCAGCACATTATTATATTTGTGCGATTGAAGCAAAGATAAGGCCTTATCTAGCGACCAGATGGGCATGAGCTGACGTGGTGGTGGGCGTAGCATGAAACACGCCCTCATAAACCCTTTCTCCACCACCTGCGGTATCGAGAGAACAGTGAGATCAATGAAAGGAGTTCTGATGGCAGATAAGTGGTTTTTCAAAGTAACAACGGAAAAGTGCTTCTGCTCAAATAAATAATCTAGGTATTTGAAAATCAGGGCCCCTGAAGCATCGGATTGCACTGACTCTACAATCCAGGTTGTAAAAGCTTTCCAATGCGATTGATATTTTCTCCTGCTAGATATAGTATATTGATTCATAAATTTACTAGTGACACTTTCCCCATACTGAGCTAGCCATTTTGTATTGTAAATGTCCAGAAGGCAAAATTGAGCGAGGTCTGAAGGTTGCCAAGTTTCTCTAGGTGGAATGTGGAGACCGGGAGCGACACCGGATTCCTGCACCATTCTTGCAACTGGTGGTACCACACCTGAGCCGGCCATAACGGCGCGATCATCGAGACTAAGCCCCGGTAACCTCGTAGTTTGTGAACTATCCTGTACATTAGAGCAGAACCTGGTGGAAGAAATAGATAGATTGAATTCCACTTGTTCCAGTCCTCCAGTAACGCATCTGGTCCCCCAGCCGGAGTTACCCCCTGGTGGGTAAGGAAGAGAGGGAGCTTGTGATTCTCTTCGGATGCGAATAGGTCTACTTGTGGACGGTAAGGCTTGGCAATCATCTTGTCGAAGACGGTTTGTTTGAGAGCCCATTCTACTAGAGTGCTCTGTCTCCGAGACAGAGCATCTGCCCAGATGTTTGACACGCCTGGGAGATATGATGCATGCAGGTGAATGCTCAGCGATTCGGCTAGAGCACAAATCTGTTCTGACACTACTAGCAACGCTCAAGACCTCACTGAACCTTGTTTCTGAATGCAATGGACTGCAATTGCAACTGTCCATTCGAAACGCGATTGACTTCCCTTGCAATGACGAGCCGTGAGCTTGGAGAAAAAATAGAGGAACTAGAAGCTCTTGCTTGTTGATGTGAAAACATTCGTTCTGGGCCCAAGTGCCTTGCCCTTGATGGCCTAGCTTGGACTGATACCACCAACCTAGTGTTCCTGAAGCGTCTGTGTCTACCCCTACAAAAGGAGGAGGAGAAACCCATGTTGTTACAGAGTACAGTGTTTCGGTCTTCGCCCAGACCGACAGTAAGTCGTGAATTAATGGAGGAATTGGCCATAATTTCCTCTCCGGCGAGAAGGGAAAAACTTTGTTGCCTTCCAGAATTAATCTCTTTACTTTCAATCGCCCCAACTTCACAGTTAATTGGATCCAGCTGAGTGAGCCGATCAGTGACTCCCACGTCTTCCTTGTCGTATTCAAACTGTGGAGAAAACGAAACATTTTCCTGCGAAATCTGTTGCGATTGTCCACACTCTGAGTAAGAGTTAGATTGGCGGTATCCCAGACCAGCCCTATCCACGAAATTTTCCTTGTGGAAACAAGGAGAGACTTTGCCAAGTTTACCTTGAACCCTAGGGTTTGTACATGATTGATTACTTGGTTGACATGATTGTGACATAACTCTTCTGACTCCGCCACCACTAGCCAATCGTCTAGATACCACAACACCATTATGCCCTGGGCCAACAATGGCAGAAGGGCTTGCCGGACTAATTTTGTGAAAATTCTCGGTGCCAGGTTCAAACCGAAAGGCAGTTTCTGAAAGACATAAGTCTCTTGCCTGATCCTCAAGGCGAGGAACTTTTGGAACCTTTTGTTGATAGGGACAAGCCAATAGGCGTCTTTGAGGTCTAATGAGCACATCCAACCCTGCGGCGGAAGTGTAAGCCTGATTTGGTGTACTGTAAGCATCCTGAAGGGTGAATTTATGATGGAAGTGTTCAGACGCGAGAGATCCACTACTGGTCGCATCTGCACGCTGTCCCTCTTTGGCACTAAGAAAAGTCTGGAGGTGAATACTAGGCAAGTTGATTCTACCGGGACAATGGCCTTCTTTGAGATCATATCCTGGACCAGGGCCTCCACCTCCTGTGAAACATTGTTATGGTCTAGCGCCTGACGCAGTCGAGGTCGCCGGATCCACCGTCAGGTGATTCCTTTGCTTGCTATAGTTCTGGCCCAAGTCCACTTGGGCGAGGCCCTGTGGCATACCTGGAACAACCCGGTGTGCAAACTGGGTCTGTCCGGTAGAGCAACTCTGGAATCCGACACACCTAAGCACGGCCCTGGGAGATAGAGAGTTTGGTTGGCTAGTTTTTTGAAGGGGGTGGTGAGATGGTGTCAGACGGCTGGCTAGTCTTGGCTGACGTCTGTCCCTGGCTTGGTTTGGGGAGTGACTTACCTCTATAACCTGAGTATTTACCTTGTTTGGGTTTGTGCTGATTACCTCCTTGCTGTGGAGGAGGCCGGGGATCCTGAAAGGACTGTTTAGCATGTGGGGGCCATGACTTAATGCCGCTTTTGGGCTTACTGTAAGGTTTCTTAAACGGTTCTCTCTTAGCCTGGGAAGTAATCTGCTTCCACCCATCTACCATATTGAAAACTACATTCCACGTTTCTGTATTGAGGAGGGAGGCCGTTAAGACTTGGGAAAGAGTTACCCGGCGATCAATATCTTCCAGCAACTTCTTTACCAAATACACCTTTAGGTCCTGGCGGGCCCTAACTGCCTCCATGATTGCTATTCGAATGTCACCCAGGGATTGTATTGAATTCTGTAATAAAATCCTATGTGAAAGTTCTGTGGCTTTCCTAACATTTTGGTCCGCAATGGCCGAAATAGTTCTAGCGAGGGATACAGTAACCTGGCGACTGACAAGGTATTGTGAAAACAATCTGAAAGCTTTGAGAGGTGGAATGTACAGGTTCTCAGGCTATGCCCGAGAGGGAGTAGTTGGAATATAGAAAAAAAAAAAAAAGCATGTTGTCGAGACTCGTAAGTAACTCGACTGTTTAGGTTGTTGTTGTTGTTGTTGTTCCCCAAGCTGCCTGGCCGAACAGCCCCAAGGCCCCGAGCAAGGCCAAGGCCACAAACGAGCGCCCCCACAGAACCCTCCCTGCCGACCACAATAAAGCCTGGGTGACCGAAGCCACTCCATGGCGGGGAGCTGAGAGGGTGCGTAAACGCCCGGGAAACCAAAGCCCCACCCAGGGCCCTGTGCCCCTCAGCAATTATGAAGAGAAAGTTGAGGGGCAAAGGAATAATGTAACGCTTTAGCTTCCAATCTTGGTAGATTGGGAGGTCAATCCACGGAAGAGACGCCGTCACTTGAGATTTAGAAAATATATAAGTAAAAGGAACAGTCAGAGTAAGCTATGGGTATGGCAGAGATCGCTCAGGTCTCACTCTGATAGACCAGCCCATCGCCAAGGTTTAGGTTAAGTAAACATACTGGAAGCTCAAATTAGGTGCCAGTACTAGGCTAAGTTATAATTATATCTATATAAAGGATATATACTATTTCATATTAAGTTTATATGGGTTTATTATCCATAAATATATCGGGTTATCATTATAATCTATCCGGTATATCCTTTTAGTTAGTTAAATGACGCATTGGTGGAATATAACTGCGCATGCGTCATTCTCGGAACTGGCGGGTTCATTGCCACAAACCTCAGACTCGCTTTACCTACGACCTCATCAAGATCTCCTTCTAGCCGCTCCAATACAACCACCTGTTTCCTGCTAAGTCATCCTAATTCTTATATCTTAGTGGCCACTATATCTTCCATCTATTCCTACCACTATCATTGAGCTATCTATCCCTATCAACCAATAAAAGTAAGTTTACTATTGTGAGTTTATAGGTAAATTTCACTTTGTTTACTCTTGAATTCTCACAATATGGTCCTTTGTAACCTCTGACTTTTGCCTTATGCTATCTTTTCTTCTTTGTCTTTTCTTTCTTCTGCTTTCCTGTTGTCTACTATTTCCTAGCTATTCCTTCTTTCTGTTCCCTATTTCCTCTTCCCTGGCGTCCCCTGTGGGCTTGCGAGATCGTGTTTGTTGTCTGAGGCCTAATTTCCGCCGGGTCCCGCTTATTTCACCCGACCATATGAGCCGCCGCCATGTGTTTCCGACTGGCGCCTTTGGCGGGGGTGTTGGGGAGGACTTTAACAAGGTGGTGACTCGGTCTCTACATCGCTACTTAGGAAGCCTATTAGGAAGGTATCTATATTAGGCCACAGCTACGTTAGGGAGGTCTATGTAGATAAACCTGTGTTCCACCCATTTTTTGAGGTTAAGGCATTTTCACAAGGGGGTGCTAGGGTGGACAATATTAAGTCCTCTGCGGCCTGGGAGAACCACGTCCGATACCAACCGGACCTGACCTTCTTAATCTTGGGAGGAAACGATATCCATCCCGAGACTGATATACGCTCTGTCGCCAACGCCATCCAGGACCTAGCTAAAGAGATTGAATCAATCTCAGGGGCCTGTAAAATTATAGGCCTGGAGGCGAGACCGGCGCCCCGCGGTCTGACGGCAGAGCAATACAAACGTATCAGGAACGGGGTCAATCGCTAGCTGAAGAAAGTACTGCCTTTCACTAAGTCCCGCTACCAGTCCATGGAAGTACGGGACGGAGACTACAGTGAAGATGGCGTACATCTAACATACGATGCCAGCGAAGCCCTGTTCAAGAGGGTCGTGGCTTCTGCCCAGGAGCACTTCACAAAGCTGGGAGATGTTCAGGCTTTATGGGACCTGTCGGATGAGGAATGGGATGCGGGTTCTTTCTCTAAGGTACACGGATATCTGAACAATAATTAGGTGGTAGGCTATAGGCTAGGTATGATTGCAACAATTAAATGAATGTAAAGTAAAATTATAAGGGTTAAATTGAATTTGTTCGGTCTTAACTAAATATAAAGGGGGTAATTACCACAAACATTGTTGGTACCGTTAGATGTTGGGCTAGCCTAGTTTATTATAGGTTTACAATTTAAATTGGCTTGTTATTCACCTTTTTGGCCTTCCTTCCTTAGTGTACTCTAACAACAATTTGCCACATTTAATGTAAGGTTTACCTTTTAAATTTAGGTGTGGAGATATTTATGCGTTCGTTTACTTTTATGATTGCGTTCCGCGTCATATTTCCCGCTTATTGCCCTACCCCGGCATCATACTTTTAATTAATTTAAGTCGGGGTTCCCTATATCTTGCCTTTATTGGCGTCAGCTAACTTTCTGAGTGCGCTTTACGTCCATATAGGTAAGATATATTATTATTCTATTCTATTTCCTGTGTATTGCCATCATGTCGTTGACGCTGCCCCAGTACAAGCGACACAAGGGGAGTATCAAGAGTGGTTTGACTAGGATCACCAAAGATATTTCTACATTTTTAGTTAATGCAGATAATGATGCGATTGAGGCTAAATTGGCTTCGGTATTAAGACAGCTCGAAGATTTAAATGTATGTCGCCGCGAAATGGAAACGCTCTATGAAGATGACGCTGAGTATTTCGCGGACATAGAAACAGACGTGGATTATATAGAGTGTCTTGATAAAGATAGGCGACGAGCAGGAAGGTTTTAGGAAGGGAAGATGATGTGTAGATCAGATTTTTACCCTGAATTGTGTTGTGGAGAAATATCTGGAGAAGAAACAATAGGTGTATGTTGCCTTTATGGACTTGGAGAAGGCCTATGACAGAGTGGATAGAGAAGGTTTGTGGGAAGTACTTAGAATATACGGAGTAGAGGGCAAGTTGCTGAAAGCAGTGAAGAGCATGTATGAGGGTGCAAAGGCGGCAGTACGTGTGGAGAGTGAGCAGAGCGAGTTCTTTGACCTGAATGTTGGTTTGAAACAGGGGTGTGTGATGTCCCCGTGGTTGTTTACTGTATATATGGATGGAGTCATGAAAGAAATACTATCAAGAGCAGTGGATGTTGGTGTATCGCTGAAAAGGGAGGGAATTGAGTGGAAGCTACCTATACTGCTGTTTGCGGATGATACAGTTCTGATGAGTGATAATGAATGGGAGTTGCAGGGTCTGGTAAATGAGTTTGGAACAGTGTGCGAAAAACGGAATTTGAAGGTAAATGCGGGGAAGAGCAAGGTTATGGTCTTCGAAAGGGGTGAAGTCACAGAGTGTGAGGTGAAGCTGAACGGTCAGGCTATGGAGATCGTCAACTCTTTTAAGTATCTGGGAGTGTGTTGAGTAAAGATGGGACTATGCATGACGAAGTGCGGGAGAGAGTACAACAGGGGAAGAGGGTTGTAGGAACGCTAAAAGCAGTAACAAGAAATAGGGTGGTCAGTATGGAAGTGAAGAAGTCCTTGCATGACAGTGTGGTAATCCCGACACTGACTTACGGAAGCGAAGCATGGACGTTGGTTGAGAGACTCAGACCAAGAGTGAGAGTAGTGGAAATGAATTACTTAAGGAGTGCGTGCGGAGTTACATGAAGGGATAGACAGACTAATGAGGAAGTAAGAAGGAGGTGTGGTGTGGAGGTAGAGGTGCTGGAAAGTGTGAAAAGGAACAACTTGAGATGGTTCGGCCATATGGAACGTATGGAAAGCGAGAGAATGACTAAGAGGGTGTACGAGAGCGAGGTGGAGGGACAGAGACGGAGAGGTAGACCGAATGAGAGGTGGAAGGATGGAGTGAGGAATTACATGAACGAAGGGGGTGCTGGGTGGGAGGAGGGGCGTCGACTGACTGGGGACAGAGGTGCGTGGGGGTGGTTCGTTCGTGGCCACCCCTTCGGGGATCGCGGCGTCAGGTGGTAGATATATAGATAGATAGATAAAGTTATCATCCTCCTCATAGGTAAGCTAAAACACAAGGAGCCAAATCGTGCTGCAGTTAACAAAAATGCCGGTATAAGATTGCCGAAAATAACACTTCCTGTGTTTGACAGTGATCCCCCTCTATGGCTGGGATTCTGGGATATATTCCACTGTAGCGTCCACAGCAATGCGGAGCTCAATGACATCCAAAAATTCACCTACTTAAGAAGTCGACTGAATGGCGAGGCAAAACAACTCATTGAAGGATTCGCAATAGAGGGAGCCAGCTACCAAACAGCGGTTGCCCTTCTACAGAAAACCTATGGGCACAGGGATAGAATTAAGGCGGCACATATAACTAACCTTACTACTTTGAGTCCACCCTCTTACAATGTCGAGGAACTAAAATGATTCTATGCTAGTTTTGAAAGTACACTAAGGTCAATAGAGACCCTACAAATTACCCTTCATGAAGCTAGTGTTGTAATTCTCATGAATAAATTGACATCCCCATTAAAGGAAACATTAAAGAGAACTTTAGGTGAAAAAGGTCTGGACCTAGAAAGGTTTGTCCAGACTTACCAGACAGAAGTGTTTAACATGGAAAGTGTAGCAGAACGGACTACACCACACATGCCAGTTGCTTCAGCATCCTTTGCGGTGCAGGAGGCCTCGGTGCGAAGGAAGGATTGCAAGTTGTGCGAAGGGGCACATGCATGGTTTAAGTGTCTCAGATTCAAAACCAGTGCTCTGAAAGTAAAACATGCAAAGCAACTCAACCTTTGCACCGGGTGCTTATCTTCAACCCACGGGAGCAATGGTTGTGTGAACCCTGACATCCTCAACTGCAAGTTCTGTCAGAACAGACACTACCATATCCTCTCTCAGTCCAAATCTCAATGGGACGGTGCAAAGGAGCAAAAACCTCAACAGGTAACAAAGACCAAGACGCAAACTACCACGATGTCTGTGTCGTCAAAGAAGACTAGTATTATTCTCCCAACTGTAATGCTGCCAACAGTTAAGGAATCAAGAGGAACTGTCAAGATGAGAACACTGCTGGATCAGTGCTCACAGCGCACCTTCATTTTAAATTCCGCTCTAGACTCGATCCATTATATAAAAGTGGGTGATGAAGAGCTAGAGTTGCGAGGGTTTACCGGAGCATGTGAGAGCAGAAAGTACCCAGTAGTGTCCTTCAAATACAAGTTCCAGGGCAGAAACTATCCTCTACAAGCAGTTGTGGTAGAAACTCTCCCGGATCAGAATGGATCAGAATGCCTTGAAGCAAACATGAGAGTTTTGCGAAACAAGGGTTACAAATTAGCTGATCCTCTAATGACACAGACATCTCGGCTGGACTTGTTCGTTGGTGCCGATTATTATTATGACTTAGTGCAGCCAGGGTACAAGAAAGAGGGTGACATAATTATCTTGCCCACTAAATTTGGTTATGCACTAAGTGGCTCCTGCCATAGCGACAAGTCTAGCGCACAAGTAGAGGTAGTTACAATTTTGAAAGTTGCGGTCACCCCGATGGATCAATATCTATCCACGGAATCAAGTAATCCATGTCATAATGAGTTAAAATGTTTGTGGGAACTGGATCATCTAGGTATTTCTCCAAATGAAGATTCAAAGGAAAACATGACTGTGTTGGACATATACAAGGAGACAGTAAAATACTCTGCATAGAATCAGCAATATGAAGTCAGACTGCCATGGAACCAACATAAAGAGAAGCTGCCTTCTAATTATGGTTTAGCAGCGGGTCGCCTAAGGGGTCTGCAGAAGCGTTTCAAGCAAGAACCTGTCTATTGTAGTCACTACACCAACGTTATCCAAGATCAACTTCATCGTGATTTTATTGAAGAGGTTCCTTTCGGTGTTACTGAAAACAGTCATTATTTGGCACATCACAGGATCACCAAGAATAGCACAACGACGCCCGTTCGTATTGTGTACGACTGTTCCGCTAGTATTGGCAAAGACAGGCCAAGTCTTAATGACTGCCTTTACACAGGGCCATCACTGGTGCCAGATCTAGCAAAAATATTGCTGCGATTCAGGGTACACAAATATGCCTGGATAAGTGACATCGAGAAGGCCTTTCTCATGTTGAGACTTCATGAAGAAGATCGTGACTACACCCGATTTCTGTGGCCAAAGGATCCCTTGGATTTATCTTCACCCTTACTTTGCTACCGATTTAAGGTAGTGTTATTCGGGGCGACTTGCTCACAGTTTCTTCTTAATGCCACGATCTTAAAAAATCTTTCCATTATCAAAGGGGATCCCAAAGTTGTGGAGGCTATTAACCCTTGTCTATCGGGGCCCGACTTAAGTCCGTATCGAAAAATTTGGACTATGTGGCGGGGCCCGACTTAAGTGTGTGTGCAATATTGGCGCAATATTGGCTCTGAGAGAGAGACGAGCGACGGGAGGAGCCTGGGTTACCTCATGACCGCTCGCCACGGCCGCCGTGGACCAACTGAGATGTACTCCACTTACATCCACCCTCACTCCCTCGCTACATACGTAATTATATAAAGAAATTACCGTATTTTAGCGATTTTGCCCTTCGGTTGCACAATCGTTGCAAGACAACCAGTGATCGTAGAAGGATGGTTCGGGTGTCATTGGAAAGCTCAATTTACACCATTTCAGGGATACATACTTGTTTTACGCTCTGGGTCTTGTTTATGCATGAAAAAGAGCACGGAAACAATCCCATTTATGGTAAAAAAAAAAACTGCTGGGCGGCACAGTGAAATATACTTCACCACCCGCTCTTAAGGTGTTAAGGAGGGTTTGTACATTGACAACCTCCAGGGTACATGCAGTGATGAAGAGACTGTCGTTCAGCATTACAGGGATGCCCAAAGAATAATGTCTCAAGCACATTTATATCTCAGAGAATGGGCTACCAATAGTCCTCAACTACGAGACCTCCTGCAATTGGATGGTGTTGCTGCCAAGAATCAAGAGCGAGTGAAGACATTAGGACTCTTATGGTTAACTGTCTCTGATCTGTTGACGTTCAACGCTAGTCTCCCAGAGACCAGTAAGGCAACAAAGAGAGAGTGCTTAAGAGTGGCAGCACAACTGTTCGATCCACTCGGTGTACTACTGCCCGTTACAATAAGGTCCAGAATTTTCTTACAAAAATTATGGAGACTGAAACTAGATTGGGACGATACGCTACCTGACGACTGCGCTACCGAATGGTCTACAGTTTACAAGGACCTGCACCTCTGCTGTGACTTTACTTATCCTCGGAGGACGGTATATGCTGATTCAGTGGAACTTCATGCGTTTAGCGATGCAAGTGGTGTCGCCTATGGCACTGCAATATATTTTGTGAGCCCGGAACATAGCTGTCTGGTCATCGCTAAGGCAAAGGTCGCTCCCATGAGATCCATAACTATACCAAGATTAGAGCTAACTGCTGCTTTGCTAGCCTCCAGATTTATCAAATTTGTGGAGGAAGCCTATCATAAAATTGTAAAAGTCAACAAAATTTTATTATGGTGCGACAGCCAGGTTACATTGCATTGGTTGCGTAGTATGAAGAAGCTTCCAGTGTATGTCGCAAACCGTGTTGACGAAATAAAATCCCTTCTTCCGACTGTAGAATTCCGGTACGTGTCCTCTAAAGAAAACCCTAGTGACTTACTGTCTAGAGGTGTTTCGGCAAAACATCTGAAATTTTCTGCGTTTTGGTGGGAGGGGCCCATGTGGCTCCGAAACAAAGACGAGTGGCCAGAAGACATATTACCAGGAGACCCAATGCCAAAAGAAACTAGCCAAGTCATTGGGACCAATGATGAACAGGACACACGGTTATGGAACTGGGAAAAATATGGCAGTTATGATAAATTAGTTCGGGTAGTTGCATGGACTATTCGATACAAGAAAAATTTGAAGGCAAAAATTAAAGGGACGTCTCCCACAGACAGTGCCCTCCTCAGCATAAAGGAGTACGAGATGCTGTCTGGTGACAAGGGTACTCGCAATAATTTGGTAAACCAATTAGGACTTGTCATGAAGGGAGGATTAATTGTATGTGAAGGTAGATTGAAGTTAGCGGCTCTTCCGGATTCAATAAAATATCCGATACTACTGCCTTCCAAACATCCTTTCACTACCATGCTCACCAATATGTGTCATTGTGTCTGTTGTCACTATGGAGTTAATCTCGTGGTCGCATATATACGGCAAAGGTGGTGGATTCCTAAGATAAGACAAGCGGTAAAACAAGTGACCAGTAAGTGTATAACCTGTCGTAAAATACAGGGTAATACCTACGCGAAAGCTAGAGTACCTCCTCTACCAGACATCAGGACTACTCCTAGAGATCCCTTCGAGGTCACGGGAGTTGATTATACAGGAGCAATTCCTGTCCGGGGCTTACACAACAACAAGGCTTATATGCTTTTATTTACGTGCGCTACTACAACAGCTATTCACATTGAAGTAGTTAGCAACATGACCTGTGACAGCTTTATCCATGCGTTCCGGAGATTTTGTAATAGGCAGGGATTTACGCAGATAATGTTAAGCGACAATGCTGCTACATTTGTGGGAGCTTCCAGACACTTGGAAGACATAGAAAGCGATCCCAGTCTTCGGGCTCATCTGGCCGAAATCCGATATGAATGGCGTTTTATACCAGCACGTGCGCCTTGGTTCGGAGCTATTTGGGAGACAGCCATAGGTATTGTGAAGGCTGGGATTAAAAAAGTAATAGGTCATGCTCTAGTCTCCTTTGGGGAACTAACTACTGTCCTATTGGAGCTGGAGGCTACCGTGAATGATCGCCCTTTAACATATGTCTCGGGTGATCTGGAGGACCCTTGCCCTATTACTCCATCCATGCTGGTTAAAGGTCGTAGACTTTGTGACTTCCCAAAGGACCTAATTCAGCTAGATGAGCTGCAGGATCCTAGTTATGATAGTAAAGCAGCGACACACAGCAGGTACAATTACATCAATAAATTGATCCGGGACCTATGGAGGCGTTGGTCAAGTGAATACTTGGCATCACTACGAGAACCCTATAAGAATAAAAGAGGCTCATCAAGCAGTTTATGGCCAAGGATAAATGACATCGTGCTTATACATGATGAGGGACCTCGTGTCCTTTGGAAACTTGGTAGGGTAGTTAGACTCTATCCCGGACGAGATGATCTGGTTAGAGTGGTCCAGATTAGTGGCTCGCTTGGTGTAGTGACTAGCGTCTCGGACTTCCACCCAGAAGGCCCGGGTTTGCGCCCACGCTCGGCGCATTAAAGATTTTTCACAAGCACTGAGTCGTTACCATCCCTCATGAGCAAAGGGATGGGGTAGTAGTACAGGACCCCAATGGAAGTACGCCTAATCGGCCTTATTGAGCTATCCTTAGCTAGCTTAGCATGTGCTAGCTTTAAGAACTATTATTATTATTATAACAAAGACTGGCCTGACCACTCGACCCATTGTCAAGTTATATCCATTGGAACAGGAAATCGAAAGCATTTCGATCCCTCAACTGGCGGTCACTGGTGATGGTGTTAGCTCTCACGACTCCACCCCTACGTCACCAGTGGTCGCTGGACCATCTGCCAGTAATGATACTGTTGGAAGATTACCTCTTCGCCGAGCCGCTGTTAGCTCTTCACAGCTATGGAGATCAAACATCGCTGCGGGATTATTGTAGATAATGTATATATTGGTGGTGGGAATGTGTCGAGACTCGTAAGTAACTCGACAGTTTAGGTTAAATAAACATACTGGAAGCTCAAATTAGGCGCCAGTACTAGGCTAAGTTATATATCTATATAAAAGATTTATACTATTTCGTATTAAGTTTATATGGGTATATTATCCATAAATATATCGGGTTATCATTATAATCAATCCGGTATATCCTTTTAGTTAGTTAAATGACGCATTGGTGGAATATAACTGCGCATGCGTCATTCTCGGAACTGGCGGGTTCATCGCCACAAACCTCAGACTCGCTTTACCTACGACCTCATCAAGATCTCCTTCTAGCCGCTCCAATACAACCACCTGTTTCCTGCTAAGTCATCCTAATTCTTATATCTTAGTGGCCACTATATCTTCCATCTATTCCTACCACTATCATTGAGCTATCTATCCCTATCAACCAATAAAAGTAAGTTGACTCTTGTAAGTTTATAGGTAAATTTCACATTGTTTTCTCGGGAATTCTCACACATGTGTTTCTTGAGGGACCTGATGGGAGGCCTTAGATGTAATGGTAGAAGCAAATACCTTCGCCTCTGATTCCCAGTCTATCTAAGGGCCTAAACCTACCCGCCCTATCTGCAGAACTGGTGTGTGTGACTGATCTAGTACCGGAACTGTATCCAGTTCCGGCGTGAGTGCATTCAAAGCTTTGATGTCGTTAACGCCATCAGCTTTGGACCAGTCTGCAAAGAGTCGTGCAGATGAGGCCGGCAGTACTGCCGGGGCAGCTGAAAACACAAAGAAATCAGCATTATAAGTACTAGGTATGGCCTTAATAGAAACGTCCAGTAATCTCCCTACCTCGTCATTAGCTCTGAGTTTTCTATTCTTGTTGATTTCAATAGTCCACTCACTAGGAACCGGTATATCCCCTGAAATAGTAGATTGTGCTAGGTGTGGTCTCAATGGTTGTACCTGAATCCAAGAACAATCTGGCCCGTAGAGGAGAGGCATAGGGCCTTTCCGCTGTGGTGCCTTATCTAAATGGGGAGGAGTGATGTCAGAAATTACTCGAACATTAGTGGTAGTCATAGTGGCTGGCACTGTAGTGCCGGTAGCCGTGGTCGTTGCCGGAGTTATAATAAGAGTAGGTAAAGAGGACTTAGGGGTGGTAAAAGCTGAAGGCTCTAATGGTCTTATCGTGGAGCTACTCGGGGGAGCTACCGGTTGACTAGAGAGAAGATCAGGAGAGGTAGAGACATGATACTGCCGCATAACCCTATGAAATATGTAATTTATCTCATCTGTGGTAACACACTTACTGTGGGAACCCCTGGAAGATTGGGAACTAGCTTCTGACTCCTCAAACATTATACCTGGTTGAGCCGAGGGTAAGTTCACCTCCTCCGGCTCTCTATTTAACTCAAGCACTTCCGGTATGTCCTGTTGTGATTCCGGGGCTTGTTCCGCCAGCGGCCAAACCAAATCAGGGACTGACGAGGGTAAAACTGCACTGTCATTACACTCCCTATCTGTTACCTGATTAATTCTAACATTATGTTGACAAGGTTCAGATTGACGCCAGCACCCCCGGTTGAGCACCGCAGGTGGCTGTGAGTCTTTTATTACCTGAGAGCTATCAAAAATATTTGAACCTGAAGGTAAACCTCTATATTGATCCGCTAAGACTCGACTTGGCGCAACCAGAGGGCCTTTACGTGGTAGCCTACATGTGTTAACTTTGGAATTGCAAATGTGAAATCCTGCGGTACACTCAATGACTGTTCATGACTGGGACTAGGTTCCATGTCCTCCGCCCCTACCTCTGAGTCGCCGGACTGGATGTTAGGCGTGCTGGAGGTAGGGGTAGAAGGCGGAGGTGGCTGTATGGTATCCTTCCGGCTACTACTTCGTCCTGTACTGGCCGGCGTCCTTGGGGCAGTAACAGGGTCCTCCCGACGGCGTTGGGTCGATCTGGATGACTCCGTCGATGAGTGCCGGGACTGTCTACTGGGAGATCTCGACCGTGACCTTGATTTATGTCGTGGGGAAGGCGACCGCCTCCGCTTGGTTCGGTCGGGGGTGGGGGGGGGGGGGGGGAAGCCTCGGCAATATCACTCTCATTGCTAGTACTGCTACTCACTACCTCTTTTGAAAGGGTTTTAGATATCGCTTTAGGTTTAGTATATGTAATTGGAGTTGATTTAACCAAAGGTGATTTGATAACTAAATGGTCCCACAGGGCATCGTCATCGCAATGAAGAGCCTTATGGGCAGTATCTTTGGCGTAAACGTTAAAAAGGTTCTTTATTTCCTTTAACACTGCCAAGCAAGACAGGTCTTTCTTAGTAAATACCGCCGCCTTCAATTCGGAACAATTGGAAAAACGTTTGGACACCCACAAACCTCTAGAACGATCGAGGCATTTCACACATTTTATACAGTGTTTGTGAGCAAATACTGGTAATAATGAACAGGTAGGAGTAGCACACAGATCAAACCGAGCCATGATGGAAATAGGGGTCACCCCCGGCCCCCGCCGGAATCAGCCACCCACCAGCCGCCGGGCCTGTTGTAACTGTAGTGCTGGGGATTCTGGAAATAGAAAGATTCCAGGAAGCAATGATCATAAGGATAACCTGCGAGGTGTTAATACATCCTACCTCAAGTCCGCCGTAAAATTAGCTATAGCCACAGCTACTCTAACCTTCCGCTGGACCCGACCATGAAAAAACCTGGGGTTTTCTGTTTAAACTGATTGGAACTGCTTATCTGTGACAAAGTGTCACTGGCCCTAGTGACCTTAACACCTTACGAGCGGCCTATGCGGTACGCCCAGCGGGGTGTTTTTAGCCAAAATAGGTCTGTTTACGTGATCATTTTCATGCCTAAATAAGACCCAGAACGTAAAACAAGTACCTATCCCTGAAAGGGCATAAACAGAGCTTTCGAATGACACCATAACGATCCTTTTATGATGGCTAGTTTTCTTGCAATAACCGTGCAACGCGAGTGCAAAAAGCATGTAATTAGCCACTTTCCCGATACAAGCACTTGTCTCTCTCTCTCAGCAACATTACGTGCTGAAATTGCCACTCGACCTATGTCGAGCGCCGCCACATCTTATGTGGTGAGCCGCTAATTAAGGGTTAAGTATTTAACTATCCGTGACTATTGAATTTAGAAAGATAGGTAACGTGCTTGTATGACGTATCATAACACTTGCAACTTGACTGTTACGCCGGGCAGGGGAAGTTTTGCCGCGTGACAAATCGGTCAGGGCGAGTTCACTCGGCAGGCCGAGGTTGCTCCATTAAGGAATTCGCATTTTCGGCCGGAAGGATTGTGGTTCAGCGTACCACACCGGGACATTTGGTTGCTCCCGTACTCGTCTGCGAGACGAGGAAACAGAGGCCCTGCTGAGAAAGCCGCCGGAGAAAACAATAAAAAATGTTAGAGGGGGAGGCTTATATGTAAAAATCACCCCCTCCAAAACCCCACTCATTTATAGGGACGTCTCCCAAAGCCCCCAACAAAACATGTAGCGCACACATGTAGCACAACTCAGGGGCAACTTAGGCATAATAATAATTACAGAGAATTTATAATAATAATAAATTACCTCTAGCCTACACTGGAGACCCCTAATGAGGCTGGCCACGAGGCCCGACGAAACATCACAGGATGAAATAACGCTCCGACGACCCAGCAGCAGCACCACGAAGAGGAGGAGGACCGTGAGAGGGGCCCAGAAGCAAATACGAACCATAGAAGGCTCCGCACCACGTGCATCCACCCTTGAACTAGAGCATTTGCTAAAAAAATAAAAAACCTTATATGCAACTGCCTCAAAGTGACGGCCTGAAGCATAATCTTGCAGAATGGTAGCCTCCTAGATATAATATCAAAACGCTGAGGCGCAAAAACAACACAATAATAAGACACATGGCGCGCAGATCCTGGGATACGTAGGCGCCTTGTTACAATAGTACCCTAATTTGCACACTTCCTGCGGACGTACCAATGGGGCAGCCTGTGCTAGTTAATCTAAACCTTGTTCACTACAACGCAGATGTATATAAATGAGTAAGGACTCAGGAGAAGCGAAGGAACGACGAATGAAGCTGGAGCACAGGGGACACCAGCCCGCTTGGTACAAACGCGGAAGGGAGAATGAAGTTATGGCCGATAGGGGGCCGGCGTCTGGAAGCCACGCACAAGAAATCCACACATGGAAAGCCATAATATAACAGATATTAAGTTAAATATTCTTATTTATTTTCCACTAAGTTTTTTCTGTAGGGTACACAATCATGAGACGATTCCATCAGAGAATTAAGCGTGCACTTATGAAGGAGTACTCCCTGGCCCTTCCGCGCGGGAGATCAAAAACTGCTGCTGCGGGTGATGAAGGGAGACTATTATATTAATAGGCAATATCGTCAATGATGAAGGGGCCACTAATATATATATATATATATATATATATATATATATATATATATATATATATATATATATATATATATATATATATATATATATATATATATATATATATATATATATATATATATATATATATATACAGAATATATATATATATATATATATATATACTGTATATATATATATATATATATATATATATATATCTATCTATCTATCTATTGCCTGACGCCGTGATCCCCGAAGGGGTGGCCACGAACGAACCGCCCCCATGCACCTCTGTCCCCAGTCAGTCGACGCCCCTCCCCCCAACCAGCACCGCCTTCGTTCATGTAGTTCCTCACTCCATCCTTCCACCTCATATTCGGTCTACCTCTCCCTCTCTGTCCCTCCACCTCGCTCTCGTACACCCTCTTAGTCATTCTCTTGCTTTCCATACGTTCCATATGGCCGAACCATCTCAAATTGTTCCTTTTCACACTTTCCACCACATCTACCTCCACACCACACCTCCTTCTTACTTCCTCATTAGTCTGTCTATCCCTCCATGTAACTCCGCACGCACTCCTTAAGTAATTCATTTCCACTACTCTCACTCTTGGTCTGAGTCTCTCAACCAACGTCCATGCTTCGCTTCCGTAAGTCAGTGTCGGGATTACCACACTGTCATGCAAGGACTTCTTCACTTCCATACTGACCACCCTATTTCTTGTTACTGCTTTTAGCGTTCCTACAACCCTCTTCCCCTGTTGTACCCTCTCCCGCACCTCTTCATCCATAGTCCCATCTTTACTCAACACACTGCCCAGATACTTAAAAGAGTTGACGATCTCCATAGCCTGACCGTTCAGCTTCACCTCACACTCTGTGACTTCACCCCTTTCGAAGACCATAACCTTGCTCTTCCCCGTATTTACCTTCAAATTCCGTTTTTCGCACACTGTTCCAAACTCATTTACCAGACCCTGCAACTCCCATTTATTATCACTCATCAGAACTGTATCATCCGCAAACAGCAGTATAGGTAGCTTCCACTCAATTCCCTCCCTTTTCAGCGATACACCAACATCCACTGCTCTTGATAGTATTTCTTTCATGACTCCATCCATATATACAGTAAACAACCACGGGGACATCATACACCCCTGTTTCAAACCAACATTCAGGTCAAAGAACTCGCTCTGCTCACTCTCCACACGTACTGCCGCCTTTGCACCCTCATACATGCTCTTCACTGCTTTCAGCAACTTGCCCTCTACTCCGTATATATATATATATATATATATATATATATATATATAATTATATATACTGTATATATATATATATATATATATATATATATATATATATATATATATATATACCTGTATATATATTATATATATATATATATATATATATATTATATATATATATATATATATATATATATATATATATATGTGTGTGTGTGGGTGTGTGTGTGATTGTGTGTGTGTGTGTTCTACAAGGTACCTCACTTAGCCTTGTTGTTTAAGTGTATTTCCCCATCTTGTTCAATTTAGGCTAACATTATGTTCACTGAATTACAGTAGTAGTTGAGATGATGATGGAAATTGTGGTTGAAGTAGTAATGGTGGTGATGATTGTGGTTGTAGTAGTAATGATGATAATGGCGAATGGTGAATAGTAGTAGTGAGGATGGTGATAGCAGTAGAACCCCAAATATTTTGTGTCAGTCTCTGACAGTACGGCGAGGGCGAAGTCTGCGATCTGTGTTTGCCTTTTTTAGCTTTTTTGTTTTCTTAGTTTTCTCCCTAGATCTCCATCAAGCTTAAAAAATATCCTCAAGACATCCCTTCAAGATAAATTTGTGCAGTTTTCAATAGAACAATGCCCCGTCCAGTCCTACTAAAGAGCAGGCTCGCTATCGCTAGCCACGAAAAAGTCAACAACTAAATGGCACGTATGCAAGATTTAGAAATTGACAAAGAAATTTGGCACAAGATCTTAAAAAAAGCCAAGATAATGGGGCGAATGTCTTAAATGTCAAATCTAGTAGGGCTAAACACGAAGGTGAAGGGGGTCCAGATAAAACCTCCTTAACTCATTCAGCATTAGCAAGCTTTTTTGTATTCTGGCTATCATTATACGATTATTTACAGCTAAGCGAGGCCCTTCTGAAATCAATGGAGTAGCCTACACACTATCACAATTGAAATGCTGGGTGAGAAGGAAATTTATCCTTTCAAAAATAGCGGCCTGGCTAGGTTTTGAACCCGGGTCAGTAGGCATGCCAGACTATCGCTCTACCACTGTAGGCCTACTACGCTTGGACGTACAATAAGGAAACACGCTTAGTTCTTTTGGAAAAAAAAACAGCTAGGTGATAGTCTCGTGGAGGCTATGCCTACAAGACATGGGGAGTTTATTAGACCTAACCCCCAATGACTATTTTACATATCCCCAGACCGTACGTCAACTCGGCGTAGTTCTCTGGTTGCGGGATATTTGGTTACAGGGTAACAATTTCCGGATATATATTTTTGGTTACAGGGTAACAATATATACCTTTAACTTCCAAATATTCGTTGTAAACTGTCTAATATCACCTAATAACCCTTTGAAGATTATGACATATTGACAGTTTATCCAGGCTATCATTAGACGATTTTATACAATTTAGGAAAGTTTTGTGGAAATAATAAGGGTATAGAATATCTCAATTAACCCTCTGACTTTCATATAGCCTTTCTAATATGTATAAAATAATCCAATAATAACCAGAAAAAAAAGCGTCATTGAATAATCTAAGGAATAATGGCCAGAATAAAGTGCAAAGAGCGACCTTAACTAATAATTATTTTCCAGTGATATCAAAGAATTTTAACCGCCATCAACAGGTGCTTAACATCCTGCAATTCGTCAACAACATCCTCCTCGTCCAACTCTCTGCAGCGGCCAAAATCAATGAGTCTAACGTGGTAGTGTCCCTGGCCACCACACACTATAATATTGTCACCGTGGATGTCCCCGTGGGCGTATCCGGTCTTGTGTAGAGCCTCAACCGTGAGCTTGACGTCCCGGGCAACTTTGGTGCAGTCCTCGCTAGAGCCAACTTAAGCAGCGAACTTGTAAAGAATGTAGCCGTCGCAGTACCCAATTATAAGCACTGAGCCATCCTCACTAGCAGCCAGTAGCTTAGGTGCCCCAGCTGCACCATCAACTATGCACAAAGCGTTGGCCTCCCACATGAAATCGTCTTTGAATTCATCACAGTCCCAAGCTTCCTACATGCAGGCTTCAATTCCCTTGTAGGTCACCCGAGAAGCCCACCCAGACATACCTCGACCAAGTCATGTAAGGATCTCTGTGTCAGCCATGATCGCATCTCGGGTAAGAATTAGCTTATCCACACCACTCATGGTCGCCAAGTAGTTATATGAAATTATCATTATAATGACCTAGGATTAGGGAATACACCAACAGACCTCAATCTATCGGTCGAATTGGCTCTCAGTAGGCCTAGGCCTAATTCCCAGACCCAAGGCCATGAATGCAGCCTTGCTAGAACTAGGCCTAGCCCAAGACAGAAATCCTCAGATTCCTCAGCATACCATCATTCCCATGTCACCAGAATCTCACCACAGGACAGGAGAAATGGCAAGTTGACTCAGCTTGCCCAAGAAACCCCCATATGTAGGTACCACAGACGGGGAACATGTCGGCACGGCAAATTTGGGACAAAATGTGAGTACCGTCATCCTAAGGTCTGTCGTAAACTCCTAAATCATGGGCCAAATAGAGACCAAGGATGCCAACTAGGGAAAAAATGCTCATTTCTCCACCCTAAGATGTGCGAGGACTCCATCTCCAAGCAGGAATGTTTGAATAGTAACTGTAAATTACCTCACATCAAAGGGACAAAGAGACACCAAGCCAAGCAAGATGTAAATCCAGTACCGGTACCTGCCACCGCTCAAGTGCCCCACATGGCCTCGAAGAAAGTCGATGCTGTCCAGGATACAAATTCAGCCCCTGCTTTTTTAGAATTAACGGTGGGGGTGAAAAGGACCCTCGACACGCTAACGAAAGCCATGGAGTCACAAGCGTCCATAATCAGAACACACCTAATGGGCAATCAACACAACAATGTCCCAACACATACCCAAATGTTTCCATGGCTAAATGCCATGAAATCATGCTAGAAAATGCAATGATGGGCAATATTCAAGGTCTATTCCCTAAGACAAATAAAAGCAAAATCCCCTTCATTGCTGAGCTTGCCGAAGAAAATGACCTAATGTTCATTGCCCTGACAGAGACTCATCTCAAAAGTGAGGTGAGTGATGCAGAAATAATAGTGGCAAATTACACCTCCTACAGAGCAGATCGTGAAAATAGAAGCCATGGTGGAGTCATCACATATGTAAGAAATGACCTAGCCTCAGATACAAAACCAACACTAGTCTACTCTGATACTCAAGTAGAAATGCTGGCTCTCCACATTAAGTCACTCAATGTAATTATTCTCAATTGCTATCGCCCCCCATCATGCACCCTTGAAAGTTACAATAATTCACACAGCAGAATCGACAAGCTAATCGACGATATGCCAACCCCAACACCAGACATCATCATCTGCGGAGACTTCAACTTTCCTATCATCCATTGGCCAGAAGGAAAGGTCTCAGGAGGTACCAGAGAGGAGCAAGCACAAGCCAGGCTTCTCCTTAAACTCTCTGACAAGCTTTTCCTCACACAACTGATAACCAAGCCTACCAGAGTCAATAACACGCTCGACCTCCTCTTCACTAACAACCAGGATATAGTTGCCGACTACTCAGTGGAGAAGACAATATCCTCTGACCACAGCCTTGTAACTATACACAGTATGTACAGGAAGGCTGGGGCTCAAGCTGAAACTGTAACTCCGCCAACAAAACCAACAAACCCATTCTCAAATTTGAACTTCTTCAGTGAAGCAATTGACTGGGTAAATCTCCAAACTTCCCTCTCCCAGACACATTGGGACCTGATCCTCCATGACAAGGATCCAAATGCCATGCTTGACACCATCCTCAGCACCCTACTGAAGGAGTGTCAGCATCACATTCCCCAAAGGAGGAAACCTTCCAACGCTCGGCACCTCAAAATCCCGAGGGACCGAAAAATCCTAATGCAGAAAAGATCATCACTCAACAAACAGCTCAATAACACCCAAAACAAAACGAGGAAGCTTGCACTATCTACCAAGATTGCAAGCATAGAAACTCAAATTAAAGCATCCCATGAGCGTCAAAAGCAAAGAGAGGAAGATCGTGCAGTACTGAACATCAAGCGGAACCCCAAATTCTTTTACAGTTACTGCAGGCGCTTCTCAAAATTAAGACGCAAGTGGGGCCATTAAGAACAGAGGATGGTGAAGCTGTAAACGACCCCAAAGATGTATGTCGGATCCTGCGAACACAGTACGAGAATGTCTTCAGCACACCACAGCCAGCAACTGCAATCCAGGATCCCAAAGCTTTCTTCACGGAAGACACTCCACAACCGACTCGACTAAGTGATATTGAACTGACTGAGGCAGACCTACGAAAAGCCATCAAAGAACTGAAAACGAATGCAGCTGCTGGTCCTGACGGAGTACCAGCCATACTGCTGATTAAATGCTGTGACGCCCTGATTCCTCCTATCTGCAAGCTTTGGAGACACTCAATGGACACAGGCACAATTCCATCCTCACTAAAACAGGCCATCATTACTCCAGTCTACAAGGGTGGTGAAAAGAGCCTGGTGAAGAACTATCGACCGGTAGCTCTAACATCCCACCTCATCAAGATATTTGAAAAAGTCCTGAGGAACAAGCTTGTCAACTTCCTGGAGAAAAATGGCCTTATGAACTCCAGCCAGCATGGCTTCCGGAAAGGCAGGTCATGCCTTTCGAAGCTCCTGGCACATCATGACTGGCTACTCCACAGGCTTGCAGAGGGAGAAAATGTGGATGTCGTGTTTCTAGACTTTGCTAAAGCATTCGACAAGGTGGATCACGGCATTCTCCTACACAAAATTACGAAACTCGGCATCCAAGGCAAAATAGGTGTGTGGCTGCACAGTTTCCTCTCCGCAAGAACGCAGACTGTTGCTGTTAAGGGCCACACATCTGAAAAGTCCCACGTCATTAGTGGAGTACCCCAGGGATCAGTATTAGGACCTCTGCTCTTCCTTATACTGATAGGGGACATTGATGATGGAGTTGGTCAATCAGTTATCTCTTCCTTTGCTGACGATACGAACATAAGTCGTGTCGTCAGAAATGAAGAAGATATTCATAATCTCCAGGATGACCTCGACAAAATCTACAAATGGGCAGACGAAAACAACATGACCTTCAACGAAGAAAAGTTTGAAGCGTTACGATGTGGCCCGAAACAAACCCTCAAGGACACCACCAAACTACTCACTGCAGGCGGCCACGACATCACCTCCAAGCCACATGTGAGATGCCTAGGTGTGCAATTGTCCGACGATGCCACATTTCAACACCACATTTCTGCAGCTGTCAAGAAAGCCAAGGGAATGGCCGGATGGATCCTACGGACGTTCAACTCCAGGGAACAAGAAACAATGCTAACTCTCTGGAGGTCTATGGTACAACCCTTCCTTGACTACTGTAGTCAACTATGGTCGCCACACAAAAAGGGGTACATACGAGATCTTGAGTCCCTCCAGAGCTCCTTCACTAGAAACATTCGGGGGATGAAGGACCTTATCTACTGGGACCGGCTCAAGAAGCTAGGGCTGTACTCCCAGCAGAGAAGGCGAGACAGGTACTGCGCAATTTATGTGTGGAAAATCCTGGAGAAGCTGGTTCCAGATCCAACTGGTAATGAACTCCAGGAAAAACAAAATGGTTGGACTGGAAGGAAGTGTGAGAGGAGATCCCTCCCAACACAGGCACCAGAACGAGTGAGATCCCTCCTCGCGTCCAGCCTAGGCCACAATGGACCAAAAAATTTCAACTCGCTGCCCAAGGAAGTGCGAGACATAGTAGGTTGCCTGGTAGACAGGTTCAAAGGGTTATTAGACAAGTTTCTAAAGACCCTCCCAGATGAACCACCAGTGTCTGGATACACTGCTAACTGCCGGGCGGCCTCAAACTCTATACCGGACCAGACAGACCTCCTTCGAAGGGACACACGGGACGGACGCAGCGGTGGCGGACCACGACTGTGAGGACGGGACCTCTAGACGACTTCAAGTAAGATTCAAGTAAGATATATCAAATATATAAGTAGCTTATAATAATAGGCTACGTTGATCGAAAATTAGCAGCCTAAAAAGTGCGCTGTAGTGTGCGCTGAGGGAGCTTACTAAAAAGCGTCTTTCTCTGATGAAGTCCAGACTAACAATGATCAGTAGTAGCTGCTGGACTGACTATATAGGCCTAGTTTGTGTGCGCATCAACGTTGAGCTGTCAGATAGGCCTCAAACTTTTTAACTATAATAGTGTATTGAAATGTCATTGGAAAGTATATATATATATATATATATATATATATATATATATATATATATATATATATATATATATATATATATATATTGGATCAATATCTTTTAATATTTTTAGAATTGTAATAATTATAATAATTAGAATTATTATTGTTACTGCAGAATTTCGTTTTCTCTGATAAAGTACACCACAAAGAAAACGACAATAAATAAATAACTAATATATTCACTCATGTTTGCTCTCGAGCAGGGCTTACTGTATATCACACACACAAACATTGAGGGAGTGTTTTTTCTGGTCTCCTTTCTCACCACGCTTAGCCCCATTAGTTTTGAAATTTTAAGATATTCGCCCCATTTGTCCATTAGTTTGGTCATTTAAAAACATGTTTGCCCTGTTTATTTGTCAAATTTAAGACCTTTCTCGCCATTTTGGTGTTAATGTTTTCCTGGCGAGCGAAAGCGAGCATTTAAGCTAAATAATAGTTTAGTAGTTATACATATAATTTCATAATAGAACACTGGTCAGGTTTAATATATAAATATATTTTGCATTGCAAACTGGATGAGAGATATAATCATATACTTAATGGAATATTGGTAATTGTTTGAGAAAGGTAATGTATAGTTCAAGCATTGAGAATATTACAAAATGAAGTAAGTAAAACTATATCGCCGTTGAAATAGACCGTGCCTTAAAATTCTAATATTTGCCGCTAGAGGGTACTGGCGATGCCACCGAGAGTACCAGGCCGCACGGATGGGACCTTTAAATTCTGTGACGTAGGCAAAGGTAGGGCTCATTTTTTCGCACTTCCCTCACAGGTCAGTATACATTTGAGTGAGATAGGGGGAAGATCGCGCTGTGTTTCCAAATTATTTCCCCTTCTAAATACTTTATAAGTATATTAAAACAAAGTTTACCCATACTTGACAAGAAGGTCATTTTAAGGGATTTTGAAGAAATCAACTATGAAGAAGTAAAAACAGGTGAGGAAATTGATTTTGGTTTATGTCATACGAATGTTGAAGTTTGTAAGGAGGATATATAGATAGATTGATAGATAGATATAGTTAAATATATAGATACTATAGATAGTTAAAAACAGAGTGAGAGTGAGTGCGTGTGTGTGTGTGTGTGTGTGCACTGTATGTGTGTGGTGAAGAGTGCGTGTGTCCTTGTGTGTGTGTGTGTGTGTGTGTGTGTGTGTGTGTGTGTGTGTGTGTGTGTGTGTGTGTGTGTGTGTGTTGGAGAAATTACAAATTATTGCATAACAGAACTGAAGATGGATTACATACTCACTGGAAAATTTCAAACAGACCATTTGGAAGCAAGATTTGGTCAATATCGTCAGTTAGCAGGAGGAAATTACAATATTTCTGTACGCCAAATATATGAGTGTGAAAAGAAGATACGGATGATGTCAGTGTTAAAACAAAGTTTACCCATACTCGACAAGAAGGTAATTTTAAGGAATTTTGAAGAAATTAACTATGAAGAAGTAAAAACAAATGAGGAAATTGATTTTGGTTTATGTCATACGAATGTTAAAATTTGTAAGGAGGATATTGATAGGTGTAAAGACATCATCCCAGTGATAGGTTATTTAGCTAGCTATTGCTGTTACTCTGTGATAAAGAAAATTGAATGTAATGCATGTAAAAAAATTATTACGTGTTCAGATAGTGATGAATACATCCCTGAAAATGTAAGTTACATTGCTGGAATTAACAGAGGTTCCCTTATTTACCCAAATAGTGTGACGGCCAACATGGTCATGTATAACTATATTGTTATTAACAAACTTGTTCAACTTCCTGCCTTTCGAAATGCTACTAGCCAAAGAAATATCGCAACACAGCTCACAGTTACGGCTTTAGCAGATGCTCATCTCCTGTTCGCTAGTGATATATGTGAACATGGTTATAACACCGAAAAATAGAAAGTATGGTGGTATATGCTTCTACAAATGCAATATTAAATAATTACTGTGCTAAATAAAATAAAATACCAGCACCTACCAGAGCTAATAAGAATGTAGGCATGAAGAGAAAGCTTCAAACCCTAGACAAATAGACTATGTGTACTGTATTGTGTAATTATTGTTTGTGTGTGTGTGTGTGTTTGTGAGTGTGTGTTTTGTGACTGCAGGTGTGTGTGTGATTGTGAAGGTGAGTGTGTCTGCAGGTAAGGGAATCGGATTTAAAAAGTATTATCCCGGAACAGAGATTGGATGAGGCCTAGTACAAAGGTAATTCCTTTATGTGTGTGTTTGTGTGTGTTACATTAATTATATGTTTATATTAATTTATATAGTAATACATTTAGTTAGTTACTTATATGTATTTATATAGTAATACATTTAGTTAGTTACTTATATGTATTTGTTCATGAATAATAGTGGATGTAGCTTATATTGTCTCTCCAGTAAGGCACTCTTTATTGGCTGTGTATAAAATATAGTAATTATTATGTTCTATCCAACAACCAACTCTACTCCTAAAATCGATTAATGAAATGTAACACACACATGTGGCAATCCGTGGATTCGAACCCAGGATGCTCACACCGAAAATCAATACCTGATGCATTGCGCCACGAAGAATGTATATAGCATGTTGTATTATTTTTCCAATAGGAAAAAAGTAATAGTGATATACTTGTAATACGTTTCATCTTGTACAAATAGGCCTACTTGTTCAAGGTATGAGTGTAATTTGCAGTAAATACCAAAGTATGTTGTTATAATATCGGCATCATAATATATAATATAATTTTGCGTACACAGTAAAAGATATGTATATTTTTATGTGTACTTTAATTTAAAATTAAACTGATAAAATATAAAAGGGAGAGTAATTATAGACTTGGGAGACAGAGCGGTCTGTGAATGTAGCACCACCTTACTGACGTCACAGTATGGTCAACGCGGTCTGGTACTCTCGGTGGCCTCGGTACTGGCGGTGCCACAGCAGCCATTTCAAAAGTCAAAATACAAGGATCGGTGAGAGCTTGAAGGATTTGGCGACCCTACTATATTGCTGCTATGTACAGGTAAGTTTATCTAATAATCACAAGTAAATGTATATTTTCGAGTATATCAGGTTCCCAGAGAACATATTTTGCGTGCCTACAATGGCAAAAGGAACCTCAGTCATAGAAAAAGAGAAGGAAGATAAGGCAAAACAATTTAAAATTTGTCTTCTCTGTTTTGTGTGTTTTTTTTTTAAAGGAATATGCCTATAATGTTGTATAGTTGCTTATGATGTTTCGAGTGAAGGATATGCATTACCTTATCTACTATTCTAAGAATTAGCCGGAAAATATAACCAAACCTACCACTCATTTTCCCATGGTTTTTCTTTTAGGTAGTTTTCATCATTATACAGTAGTTGAAATTAGTTACAATCCCCGGAAAATTTTATTTCCCCCATTATCCAACGATCTTAAAACACTCAGATGTAAGTTATTTTCAGAGTAAATATACAATCTTGTTTGCATTTGGATACAGGATGGGTTGAGGGGGGCTTTGCCCCCCCCCCCCATGACTTATTGTAATCAGCATCTATTTTAACTGTAGGGGCTTAATAAGAGTTTCACTGCCGTCAATAGGGAGAGTTATAAGGAGAGTATTTTTGTTGAGGCAGTACTTAATATAGTGCACATAAAATGTATCTCCGGAGGTTGAAACACATTTTGATATGATATTTGCAACATCCTTACTCTATACTAGCCTTCAAATATTGAGAAATAATTAGTGGTAGCTTCGGTAATAAGTACCAATTTGCCAATAGGCTAGTCCTAAGATACTTTCTGATAGGCTAGTGAAAGACTGTGAAACTGAGTCACTGAGGGCTTGAGAGCCTGGGAAGGCTATAGTGACGCGACTGATGTCTAGGCCTATGTCTATCCTGGGCCTGGCTAGGCTATGCTATTAAGATCAGGGAAAGGAAAATGTGGGTTGCAGGAGATAGAAGGGCAGGAAGACCCCCATTGAGATGGAGAGACTGTGTAAGACAAGCTTTGGATGATAGAGGAATGACTATAGGTCAGGCAAAGGAAGTGGTAATAAACAGGAATGAATGGAGAATGCTTGTGAATAGTTGAGTGAACGCATGGTCATTTGGGGGATGGGGTCAAGCGCAAGTTGGACTAGATAACAGTCCATCAGGCGCCTGGCCCAGGGAGATGATTAATATGAAGGGTGCGCCTGGAAGTGTGGTGGGGGGGCTTGTGGCTTCGGCTCCGCTGCATATCTGCCTGCCGAGATCGGAACCTCTCCGGGTGGTCGGGGGCCGGGAGAGTGCTGGATCGACCTGGGTGACCCTGGTCTCTGGGTCTTCTCCTGGTTGACCTAAATGTGTGTGAATTAGTGTTTTGTCTGTGTTTGTTCGTTGTTCTATGTTGAGTCTTGTGTTTTCCCTGCTCTTGCTCTGTCTTGAGGCGGCCACCCCCAAGAAAATAATAATACAAATAATAAAATAGAATAAAATAAAATATACAAAATAAAATAGGAAAAGTGGGGATTGGGCCTGAGCATGTAGATAGATAGATAGACTTATTTGATGGGGGCGAAAAATTTATTAGGCTAGGCCTAGCCATGATAGCTTATACCCATAGGCTGGGAACTTGGGAAGTATAATATGAAGCGAAGGTTAGGCTAGGTCAGTAAGTTAGGTTAGGTTAGTTAGGGCCTAGGCTATAGGATTTAGGTTTAGTTAACTATTATTATTCCTCGCTGTTATTGACATGCAGCCAGGTAGGCTACTTTGTAGCCATAATTAATTGTTTCTATGCTAGGCCTAGCCTAGCCTAGTGGAAAACCCCGATATAAGTACCGTCGGTCAATTAAAGTACCGATTTAGTATATTACGCATATAAAAAGTTTCTGTACATAACTTTCATTGGTAGCATATATTCGCAAAGAGCACACTCTAAAGTATTCATAAGTCACTTAAAACACTAAAATCGGCTTACGGCAGCCATGTAATAACATGGTGAACCTTCGAGAAGTTGGCGCGAAACAAAAAATGTATCGGTGGACATAGGCTAAACAAGTTGTTTTTTCCGCAAATTGGTACCACTCTTATAACGTTGGTAATTTAACTCATATCTTTCCATAAACACCTACATATGATTCAGAAAGCCTTCAGCTTTGCATACATATGCATATTTTGTATAAATGCCACATAATAATACGTAATTCGAATACTTTCCAATAGGTCGCTGTAAAGCCATGAGAATCGTCTCAATATATTCCTATTTTCGCCATTTTAAGCAGTTCCTCGTAGTCATATCCGACTCATATAAGACATTCAGTTATTCACAATTGTAAATCATGTGTGGAAATGATGATACTGATGCTAGATTCTCCATATTAGCCTGAAATATGACGAGACCGAAAGACCGCCATTTCTTAACCACTGACTGAGGGAGACTGGTGGTCGGAATCCCGGATGAACAGTTACTGTACACCCACTTACAGGCCTCTATTCTTCGATTTTATATTAAAACAAATACCTTAAATGGTCAATCTACATAAGAGCATGTCAATAAATCAATATAACACATATTTATTACACAATTAGTATACAATTAATAAAATTTGAGCGATTTATAGCCATTATTTCCCCAAGGTAATTACAAAAAACCACCAATAGACATCGTAGTTCGGATAATGGCTTTGGCTTCAAGTTGATACACTTATGATGACCATATCTTACTTTGAAATACCCTGTATATAAAATATAACATATAAGATGTAGACGTACTTATAACCGAAACAACCACTAATTATTTCTCAATATTTGAAGGCTATTATAGAATAAGGATGTTGCAAAGATCATATTAAAATGTGTTTCAACCTCCGGAGATACATATTATGTGCACTATATAAAATACCGAGAAAACGGAAAGACACCCCAGTAGTGGAGAAAGAAACCACAGAGAAAGAAGGAGAGAATGAAATGAAGAAACCAAAGAAAAGAACAAGAAGAAACGACAAGGAAAACGAAAAGAAACGAAAGACAAAAGGGGAAACCAAAGCAAAACACACAACCCCCCCTAGACGAACAACGCCAGGACTACCCACACCTGTAGCCACCCCCAGGGACGCCCGAGTCGCCACAGTGATGACAGGATGTCCGACAACCCCAGGGAAAACGATTCACCCCATGGCGATCACTTCCTCACCCAGAAGAAAGATAGTCTTCAGCCAGAAATGTTGAATAAAGAATATGTAATTACTTTTGTATTATCTATGTGCCATGTTTTTGTAGTAATAGAACCACAAATGATAAAACAATGTATGTGAATCTTAAATAATATATATCATTATAATGTTAAGAACGTCATAAGACAGATCTCCTATGTTTGCCAAATATTGTGATCAACTAACTAAACGTTTTGAAAGACTTTGTCACTTATGCAAAAACTTTTTCAGATCCCCTAGCTAAAACTCTTCTATCTATTTTATACCATACACATATGTACATGCCTTATCATCAAGTTATTCTATTTATAAACAAACCACATTCCCTTCTTTCATACTTTTTGTATTCATGACTACCAGTCGAACATATCACCACCCCAAACCTTCCCGCCTTCCGGCTAATCTCTTGACCCCAGGAATACCAACATGACCTCGCCAAGCTACCAACATTTCGGGATCCATACACACATGTATATTTCCATCTCGTATATACAGAAGCTCCAAAATTACCAGTGTTACACATAATAAGATAACATAAATGCTCATCTATCCCTGATCTCAATATTAAAGATAACAGACTATTTCTTGCAGAATAATATCAGGAAACGCCTGAGAAACCTCATTTTCTTGTGACTCCTTCACCCCTGAATTTTCCAACTCAAAGTTCAAGCCAAACATCCTCAAACATTGAACAATAATTAAATTATCTCTGCAACCTCATGACCCCACCTGTGATCTGTAAATCTAAATAAGCCTTGGCTTGAGTACCATCTACATAAAATACCACCTTTGTAATATCTTCAGGTATAGTAGAGTTATTAAGTATGGTAAAGGGAGTCAACCTCCCCCTAGGACAAGAAGGAATTCCTGTCCTAACAGAGAGTGCGCGCTCACGCCCTTGCTCTCCTCAAATGGGGGGACGGGGTACTACCCCTCGGTAATTATGAATACTATGTCAGGGAAATCTGAAGGAAGTTAAGAAATTTTTACCACTGGCATCCCAAGTTGAAAAACCTCAAGATTACCCCTCCATTCACTTGGATGTACGGCACCCAGAAGTCCTTACACTGTCTGTGAGTTAAAGAAAACCTATTAAGGGATCTTTGTTAGCTATGGCATCCCATCAGTTAACATAGATGCCTCTAATAGGCTGTATCGCCAATATTTAAGGTTGAAGTGCATAGGCATCCCTCCACTTCTACTCTTGATATTATAGTTACGGTAACTGTGTCCTATAAAAGGAACTTTGTTATTGCTGGCATCCCAGTGATTAACATAGCCACCTTCTCTAGGTTATGCTTTCCCTAGTTGAAAGTTGAGGAACTCAGGCATCCCTACTCCTCAATACTTTCACTATTGAAAGTTCACAAGTGTCTTCTTAGAGGAACTTTGTTAGTACTGGCATCTCAGTATTTAACATAGTCACCTTCTTCTAAATTACACTTTCCTTAGTAAAAGTTGAGGGACTCAGGCATCCCTACCCCTCAACACTTTACTAGTGAAAGTCTACACTCCCTCTTCTCAAAGGAGATCTTGGCTCCAACGATCTTTTGTGTTATAAGGGCTTAGTGAGACACTCTCACGGGAACTCTGCAGACATTAGTCCTAGAAGCATTCCGTCTGTGGCATCCCATTAGACTTTGCAACTAAAAGGTTAAAACACCGCCCTGAGTTCCTTTTTTTTTTTTTTTTTTTTTTTTTTCTATGTGATTGAGGGAGGCAAAAGGCATTACTGCCTATAGCGAGTGCCTCCCCCATAGTTGAAAGAATGACAGGGCCAAAATCAAGGGACGTTCGAGCCAAAATGCCTGGACACACGGAGTTTGAAGCAATTTAAGTCATAGGAAGAGGGAAAGACTGATTCTGGGAGAGAGTTCCAGAGCTCAGCTGTTGAGTAGAAGAAAGTTTGAGAGACCTTGAACCTCTTAACCCGTGGAGCCCCGGCTAGTTTTGTAATGTTTGTTCACCAGAACCCGGCCGGTTTTCAAAAAATGGTTTTATTCCAGAAACAATAGCGAATGGGTTAGGAATGAAGGAAAAACCACGAAAAAACGCTCAAAAAGCTTAAAGAATGGTCCTATAGAGCCCCCGAAAACGTATTTTACAGGAGTAAAAAATTGAAGGCAATTACCCCCCAAAACCCGGTTATTGCACGCTCATGCGCACGCACGTGGACTTTGAGAGTTTTCAACCATCGGCACGGTTGCGTGGGATATGTACACAGTTCCCATACAAATCTGAGCCCTCTCGAGTGGCTACACCTGAGGTTACGGTCGGAGCAATTAGGGTGACTCGTCAGACGCGTCGCTGGGGCTGTGCGTTACATACATCGCCGACGTGTCAGACGCGTCGCTGGGGCTGTACGGGTTAAAACGGTTAGAGACAGTCAAGAAGATAAGTACTAAAATCTTCTTGCGTTTGTCCGACATTGTGCTATTCGGTCATAACTGAGGCACGATATTAAAGACCCCATTCCAAGAGTACCTTAAAAGAACTTCGTCACCGGTTAATATAAAGGTCAGGATAGACGAGTATAAATGAAAAAACTATAGGCCCATATACTCTCGTTAGTCCGATATGGTGCCCAACTGTTTGATTGCAAGTTACGGAGCCATATTTAATACCCCACACCCATTAACCCATCTGTAAAACTACTTCACACGACCGGCCAACCTGGACGGCCTACGGAGACTCAAAAGACTTCAAGCAGCTAGTGTTCTACATCTCTATAATAATAATAATAATAATAATAATAGTATTTATTCAGTTAGCAATTTACAGAGTTGGTACCACATAGTATGTTACAAATATGACATGTCCCAGCCTTGCATAATTCCAACTAAGGATAGCCCAATAAGGCCGTTAGGCGTATTTCCATTGGGGTCCTTGTGGGATTAGGTTAGCTGGGGAAATGGGAACGATAAAGAAATAGATACTTTAGAGAAAGTATTTCTAGGGGGTTATTTTAAGATACCTTACATCCTATAGTAAATATCAGTAATCCGTAATCAGTAATCATTTCAGTTTGGTTTGTCTATCTCTTATGTCATATTTAGTAGTAGACATAAGCTTGGTGCTCCCTTCTCGCAGCTGTCCGGTTCAGGTGTTCCTTCAGGCTACGTCTGAAGGAATACAGTGTTCTATTTTCACGGACTGACTGGGGTAGGTCGTTCCAGTCTTTGATGGCAGTGAAGAAGAATGTTTGCTTACCCTGTCCTTGGATTCTCGGGACCTTAAAATTAAACATCCTGTTTCTTGTATTATGTCCACTCCTCTCATTTGCTTTAACAAAATCATTCTTTAGATACTCTGGAGCTCTGTCATAGAAAATTTTGAAGGCATTAGTGAGCCTAATTTCTTGGCCCTGTCAGAGACATTGAGCATACCTAGTGACTGAAGTTGTTCCTGGCCAACATGTGATCTGGGTCCTAGGTTCAGCATGAACCTAACCATTTTATTTTGAGTGACCTGAAGTTTGTGCTGTGCTGATTTAGATGATGCAGAGTACCAGGATGACACAGAATAGTCAAAATTACATTGAACAAGCGCTTGGCAGAGGGTCTTTTTGGTCACCGCGGGCAAGCATCCCACCTGTCTATACAGGTATTTTATACGTGCTCTACACTTACTCAGGATAGATTCCAAAATTGTTTCACCTGACAAACTCGCGTCCAGTTTTAATCCGAGATATTTAACTTGTGACACTGTTGTTATAGGAATATCATTACAGTTGATCGAGAAGCCCACAACGTCTTTTCTCTAAGAAAAGAAAGATTGAAGAAAAGATACCTAAGTCGATGCCAGTGACGAGGCAGATATACGTTAGAGTTCAAACAAGTGATAAAGTATTCAGAGTTCCTCTAAACTCCTTATTTAGAAACAAATCATGAAAGTGTTCATCAACGACAATCAATAGAAGCAGATTCTCTCTATTAGTGCACCAGTGTAAAATTCGTTTAGTACACCTCTCTAACTTAAAAATAAGGAATTCAATCCAAATAAGACGGATTTCGCATAAATTAACTCTGTTACATTTCCAACCAGTGCTAAAATATTCAGTCCCTAAACTCCTTATTTTGAAGAAAATAATTAAAAGTGTTTATAAATTAGAATCTATAGAAACTGGTTCCCCCTACAAGTGTATCAGTGTTAAAAGCAGTTACTATGCCTTCCTAACGTAGATTTTTTTTTAAATCCAAATAAGGCGGATTCTCCCCTCAACTGACTGAAATAATCCCGACCAGTGAAAATAATTATTTTAGAGACCACAATACCTAAATTCAATCTTGCTAAGTATACCAATGCAAGGTTATATATTCATAGAAAAGAAATATAGTGACTTATCTTAACCTCGTCAAATACTAGTAACTAATTATACCCAAGTTACGGGTAAAGTGAACATTAAGGTAACCGATTAAATGTTTATACATTCTTTCGAAAAGAGAATAGTGATTTGATCCTAAAGAAAGGAAATTCAATTTAAGCCGCATTGAGCATACCTGATCTCCATGTAGATCTGCGATCGTGCTAGAAGATATTTGATGAAAAGTTGTAAAACCGTTCTCATGTTAATGCATTCTTGTTCAAATATATGTACTTAGGGAATAAGTGAAATAAAGCTGTATTACAAACTATATTTTGGCATTATATGTATCTTCTATTGTCTTCCTTATATGTACTTTTATGAACTTGGAAATCCCAGTCCTGAAAGAACTCACCTGAACTAATAGTTAAACCTGAATAAAATCAGCCCTTAACACAAAAGATCGTGGGATACCAAGATCTCCTGTGAGAAGTGGTAGTGTAACTTTCACTAGTAAAGTGTTGATTGGTAGGGATGCCGGAGTCCCTCAACTTTTACTAAGGAAAGTGTAACTTAGAAGAAGGTGACTATGTTAAATACTGGGATGCCAGTACTAACAAAGTTCCTCTAATAAGACACTTGTGAACTTTCAATAGTGAAAGTATTGAGGAGTAGTGATGCCCGAGTTCCTCAACTTTCAACTAGGGAAAGCGTAACCTAGAGAAGGTGACTATGTTAATCACTGGGATGCCAGTAATAACAAAGTTCCTTTTATATGACACAGTTACCGTATCTACAATATCAAGAGTAGAAGTGGAGGGATGCCTATGCACTTCAACCTTTAATATTGGCGATACAGCCTATTAGAGGCCTCTATGTTAGCTGATGTGACGCCACAATTAACAAAGATCCCTTAATGGGATTCTATAACTCACAGACAGTGTAAGGACTTGGGGTGCCGTACATCCAACTGAATGGAGGGGTAATCTTGAGGTTTTTCAACTTAGGATGCCAGTGATCGAGAAGCCTCAAAACTGCTTAACTTCCTTCAGATTTCCCAATTCACAATTACTGAGGGGTACCCGTCCCCCTTTTGAGGAGAGCAAGGGCGTGAGCGCGCACTCTCTGTTAGGACAGGAAGTCCTTCTTGTCCTAGGGGGAGGTTGACTTCTTTTACTTTACTTAACCCGACATGTGCGGAAAGACTTAAGAATTTCCCCGGGCGACTGCAGGAAGACTCTTAACACTCAAAGAGCGGGTGGTAAGGTATTTTACACCGTGCCGCCCCGCGGGCATAATCCCGAAATATTCGCTCAATTTCACTCGCCCTATGAGTCATGAGTCACTATGGCTCAAATGCGAACGAAACGGTCATTTTTGGAACGAGTAACTCTTCGTCTCCCCATATACGTATAGTCTGGATGTTGTGAGTGAGTGTGGAGGGTGGGAAGAGGTGAGGAAGAGTTACTTTTTGGTCTATTTCCTGCGCGCGTTCGGATGCGTTCGCTTTGCCCTGACTTCGGCCTCCCGCACGTCTACTATTCCTTTGGTTATCAGTCTTATTTTTCTCTTATTTCTCCTTATTTCTGTATTCTCTGTATTCTCTCTCTCTCTCTCTCTCTCTCTCTCTCTCTCTCTCTCTCTCTCTCACTCCTCCTGTCTGTCTGTCTCTCTCTCTCTCTCTGGCTCGCTCGCTTTCCCTCTCTCGCTCGCTCTGTCTCTCTCTCTCTCTCCCTTTCTCTCTTCCTCATCCGTATATGTAATTCTCATTATTATTTTCTCTAACTAATCCCTCTATTTCTTTATTTGCTTGTAATATTTCTGTATTATTATATCTTTTTCACTCTCTTTCTTCAGTTTAGTTTCTGTATTCTCTCTCTTTCTCTCTCTCTCTCTTCCTCATCCGTATATGTAATTCTCATTATTATTTTCTCTAATCCCTCTATTTCTTTATTCGCTTGTACTATTTCTATATTATTATATCTTGTTCACTCTCTTTCTTCAGTTCAGTTTCTGTATTCTCTCTCACTCTCTCTCTCTTCCTCATCCGTATACAGTATGTAATTATCATTATTATTTTCTCTAATGCCTCTATTTCTATTTGCTTGTAATATTTCTGTATTATTATATCTTTTTCACTCTTTCTTCAGTTCAGTTTCTGCATTCTCTCTCTCTCTCTCTCTCTATCTCTGTCTCTCTCTCTCTCTCTCTCTCTCTCTCTCTCTCTCTGTTTTGCTTGCTTTGCAGGAAATATGTTTTTGTTTTATATATAATATTATTTCAACACATTTCCAAATCACCCTATGGGGTAGTGTTGACGACTCTTTTTTTTTTTTGTGGTGTTCCCAGGAGGTGTAATCCACATTTGATTGAGGTAGGCAAAAGGCAGTTATGTGATTGAGGTAGCTAAAAGGCAGTTATGTGATTGAGGTAAGGAAAAGGAAGAACTGCCTATAGCGAGTGTATGAATGTGATTGAGGTAGACAAAAGGCAGAACTGCCTATAGCGAGTGTATGAATGTGATTGAGGTAGACAAAAGGCAGAACTGCCTATAACGAGTGTATGAATGTATGTATCAATAAATGACAT
>CM064549.1:8157245-8214745 GCA_032716605.1 Paralithodes platypus | reverse complement strand
ATCAAACGATAATAGTTTCAATAATGCTAACTCTTTGACGGCTTCTGATTATATATGTACTGAATGTATGTGTAATACCTTCCCTTTTAATAACATAAACGACGCTATGTTTAGTGACTGCCTCTTTGATTTTGGTCCCGTTAACACAGATTTAGACAGAACGATAATCAGTGATCCACCTACTTTGAACCTATTTAATTTGACTGATAACGGTACGAACGATCCCTTAGCTAACGTAGATCCAGATTCTAATTATTATGATCATAGGGTTCATGTTATATTATCTAGTGAACACTATCATGAAAATAAATTTAATAGTTCGTTAATGGAGTAATTAGGGAACAAACTGTATCCTTAATGAATTTAAATATCCGTAGTGTGCCTAAGCATTTAATCGAATTAAATGCTTATCTAGCAACCTTGGACCTCAAATTTTCAATCATTGGATTATCCGAAACCTGGATTACTGAAGCTAGTAAGGGTCTATATGATATTGATGGCTATGATAATTATAGTGGAAGTAAACAGGAAGAATACATCGGGTGGCGGGGTTTCTATATATGTTAAGGGGATGTTTTTAGTTTGGTCTCTAGATATCCATCAAGCTTAAGATTACACCCCCTTGAGCCCTTTTCAAGATAAATTTGTAAATGTTTCGGTAGAAAAATGTCCCGGCTGAGAGCCGGTTCCTCTTAAATTACAGGCTCGCTATCGCTCGCCAGGATAAAATCGACACCTAAATTGCACGAAAGGTCTTAAAATTGACAGAAATGGGTTGAAAGTTCTTAAAATCGTCAAAATAATGGGGCGAACGTTTTAAAATTGGAAAAGCAATGGGGTTAAACATGAGGGAGAAAGAAGTCAAGCAAAAACTCCCTCAAGTGGAAATCTCCCCTTAAGAATAATTACAGCTATATTAGGAAGTGTGATTTCGATATATGCAACGATTCTCTTGAATCCGTTTTCATTGAATTGCAAGGTACCAGCCATAGTAAAAATATAATAGTAGGTGTTGTTTATCGTCCACCAGGTGGTAATACAGACGAATTTTTAAATCAAATGTCAAATATATTATCTAGTCTTAGCCGCATGAATAACACGGTATATCTGATGGGAGATTATAATATGAACCTCCTGGATGCTAATTGTCATAATGTCATTTCAGATTTTGCAGAGTTAATGTTTTCATTTTCATTTTCACCGCTCATAAACAGACCTACAAGAATTATTTTGAACACTGCTACTCTTATAGATAATATTTTCTGTAATAATATTATTAATTGTTCACTAGTTAACGGAGTATTATGGACAGATATCTCTGATCATTATCCAATATTTTCTGTCAATGTTAGCGAATGTACTACTCATGATAATGATAGCAGAACTCGGCGTATATGCGTATATACGGCGATAAAAACATATAACAGTTCTATACTGCCTTGCAAGGTATTGATTGGTTAGAAAAGATCTAACAACTAATAATTGTCAACATGCCTTTACTACATTTCACAAATTATATACCGAATGTTTTGAAGCTAGCTTTCCTATAATAATCATTAAGAATAAATATTGTGACAGAACATCATGGTTGACGAAGGGAAAAAACAATCTATTAAGGAACAAAATAAACTTAACATTATCTCTATTAAACGTCCATTTGTTCATAATGTAAATAAGTATGTTTCATTTATGAAAATATTACAGAAAGTGATGCGCATAGCTGAAAGGAAACACTATGAGGAGTTATTTAGAATCAATAAAAATAACTTGAGAAAATCATGGGACATACAGTATTAACACCTTAAGAGCGGGTGGAGGAGTATATTTGATGTGCCGCCCAGCGTTTTTTTTTTACCGTAAACGAGCTTGTTTCTGTGCTCGTTTTCATGCATAAACAAGAGCCAGAGCGTAATACAAGTATACATCCCTGAAAGGACGTTAATTCAGCTTTCCAATGACACCAGAACCATCCTTCTACGATCACTGGTTGTCTTGCAACGATCGTGCAACCGAAGGGCAAAATCGGTAAAATACGGTAATTTTCTTACATTATTATGTGTGAAACAAGTGAGAGAGGGTGGAGTACAAAGGAGTACAGCTCAGTAGCTCCAGGGCCACCGTGGTGAGCGGTCATGAGGTAACCTCAAATCAAAGAGGCAGTCACTAAACATAGCGTCGTTTATGTTATTAAAAGGGAAGGTATTACACATACATTCAGTACATATATAATCAGAAGCCGTCAAAGAGTTAGCATTATTGAAACTATTATCGTTTGATGCATAATTGCATATTGAGCAAATATTAATCATCAGGCATAGCAAACGTAAAGTAGTTATATCTTAAATGTAATACAACATTTATGAAAAAGGTATGCTTTAATGCAAAGAACTTATAATGACAACACATAACAATATTATGATTCACACATCCAAAGCTAGTTTCATAACGATATCTATGACCAAAAGTGCAAATTTTAGTGAAGGACGAGAGTGCAAAAACAAAACATAATAGAAGCACCTTTAATCTAATGTTTGATACAGTTAAATGTTTCATAACTAAAAACGACCGTTGTAACAACATGGTGGCGTAGAGAACAAAATAATACATGGATAGGGGACATATTTCAGTCTAACAAGTCACTAAATATAAAGTCCATAAATTTGACAAGTGACTAATTACTACACCGAAAATTCGCAATGCTCCCCAGCTACACACGCAGGATCCCCAGAAAACACCCACCCACTCACATATATTACATTCCCCAGAAAACACCCACCCACTCACATATATTACATTCCCCAGAAAACACCCACCCACTCACATATATTACATTCCCCAGAAAACACCCACCCACTCACATATATTACATTCCCCAGAACAAATTCTAAAGCATCATGCAATCCCCAAACGACACACAACTCTCCCTCAACCTGTTCAATATATTATATATTGTATCAACACAATTGGTAAAATGGAAGATTCACGTTTTTGTGCTGCTATCTATAATTAGTAATCCATTTACAAGGATTATGCCATTCTTCCTAAATTTGTTACGAATTATAAGATTTTGTTATTAGCTTCAGAAAAGGATTTAAAGGTATGGTGTTGATGACTACCTCAAATAACTGCGTGTTGTCTTGTGATCTGGCTATCATAAAGCGATTTATGAAAACTAGGCAAAGTTCTCATGTAGTCATTGAAATAAAAGGACCACCCTATTGACAATATTTTCTGTTTAACTCTGCTATGGTTCAAGGGGGAAAATATAACATCTAAATATCTTAGAACCTTCTTAAGCTACATAGAATCGCCAGACGCCAATAGAAGGTAAAAAAGGCTAAACTCGTAAAGCTCAAAACTATGGTATTTGAATGGTCCCGCGGTGCATAGGTATTTGCTTCATTTCTGACGGTCATATTTACCATATATACTATAAATATATATCCATATGCGCCTATTTTACTTTTAATATGAACATGTGAATATTGAAAACCAATAAAACAAGTGGTAACAGGTAATTGGCTTGTGAAAAATGTATATTTCTGCTTCGTGGTCGTAATCTCACCCGGAACGGCGATAAAGACACATCCTCCCTCTCTCGTGTCTTGCATGATACTGAGAGACTAGGAGAGCTCTGAGACTCGCTAGAGGGTGGAAGAAAGACCCCCTATCCTCCCCCCTCTCTCCCAGCTGTCCTTGCGTGAAATCACTTGATAAATATCGGTAATAAAATGGAAAATACTGGATAATTAAGGAGGGGGGGAGGAGGGGAAGGGGGGGGGGCACATGTGGAGGAATGAGAGGAGGCACAGAGGGGAATTATCTCACTTAATTATATATTGCTTTGTTTTGAGTGCCAGTGGGGTGTTTTGAAAGGCTTTTTTATGCCTTGGCACTTAAAGAGTCCCGGAACCTTTGCCCAGTAAAACCTCTTAAGGACGCCAGTCCAATAAAAGGTCGGAAAACAAAAAAAAAGTAATGAAATATGGCGAAAACTTCCTGAAAAAATCGTCTAACATGTTGGCAACAACCTCCTAAAATTTCGGCTTCATTGTGCAAGTTTTACTATGTTGAATAAAGATATGATTGTAGATATTTATGGTAGTGTGGGTTAGTTTACATCATACGTCACAGTACAAGGTAAACTTTGACGTGGGATTCCCGTTTTTTTTTTTTTTCTAAAATAATGTCATATTTGTTGATATAACTTGGGGAATTCTTGATATATTTGAATTAACTTGTTTTATTGGAAAGCTTACACTTTTTTTTCTAAAACTTGAAGGTATCTGAGAAAAATTCATGAGTAAACTGGGTAAGCATACGAGTAAATACCCATTGGACCTTCACCAATAATTCACCCACAGATTTACAATCGTGGCTAGTACTTCCCCCAAATAAAAATTACCATGACCTAAGTTGTAATAGCTACTGAGTAGTAGCAGCGGATATGTGTGTTTGTTTCGCATATTTTCACACGTTTTATATTTTCCATACATTTACTTTTCAATAGAAATCAATACAAATTAGTATACATAGTCTCCAATATGAACACAATCTCCAGTAAAAATATGAACATTCTATCTCTATTAGAAGTGAATCTCGACCTCTTAGCGAACTGACGTCCTTAAGAGTCCTGGCGACTTCCTGGGGTTAATTGCACTGAAGAGGTAAATCAAAAACTTCTTACACCATCAAACTATACTACAGTATATAAAAAACACTTCTTACACCATCAAACTATACTACAGTATATACAAAACACTTCTTACACCATCAAACTATACTACAGTATATAAAAAACACTTCTTACACCATCAAACTATACTACAGTATATAAAAAACACTTCTTACACCATCAAACTATACTACAGTATATAAAAAACACTTCTTACACCATCAAACTATACTATAGTATATAAAAAACACTTCTTACACCATCAAACTATACTACAGTATATAAAAAACAATTCTTGCACCATCAAACTATACTACAGTATATAAAAAACACTTCTTACACCATCAAACTTTACTACAGTATATAAAAAACACTTCTTACACCATCAAACTATACTACAGTATATAAAAAAACACTTCTTACACCATCAAACTATACTACAGTATATAAAAAATACTTCTTACACCATCAAACTATACTACAGTATATAAAAAAACACTTCTTACACCATCAAACTATACTACAGTATATAAAAAACACTTCTTACACCATCAAACTATACTACAGTATATAAAAAATACTTCTTACACCATCAAACTATACTACAGTATATAAAAAAACACTTCTTACACCATCAAACTATACTACAGTATATAAAAAAAAATAAAAATAAATCATACTAATATTAAACTAAATCTAACTAACCTTTACATTCTTTAACTGTTTCCGAGATGATCAGAGAAAGTCGCTTTTCTAATCCTAAGTAACGATGGCAGGAAGTAGGAACTATGTGAGAGGCCGAGAGTGTGATAAATAATGGCCATTAATAACATTAAACAGTAGTGCTGGGAGCGAGTTATATTTATTCAACCCAGTTCAGACGGCTACTGTCATTAACCCCTTCACCACGATGTCGCTGTTTTAACTTTGATTATGGCTAAAGATACAATTTTGTGCTGTATAAATTAATATTTGTTTTCACAAACACCACCAATAAAATTACAAATAAACCTATATAGTGAAATCAATGATATTAATGAATGCATGTGGTACTCCAACAACTCGAACCTAGGATACTCACATCGCAATTCCGCACACTAAACATTAGGCTATCAAGACAGTTAAAGGTTTATGCACAAGCCTACGATACATTATGCATTCTCTAAAACTGCATATTAATCTAAGCATGTACCAGCTGTCATTACGTTTGGCTTGCCATGTGCTGTATTAATGTCTGTCAGATGTTGAATAGGGTGGGAAAATGTAGGAACATGTTTGTATATTTCACTCGATATGAAGAAATGAGGCTTAGATATTGCCGATACCAATTATTGATCAAAACATACTTGGTGCCAAGACATCACTTATTAGCGCGCCTGTACATACCCCCAACTGCTCTATGATAAACTAATGTTTAGACGAATGGAAGGTGTAATTAATAGGGCACTTAACCACAAGACGGACCTGTGTTTTTCAGAGAGTTAATTGAGTTCGTGTTCACCCCTTTGAGTCCTGGAGGTAGGTTATAAGTTAAAGACAAGGGTCTAATGATGAAAATTATGTCATCGTGCTGAAGGAGTTAATGATGTTACATATTCGAAGTTGTCTCAGACTTAAGAGAAAACCGATATATTGCCATTTCAGTTGTGTACGTTTAGGGGAGACGTAGTTGGGGTTTTTTCAGGAACCCTTTCTCTTTCATGTTTAGCTTCATAAGTTTTGAGATTTTATGACGTTTGCCTCATTATTTTGTCGATTTTAAGCCGTGTCGTCCCACTTCTTTCAAGACCTTCCGTGCCATTTAGGAGTCGATTATATCCTGGTGAGCGAAAGCGAGCCTGTAATTTTGGAGGAACTGGCCTTCGGCCGGGACATTGTTCTACCGAGAAATGTACACATTTATCTTGAAGGGGGATATTGAGGACTACTCATTAAACTTGGTGGAGGTCTAGGGAAAAACTACAAAACTAATAACAAATTAATTGATGTCACTAAGTAAACTCTACTTCTTAATCACTTTGAGATGCCACAGTGCGACGGAATTAATTAACATTCATCTGTGGAAGTATTTGGTTCCCTATAGTTTGATAAACTTGAGATGGTGATCATTGACAAAGGGATGTCATTGACTCAGACATGCGATTAATGAGCGTTGTTATAGTAATATTTGTCCTATTTGCATGAAGGAGACAAAAAGGCAATGCTGCCTGTAACAAGCGTCTCCCCCAAAGTTAAAAGAGTGAAGGAGCCATATTGAATTTGTGTTTTGTTTTCGTTTTGGCATACCATATTGCTTACAGTGTGTTTATTTAGTGTAGTGCAATGGATCAGAGAAAGAGGTGATTCTGACAGCTAGTTGGAGAGCTGCAGGTGATACATAAACAGAAACAGTGAGGGAAGCCAGACAAATGAAACAGGAGTTTTAGAAGCTCCTTGGCACATGTCAATGAGGCCTCCCTACTTTTTCCTAGGTAGCTTGCGATCGTGACTTCATGATCTTTATGTTTCTTGTATAACAAAGTATTCGTTATCGATAAACTGTTGCCTAGAAGCAGCCTCTCATTCTATTGTAGATGCTATAATCCCGGCAATTAACTAGTGACTACATTTTCCCAAGGTTGTTGATTATATTTTTCTTTTATTTATTTAATTTTAATGTTTTGTTCTATATTCCAACTACTCCCTCTCAGGCATAGGCTGAGAGCTTTTACATTCAACTGTTATACATTGGACGGTGAAGCCCGTGAGATCTCATTCCAGTCTAGGGAGTGAGATATGTGAAGCACTTTCAGCTGCAACCAGCCCCTGCCACCTTGCCTTCGCAGGATAATTGGGGATTTGTTGCACCCTCACGGCTCGAAGCAGCCCCATCTCCGGAACAGCTTTGCCTTTGTGCTTCACTAGCTCACCCCCAGACTCGGACCCTCACTCTCAGAACGCCACCTACTGAGCAATTAACTCACTAGGCATTTCATCCTTGTAGCCTATTTTGAATATGGGAATATTCATACAGTGCTATTTAATCAGGGAACAATGAGGGTATTTTTTGGCGTTTCGGTGGGCCTTGTGGTAATGAACTGATACTAGGTACATCACAAATTCCATCCCAATAATATCTTCCCATTGATACATCGGGATTCGAAACCGGGAGCATTGGATTACCAGTGGGTAATTTGTTTGATATATTTATATACTATCACTCATTTAAACAAATAATGTAATAATATCAGATTGTCAGCTTAGTTTTAGATCAGGTATATCATGTGTGTAGAACTTGCCGAGGTTTCTATGAACGAGTTACTGAAATCATCCAGGAAATAGAAGGGTGGTCAGATGACCTTTTTCTAGAGTTAAAGAAAGTGTTTGATTAGGGGCCTCGCAAGAGGTTGAAGTGAAAATTGAAAATGTTGAAGGAATCACAAGGTATTTTCAACTGGTTGAAGGATAATGCGTACGGTAATAAGATATACAGATTCCTCACCGAAACCCAGTTGTCTATGGCAACAGACATCAAACCCTTCTCTATATCCTCCTACTATCTCTATCCTAGAGTCAAAGCCAAAGGTGGATTATGTGTGTATGTGCGCAACAACCTTACTTATTCTCGTATTCCCACCTTTGAATCTTCGGAATTCTCAACTCTCTTGCTTAAGATAATTTGTTCACTTATCTTACTTCTAAAGTGGAACACATTTTATCCATCTCTCGCTTCTCTGAAATTTCCATCTTAGGATAATTCAACGTTCACCCATGCCAATGGCTCTCCTCTCTTTTCACTGACCAAACTGGTGAACAAGTCTACATCTTTTCTATCCTAAATGACTTAGAGCAGTTTATCAGCACCTCACCCGTATCCCGGACCGCCCTGGAGAGTGGCCCAACATTGCTAACTTATTTCTAACCTCTAATCCTTCTACATACACTATAAATCTTCTTTCTCCGTTGGGCTCCTCTGGTCATAACTTTATCTTTGTCACCTGTCCTGTCTCTCCAGGACGGCCTTTTGACCCCTTTATCCGGCGACGCCTGTGGTATTTCGGCGATGCCGACTGGGAGTTTCTTCGGCAGCACATTTTTATATTCCCATGGAATTACTTTTGCTCACTTACTTATGCCCAATATCATAATCTCTCCTAAGGATGTACTTTCTGCCCTCTCTGAGCTTAATACTAAGAAGGCTTATGGAGCGGATGGCGTGCCTCCTGCTGTAATCAAAAACTGTTCGTCCATGCTGACTCCCTGCCTAAGCAAACTCTTTCGTCTCTGACGTCTTTCCTTTTTGCTGGAAGTTTGCTCCCATTCAACCTGTCCCCCAACAAGGGTGACCGATCTCAACCCTCTAATTATCGTTCAATCTCTCTCATTTCTTGCATTTTCTCACATCTTTCTTCTACTCAACAAGTAAACTCTGGAACTAGCTACCTCAATCAATATTTCCTTCATCCTATGACTTGGACTGCTTTAAGCTTTGTGTGTCCTAGCATTTTGACCCGAACATCCCTTGAAATTTGCTCTCTGTCACTTTTTTTCGCTCTAGGGTAGACACTAGTTACAGGCAGCCCGCCATTTGTCTCCTTTATACACATAGAAAACAATTAAAGAAAGGCATAGTTGGGAAGATGTACAGCAAGGTAGTGATCAAAGAGTGATAGTGAAAACAGAGAAATGGGTAGGTGAGGAGCAGGGCGGGTTTAGGAAGGGAAGAGGGTGTGTAGACCAGATTATCTCCTTGAAATATGTTGTTGAGAAATATCTGGAAAAGCGACAAAAGTAGTATGCTGCCTATATGGGCTTGGAGAAAACCTATGACAGAGTTGATAGAGAAGGTATTTGAAAGTATTGAGACTATAAGGAGTAGCTGGTAAGTTGCTGAAAGCGGTGAAAAGCATAAATGAGGGTGCAGAGGTAGCAGTGCATGTGGAAAATGAACAGAGTGAGTTCTTTCATCTGAGTGTTGGGTAAAGGGCCTGTGACGTCCTCGTGGCGTTTCAATATATACTGTATATGGATGGAATCATGAAAGATGTACAAGGACGAGCAATGGATGTTTGCATACCCCTATTAAGGGAAGATAATGAGTAGAAGTTGCCTATACTGCTACTTGCTACCGGTACAGTTCTGATGAGGGACAGGGTATGGTAAATATGCTTGAAACCGTGTGTGAAAACCGAACGTTAACATAAACGTGGAGAAGAGTAAGGTTATAGTATTTGAATGTTGTGCAGTCACAGAGTGTGAGGTGAGGTTGAATGGGCAGGTATTGAGATTTTAAGGTTATATATATATATATATATATATATATATATATATATATATATATATATATATAATATATATATATATATATATATATATATATATATATATATATATATATATATATATATATATATATATATATATATATATATATATATATATAGAGAGAGAGAGAGAGAGAGAGAGAGAGAGAGAGCGAGAGAGATAGATAGATATAGATATAGATATGTATTTATTGAGTATTTTGTTTGCATAAGTTGTAACAAGCTTTATAGAGCAGCGATGTAATGAATCTGTTGCATGAATGTTATAATTGGTGATGAAGGCATTTAGTGAGTGTTTGGGTATATTAGGTGTTGCATTTGCGTATAAGTATTCAGGTTGCAAATGTATTCATCACTTTCATTGATTTCATATTTGTAAATTAATTGGTGAGTTGGTGATAACAAATATGAATTTATTCAGGTTCAGGAGTAATTTATAGCGAGGCCTTCTTTTGTGGCTAAGTGCCCCATTAATTACCCCTTATATTCGTCTAATCATTTCGTTATCTGAGTGCAGTTGGGTATATGTACAGGTTAAGATTAATATGCAGTATTTGAGAATGCATAATATATCGTTGGCTTGTGCATCAACCTTTATGTCTTGATAGCCTATTGCTTAGTGAGCGGAATTTCGGTGTGATTATCCTAGGTTCGAGTCCTTGGAGTACCACATGTATTCATTACTTTCATTGATTTCATTAGTAAGGTTTATTTGTAAATTAATTGGTGAGTTGGTGAAAACAAATAGGCTATGAGTTGAATACATAATGGTTGTGTAGAAGTTTGAAGAGTCTATAGTTACAGGCTTTTATTAGGGTACGTTAGACTGGGCCCAGTAGGTATTAACTCCCTAAAAGTGGGCATGCTTGTTTACATGGCCGTATTGTGGGCAGGTATATTTACCGAAAACGAGCTTCATTTCATGCTCTTTTTCATGCATAAGTAAGAGCCAGAGCGTAATACAATTATATATCCGTGAAAGGGCGATAAAAGAGCTTTCCAATGAAAACTGAATCATCCTTGTACGACCACGGGTTATCTTGCAACGCTCGTGTAACAGGACGTGACAATACCCTAAAATACGGTATTTTTCATTTTTTTTTACAATGTCGCGCGAGGTACGGAGGTGGGGACGAGACACGGTGGTGGCGAGCGGTATGAGGCAGGCTATCGTCCCCCGAACACGCGGACTCTCTCTCATAGCTCATAGCGTCCTCAAAATGGTACCCGTCATATGATGGGCACCGCAGGGTTGGCCAATATTCTCTCCCATCATAATTATGATGTTCACCGTCGGTTAGGTGCAAGTATATTTTCGTAGACTATAAGAAGAGCTTAAGGCGGAATCCCACTAGGTGAATTTGCGACGGCGAATGCCAGGCGAATGAATTTGTGTGTCTATGTTCTGTATTTGTCTGACTATTCTCCACAAATCGCTGAATGCGCACAATTGTGGCACAAACCTCGCCAAAGTTCTCATAGAGTCTCCTCAGATCGCCGTTAAATTTAAGAATGTTTAAAAAACAAGGCGAATTGAAATTTGTGGCGGTAATCGTGTGGCACACACCTCGTGTTTCACGGCATTCGTCTTGGCTCGCACGATCATCGCACAGTTCGTATCATTATCTTCTGATTCTCCACTGCCGGAGAATGCGGACATATTAGGAGAAGCTCAGATGAATTTGGCGTATGTTGGACGACTACCGTATGATTACCGTACAAATATTGACGATTATTGACGAATACCATGCGAGGGAGGTGGCGAATGGGGCGATTTCTAATTATTAACAAAGCAATTTTTGAGCAAATAGGGCGACAGTAGCTCAAATGCAGCGAATGCATCGACGAATTATTGCCAATGCTATACGAATGCCATGCGATATGTGGTGCCTGATGGCAAAAGGAGGTGATAGGTTGGTTTTTCTGTATGAATTGACCCTTTTGCCATTCTTATCTCGGGTAGCCTGCGCTTCCCTACCCCATATAAAAGCACCAGTGAGGTCACGGTGGCATTTGTCTAGTCTCCTCGCACGCGTCAGCACGTAGCTCCTGTCCGAGTACCCATCTCCACGCTCAACAACCACAAACATGATACCACCAAAGCTCAAAAGTACCAAGAAACAGCTCCAACTGGTGGCCAAGAAAGCCCGGGAGGAGACGAAGAAATCCACAACACCACCACCACCAAGATCAACGTCACCCAGAATAACCTCGTCACCTCCCCAGGGGGCACGTCTACAATCAAGATCTCCATCGAAATCACCATTGGACAGAGAGGAACAGCAAGAAAAGACAGGCCCATCGACATCACCTTCCGAAGGTACAACTTCCTTTGATTCTACAACTACTCCCACCAAGAAACCAAGAAAGTTTGTGTTTTTTAGTGACGAGCAGGAGAAAGACGTGGCCGAGTGGTACTAGAGGCAGGTGCACTTTTATGACAAAGGGGTACGAGACTACCGTAACAAGGAAAAAAAGGCAGCGGCAATTGCCGAGAAGGCAAAGGAACTCAATTGCACCGGTAAGTAACAATTACATTAAAAACCTATAAGTGTGTGTGCAACTGTGCAATCAAATTTTTTAAACTACAAATAACAGATAGTGTTTCATAATGATATTTGATTGTGATTGTGTGAGGAACCTTTTTAAACTTTCTTGCTGGTGTTAAGTGTTAAGTATAGTATTTGGTGTCCGACGTTCTAGTTCCGGGAGAATCACATTTGTGCATTAGTTTTGTATGTAAAAACCCAATTTTTGTTATTCTTGTGTGGTTCATAAAAACGACCGAAAAGAAATGTTATATATATATATATATATATATATATATATATATATATATATATATATATATATACAGTATATATATATATCGTTCATTTTTTAATTGCACAATCATGCACACACTAGTGAAGCTTGCAAACAGTGACATTTGTGACATATTTTGCCCTAATATTGAATTATATAACCTATACAAAGAGACACGGAATGATGCTTGTGCTCATCACCTGCTGATTTTCCAATGAACAACATTTCCAATAATTGTTAATCGATGTGACTAATTTTTAACCTTGCTTTGTCTTATTTTCAAGCAGTTGAACACGTATGCCACTGGATAAATGGCATGAGGACTCGGTATTGGAAGTTGACCGAGGTCAAGTCTGGCCAGAGAGCGATCAAGTTCCACAATGATCGCGATAAGTGGATCTTGGCCAACTTTCATTACCTTATAATTAAATCTATTTCCTTTAACCCAGCGCAGATTAACCTGTTAACCCGTCCAGCCCCGGCTAGTTTTGTAATGTTTGTTCACCAGAACCCGGCCGTTTTTCAAAAAATGGTTTTATTCCAGAAACAATAGCGAATGGGTTAGGAATGAAGGAAAAACCTCGAAAAAACGCTCAAAAAGCTTAAAGAATGGTCCTACAGAGCCCCCGAAAACGTATTTTACAAGAGTAAAAAATTGAAGGCAATTACCCCAAAAAACCAGGTTATTGCGTGCTCACGCGCACGCACGTGGACTTTGAGAGTTTTCAACCATCGGCACGGTTGCGTGGGATACGTACACAGTTCCCATACAAATCTGAGCCCTCTTGAGTGGCTACACCTGAGGTTACGGTCGGCGCAATTAGGGTGACGCGCCAGGCGCGTCTCTGGGGCTGTGCGTTACATACATCGCCGACGCGTCAGGCGCGTCGCTGGGGCTGTACGGGTTAAGCGCTAAATAGCCCTAGGAGCTAGGGTAGTTATTTGTGTATTTCTGCCAAAAAATTCGATCTCACAGAATTTAAAAAAAAGTACCTCAATGTCTTGGAAATAAGCAGCCACATCCGCCAATATATATATATCCACCCTGAAAAAATGTGGGTGTGGAGTTACGGTGGCTGCAAGTTGAAAAAAATGGGCTGATAGGCACGACATCCCCGAGCGAGCGAGTGTGTGTGAGTGAGTCAGGCGGGAGGAGAGAGAGAGAGAGTGGAGGCAAGGACGTGCGATTGATGAGAAGCAACGCTCTATATCTCGCCTAAAAAGCACCTTTATGGTTTCACCTGTTCATATTCATGAGTAAGGCAGCCCATGTGAATAATATACACTGATAAATGAAGCGCAGAGAGGCATACGGACGAATAATAGGCGAAATAAGAGGGGTGTATTGAGAAAGGTGGGTGGCGCAGGAGAGAAAAGGGGTCAGATTACAGTAGGTAGATGAGATTAGCGTGGGTGTATGCACAAATTTAGACCTTATAGACACTTTGTGTTGTCGTTGCTATATTGTAAACAACGATAAGGCTTCTTGGATGGCGCAGTATGTTAGAGTAACCCGATATCTCATTACACAATTTTTACGCACTATTTGCTTGCAACTCATGGATGAAAGGTTATTTATTTACTTGTAAATTTCTTTACTGTTTGTTCGTAATGATAGAATATGTTAGGTTATGTAAAAGTATTATACATACTAAATACTTCGATATACACAAGTGTATCGAGGGTATATATATATTTTTTTTGTCAAGCATTCGTCTGCCCGAAAATACGTACGCACTAATCGCTGTCAGTATAGTGTGAACAGTCATGGTCTAGTGGTTAGAGTGATGGACTGAGTGAGATGTAGGCCTAGAGACGTAGGCCTAGAGACGTGGGTTCGAAACCAGAGAGGTTATGGGGATGTTTTTGGAGTGTTTATATCACTTGAATTTTTTTTTTTTTACATACTTACGCCCTGCTATTCATAAAGTCGAAAACTTTGATGAATAGCAGAGCGTAAGTATGTTTTTTGTGTTTATTTATTTATTTTTTTTTTTTTTTTTTTTTTTTTTTTATTATTACAAAAGGTTGTTACAAAAGGTTAGTACATAAGTATAATATTACATAGGTATATATATAAATAAAACAAAATATTGCCTGGCTAATGAATTAAACTGAAATAATAAATGAAAATATTGCTTATATATACAGTATACTGTATACAATAATATACTGTGTATATATATATATATATATATATATATATATATATATATATATATAATATATATATATACAGTGTATACCAAAACATATGAACTTATCCTACAACTATAATTTGTACATGTTATGATAATATTATCACGTTGGTCAGGTACGGGTAAGTAGGTAGGCAGGCAGGTGTTTTGAGATCACGTTGGTCAGGTACGGGCAGGTCAGGTACGGGCAGGTAGGTAGTAAGGTAGGTAGTGAGGTAGGTGGGCGGGGCAGGAGTTTGGCTGAGATAGGGCGACACAGGTACCACTCCTAGTAGTACTTGAGTGAGTGGTAGTCCCTGAAGCACTCGCCCAAACACAACCCAACGTTGCATTCCTTGCACATTGATGTGACTCGGCTTCTTTTTTGTGGCTTTCTGTTGGAGTGGGCACAGACCTGGCACTGTACTTGCAGCCTCCGGGTGCCAGATAGCTCGGTGTGGATAGGGTAGTGTTTGTCATATCCATCAATGACTCTGTCTGGGAGGTTGACTGCACGGCGACCCCTGTGACCGGAGACTGGTTGGTGTTTTTCTAGGAGTTGGTAGGCGACGTTGTATATGAACTCCCTGAACTTGAGTTTTTTGTTCGGGGCCATGTCTTTTTTTACCAGCCACATGTTGTAAGCGTTGAGCATCGTGATGTCAACAAAGTGAAGGAAAAGCTTGTGATACCACTTCACTGTTTTTCGTAGGCACTCAACGCCTGCAAGCTGGCAATCAGACTTGTCCACAAGGCGCATGTACTTGGTATAATCCACCACCATATCAGGTTTCTGGATAGACTTCTTGGTACGGTAGTGGAATTTACCAGAGTCCACTTGGGCACCTGTATGGACAGTCGAAAGCAGGTGGACTGGTCGCTTATCGAGCCACTTTACCGCCAGAACTTTCCCAGACTTCTCCAGCTGCTTGTAGTGCTCTTTCTTCTTTCTTCTTGGTCTGTCCTGTCTGCGGCGCCTTTGGTCCTCTGCCAAGTCGTCATCAGAAGCGGTGTCACTGTGGGAGGGGTTGTCCAGTTCTATGTGATTGCCTTGGAACTTAGGCATGAACTTCCTGTTAGTTCTGACAGTCCCACATGCCCCCGTTTTGTGGTCATGGAGGAACTGGCAGAGTGCAGGACTTGTATACCAATTGTCGGTGTACAACGTGTGCCCCTTGTTCAGGTAGGGCTCCAGCATCTTTTTCACAATGTGCCCTGACATGCCCAATGGGTCGTTGCCACCGACTTTTGGAATGTCTACATCAGTGCCGGTGTATACGATCATGTCGAGCACTATTCCACTTTCACAATCGCACAACACAAAGATCTTGATCCCGAACCTGTGTCTCTTCAAGGGGATGTACTGCTTGAACACCAGGCGTCCTTTGAAAAGCACGAGCGACTCATCAATCACCAGGTTGGCAAAGGGGTAGAAGAATTTCCTGTACCTTTGCAACAACATGGTCAACACATCCCAAACTTTCCATATTCTATCAGCTCGGTTTGGATTATTATTGTCTGTGAAGTGCAAAAATCGCAGAAGCAAGAAAAATCTATCACGAGCCATATATTTCCGGAAAATTGGGGTGTTGATGATTGGGTCGTGCTTCCAATAATGCTCCATTACATGCTTCCTGCAGAGAGGCATGATTAGCAACAACGCAAAGAACACAAGGAGCTCAGGGACAGTCATATCAACCCATGCACGAATTCTTGCTCTAGGAGATATCATATCAATTCTTTCCCTCACCCAGGTAAAATAGCCATTGGTTTGGGAAACGAGATGAGATAATACCTCCTGGTCAAAAAATGCACAGAAGAAATCAGATTCCGTGGACTGGTCATTGCAGGGCCAGTCTGCTGTTGAACCAGCCAGATTGGCATTGAACTGGTGCAAATCTGGTTGGAAATGGGACCCTTCAGACCAGGCAAAATTATACGCCCGTGGGGGATCAGGATCAGCCCCTCCGTCAGCCACGTCGTCTGCTCCTTCGTCGTCAGACAGGTCTTGGTCATGGTCACGGTGCAGAAGTACATCGTCGTCTTCCGAATCCTCTGCACCTCCCTCATATTGGTCTTGATCCTCCTCAGACTCGCTCCCACTATCACCACCCCAGCCATAGTTCCTGGGATCGAAGGCTTCCCCTTCTGCAGCGTCGTCGTCAGAGGAGTCAGGAGGGAAGAGGAGGGCGTCAAACTTGGATGGCGTTAGACCGGCTGCCAAAACTCTACGAGGCCCTCCAACAGCAGCAGGGGCATGGGTGGGCGTGGGTGGTGGAGCAGGGGCGTGCGTGGGCGGTGGTGCAGGGGCGGCCGTGGTGGGCAGTGGTGCAGGGGCGGCCGTGGTGGGTAGTGAGGCAGGGGCGGCCGTGGTGGGTGGTGGTGGTGGTGGCAACGCGGGGGTGGTAGAGGCGGGAGGTGTCACCTTACTCCTCTTGAACTGATAAGGGTGTCCTTTACCCTTACCCTTCTTGCCAACTACCCCCGATGCTCCTGCATCCCCAGGACGGCCACTTGTACTTCCTGTGGTGGTGGGCGCCATGGGCGTCGTTGCCACAACAGTAGAGGCAGTAGTTGTTGTGGTAGCAGTTGTCAGAGCAAATGCTGAGGACAATGACCTCTTCGCACTCGTCGTGCTTGTTGCACGTGTCGTGCCTCTCCCACCGCGTGTCGTGCCTCTCCCAGCACGTGTAGGTCTTCTTGGCTGCACTGGCTCATCATCCTCAGAAGTATATATGTAGGAGGGGTCCCTGGCACGTGTTCGTGTCCTCCCACGAGCACTAACACCGCCAGCAACAGGGTTGGGCGAGTCAACAGGGAGCGAGTCAGGGGAGCGTGTAGGCTCCATAGTGACTGAGAGCGTACTGCGTGTGTAGACTGTGTGGGGTGTGTGCGGCGGGTGGTTGTGGGTGCCATCGAGAGGTACCATGTCGCACTAAACGTGGCGCAATTTGTGACTCCCTAGACAGCTTGGCGCCGTTTTGGTACGCCTTTAAAAATCCTGCTTCCGTGAGGCCTATCGCGTTCCCTATAGGAAGCCTTCCGTGAGGCCGATCGCGCTTGCCGGGTTAAGAGGTGACGAAATTCAAGTGTTCAAAATCATCAAAGGCATTGCCAATATGAACTGTAGCAAGTACTTCACTATCGACCAATCTAATTACACGCGGGGAAACGGTTGCAAAATTATTGGTAAATCTTTTAATTCAAACGAATCTACGAATGTCTTCTTCAATCGAGTTGTCAACTTGTGGAATGGGCTTCCCAAGACGTTATAGACTGCAGCACCGTTGATTCTTTTAAACTTCGCCTAGAGTCCTAGACAAATATCTTGCATCAAATCCGCGACTGACTGCGTTTGTAAATTAATAACTTTATTTTATTCCCCCTTCAAATTCTTCAAGGATTATTGCGTATAAATATTAATAAGACGTTACTATCTTTTTCCCAGATATACGAAAGATCACTTATAACGTTAATAACCCATCTATTCCCTACTAACTTTCTAATACTGCCATGGACATTAGTTCCGGGGCAGTAGTTCCCTTTCCAATGTTCCCTTACCCACTCTAAACCACTGTTTGGACACTTGATCCTCAGTGTTTTGGAGGACAAGCAGCCTAGGCGGGTCACTAGACCTGTTGTTGCTTGATTTCCTGTGTACTCCTATGCACCTCCATCACCACAAAGCCCGGGTCAAAGGGAGGCAGAACGAGCAGGTAATTAAAACAATGTTTGTACTTCATTTCCGGCAGAGTTCAATTTCCATAATCTTGACGTAACAGGGGTTACATAGATTCATAAGTAATATCTAATAAACTGTACAAACAAATGAAATAGTAATAATTAGGTAATAAATAAAAACAATAATAATATGGATTGAAATATGTACATATATATATATATATATATATATATTATTTTTTTTTTTTTATATATTCCAACTACTCTTCCAAATCTTCCAAATCTTGCCAGAGCCCAATTATGTCATTTCAAATCCTTCTGCTATCTACCTGTTGATCTTTTTTTCTTTTCTTTTTTTCTATGTGATTGAGGGAGGCAAAAGGCATAACTGCCTATAGCGAGTGCCTCCCCCATAGTTGAAAGAGTGACAGGGCCAAAATCAAGGGACGTTCGAGCCAAAATGCCTGGACACACGGAGTTTGAAGCAATTTAAGTCATAGGAAGAGGGAAAGACTGATTCTGGGAGAGAGTTCCAGAGCTCAGATGTTGAGTAGAAGAAAGTTTGAGAGTAACGTTTCACTCTTGGGTTGGAGAGTTGCACAGAGTAGGGGTGGGATTGAGTTGCAAGACGGGTACCACGTGCCCTACGTAAAGGAGGTGGTATGCACTGGGATAGCTCTGAGGAACACTGATTATTATAGTAGCGATAGAATAGCGAGAGAGATGCAACATTGCGGCGGAGAGAGAGAGAGATTGCAGAGAGTTGGTGAGTGGACGGGAGTTAATGATACGAAAGGCCTTCCTTTCAACCTTGTCTAGGAGAGCGGTGTGAGAGGAACCTCCCCACACATGTGAACAATACTCAATACAAGGGCGCACTATGCCCCTGTACAGAGCAAGAAGCTGTGCAGGGGAAAAGAACCCCCTAAGGCGGTTGAGCACACCCAGCTTCTGGGAGGCTGCCTTAGCAAGACTGGTAATATGGTCCTTCCAAATGAGAGCAGAAGAAAAAGAGACACCAAGAATATTGAGAGAAGATGAAGGGTTGATTTTTGTATTGTTGAAGAATAATGGATAGTCCGCTGGGAGATCCTGACGGGTAGATAGATGGAGAAATTGGGTTTTGGAAGCATTAAAGTTAACAAGGTTTTCTCTGCCCCAATTGGAAATAGTATTTAGATCAGAATTTAAGAGTTCTATGGCTTCATTACGTTTGTCGTTGAGGGATTGCTGGCTGGGGCGTTCTGAAAAACTAATGGAGTAGTGTAAAGTTGAGTCGTCTGCGTATGAATGGATGGGAATTAAGGTACAGTTAAGGAGATCATTTATAAAAATTAGAAAGAGAATAGGAGATAGGACAGAGCCCTGAGGAACACCGGAGTTTATAGGGTGAGGAAGTGAACAATGGCCGTCCACAACCGCAGCTATGGAACGGCCAGAAAGGAAATTAGAGACAAAGGCACAGATGGAGGGATAGAAACCGAAGGAGGGTAGTTTAGAAATTAAAGATTTATGCCAGACTCTATCGAAGGCTTTCGATATGTCTAGTGCAATAGAAAAAGTCTCACCGAAGTCCCGAAAGGAGGATGACCAAGAGTTAGTAAGATATGAAAGAAGATCACCAGTAGAGCGACCCTTAAGGAAGCCATACTGGCGATCTGAGAGCAGATTATGAGAAGAGAAATGCTTAAGAAATTTGGAAGCAAGAATAGTTTCAAAAACTTTAGAAAGACAAGAGATAAGAGCAATTGGACGATAGTTGGAGGGTTGAGAGCGGTCACCCTTCTTTGGGACAGGTTGAATGTGAGCAAACTTCCATCATGAAGGGAAGACGTTAGAGGATAGACAGAGACGAAAGAGTTTGCCTAGGCAGGGAGTCAGCACGGAAGCACAGTTTTTGAGAACAACAGGAGGAACTCCGTCCGGACCGTATGCCTTATTAGTGTTAAGCCCAGAGAGGGTAGAAAGTACATCTTTAGAAGAGATTAGGATACTCCAACTCTGACATCTCCAGCACCATCAACCACCATCTTGAAAAATGGTACACCCAAAGCCCTCCCAACATTGACCCCTAATGAAATTAAGATCTTCTACCGCAATTACATGTCCTCTGAACACAAAAATGACGAGGCCGTCTTAAAAGAAATAATCTCCAAGCATGTCCACCCAACCAACCCGGAAAACAAAATCAAATTAATAATTTATTACAAATCCCCCAAGACCTCCAACCTCGTTCTCCGCAACAAACCAGCCTCCACCAAGATAAAGAGCCTGATGACCGACGATCACGTCATTTACCAACATACCTGTAATTATGAGGACTGTGGACCTCATTCCTATATTGGTATGACGCAGACTCGTCTTTCACGTCGGTTAACTCTTCACCTTCAGGCTGGAGCCATCAAAGACCACTATCTCACCCCTAACCACCCTCACCTCACACGCAACGAGTTAGAGAAACACACCACCATACTCGATAAAGAAAGTGACCCAAGGAGATTACCTATACTCGAAGCTTTATATATCCAAGCCTTACATCCCAACATCAACAACCAAACTCTGGACCTTCAGATCCTTCCTTCTGCCAAAAGGCACTACCCTACAGGACCTAACACCCCTCCTCGCCCCCCGGTGCCCTTGACGCAGCCCCCCGCGCTACCTCCTTCAGCTTCGTCTTCTGCAGGCGCCACACAACTTAGGCCACGCCCCTCGACACGCAGCCAATCAGCTTCGACCCCACCTACTGACCACCATCCCGCATCCAGTGCGCATGCGTGAAGCGGTTAACCCCCTTCTCTCTCCTAGTTTACGCTTCCACCAATAGCAGACTTTTGCCCCCTGTTTTCCGCCTCCTCTGATCCTCCACCCTCTATATATACCCTTCCTGTTTACCTTTTATATCATTCCTTCCTTACTTGATAATGCTGGTTGTCCAGTGAAACGCGTCGTATATCCTGTATCATCATGTACATTTATGTAACCCTGTACCACCATGAATTTTGCTCATCTCCTTTATCTACTTCCTGCCACCCAGCGAAAACTCATCAGAGACCTGGAAACTTTGAATAATAAAATTTCCAACGCAGAAATTGCCATTTCTTTCAACCTCGTATGTATTAAAGAATATATATATATATATATATATATATATATATATATATATATATATATATATATAATATATATATATACTGCTAAACTTGTTACCTGTTGGCCATGATGCCAAACGCATCTTCAACAACTCAGCATTCTCTAGAGAGGTGGTAATTGTATATCCGCTCCTCCCGGGTCATGTTGCGGTGAGGGAACGGCTTCATCATCCAGGTGCGAAGCCCGAAGGCATCGTCACCCATGATGAAGTCAGGGACAAATTGATCCCCACCAGGTAGAGGTTCACCATCTGGAAGACCCGCACAGCCCTCCTCCAGTGCATCACGGAGTGGTGTGCCTAGGAACACACCACAATCAGTCAAACACCAATGGGCTCCAACATCAACATCCAAAAATCGGTAGTCTGCATCAACTAGGGCCATGAGTACTATTGAGTGGATTTTGTTTTTCTAATTGAAGTACTTGGAGCTGCCTTTGGGAGGACACTTGATGGCAATGTGTTTGCCATCCAAGGTATCGACAGCTAGTTGGAAGTCCAAGTGGAGCGCAAAAATTAACTGCCACCGCCTTCCACTCTGCTGGTGTCTTTGGGCATACCATCACCTCCTTCATATACTCGTCCACAAAGCCCTCGCAGGTTTCTAGAACGAACTTGGAGATGGTTTTGCGCCCCACTCGAAATCCAAAGGAGAGGTTGCGGTAGGTTTCTCCAGAGGCCAGGAATCGAAGCGTTATTGCAAGCCACAAACCTGGTTCCACACAGTCACGAAAGGAAGAATTCTTCTTACTAATTCTAGGTCCAACACGAGCAAGCACCTCTCTAAGCATAGAGACGGGCATCCTCAGAATATTTTTGAAGGTAGCACTATCCTCCTCTGCCAACTCCACCATCAACTGATAACAATTCCTGTGATCCTCTCGTCGCATAAGCCAAGGTCGAATCCTCCACCTCCCTCCTTCTTGCTTTTATCCTGATCTTCCTTTCTCGTCTCATTCTTATGAGTGCCGCCAGGTACTCTATCTCTATAGATTCTCGCTCCAATGACAGAGCCAACTGTTGAGGAACATTGGAGGTTGTAGGGAGTAGATCAATGGCGCTGGGTTGTCCAAGCTTGGTTGTGTGGTGCGTCCGAGGTTATGAGGAATACAGTTGGAGAACCGAGCTTGGTCCAGCCTATTTATACCATAGCCTACCTGCCACCCAAATTACCAAATCGGCTGAGGTCGCATGTGGAATTCATGAGAAAACGTATGTTGGACATTTGTCGGTCATTCGCCATATTCGCACAACATTCGCCGTGTTATCGCACCACTCTGTACGACATTCGCAGGACAATTGAAGTGGCTTCGCAATTGTCGCCATGACCTGTTGCAGCGTTCTCTCTGATTCGCCTTCTAATTGTCATACACAATTCGCTATTATCGCCTCGCAAGTCGCCGTCATCGCACGGTACTCGTACTTCATTCGCACGGCCATCGCCTGTTTTGCCTGATTCGCTTCTTGGAAAACCCGGTTCGCCGGCGAATACAGAACATAGACAAAAAAAGCATTCGCCTGGCATTCGCCGTCACCAATTCGTCTAGTGGGATTCTTGTGTTTAGGTTGGAAGTATATATATATATATATATATATATATATATCATCATCATCATCATCAGCTATTAGGAGTCCACTGCTGGACAAAGGCCTTTCTTAACTTTTTCCATGACTCCTGAGAATTTGGCAGCCTTTGCCATGTTACGCCTGTAGTCTTTTCTATCTCGTCTCTCCACCTACTGTCTGGTCTTTTCCTACGGCGCTTTCCTTCTCTAGGGGTCCAGTCAGTTAGTTTTTCATTCCACCTATTGTCCTCTCTTTTTTTTTTTTTTTTTTTTTTTTCTATGTGAATGAGGGAGACAACAGGCATAACTGCCTGCAGCGAGTGCCTCCCCCAGATTTCAAAGAGTGACAGGGCCGAAATCAAGATACGTTCAAGCTAAAATGCCTGGACACACAGAGTTTAAAGCAATTTACGTCATAGGAAGAGGGAAAGACTGATTCTGGGAGAGAGTTCCAGAGCTCACCAGTTGAATAGAAGAAAGTCTGAGAAAAGCGTTTCACTCTTGGGTTGGAGAGTTGCACAGAGTAGGGGTGGGACTGTGTTGCAAGGCGGGTACTACGCACCCTACTTAGAGGAGGTGGTATACACTGGGAAAGCTCCGAGGAACACTGATTATTGTAATAGCGATAGAATAGCGAGAGAGATGCAACATTGCGGCGAAAAGAGAGAGATTGCAGAGAGTTGGTGAGTGGACGGGAGTTAACAATACGTAAGGCTTTCCTTTCTACTTTATCTAGGAGTGCAGTGTGAGAGGATCCTCCCCACACATGTGAACAATACTCAATACAAGGACGCACTGTGCGCCTGTACAGAGCAAGAAGCTGCGCAGGGGTAAAAAAAAACTTGAGGCGGTTGAGCACACCCAGCTTCTGGGAGGCTGCCTTAACGAGACTGGTAATATGGTCTTTCCAAGTGAGAGCAGAAGAAAAAGAGACACCGGGAACATTGAGAGAAGATGAAGGGTTGATTTTTGTATTGTTGAAGAATAAGGGATAGTCCTCTGGAGGTTCCTGACGGGTAGTAAGATGGATACATTGAGTTTTGGAAGCATTAAATGCAACAAGGTTTTCTCTAGCCCAATTGGAAATAGTAGCTAGATCAGAAGATAGGTATTTTATGGCTTCATTACGTTTATTTTTGAGGGACTGCTGGCTGGGGCATTCTGGAAAACTAATTGAGTGATGTAAGGTAGACTTGTCTGCATATGAATGGATGGGACTGGATGTACAGTTGAGATCATTTATGAAAATTAGAAAGATAATAGGAGATAGGACAGAACCCTGAGGAACACCTGAGTTGATAGGATGAGGAAGTGAGCGATGGCCGTCCACAATTGCAGCTATGGAACGGCCGGAAAGGAAATTAGAGACAAAGGCACAGATGGAGGGACAGAAACCGAAGGACAGTTTGGAAATTAAAGATTTGTGCCAGACTCTATCGAAGGCCTTCGATATGTCTAGTGCAACAGAAAAAGTCTCACCGAAGTCCCGAAAGTTGGATGACCAAGAGTTAGTAAGATATGAAAGAAGATCACTAATAGAGTGACCCTTAACCCTTAAAAAGCGGCTCACCACTTAAGTCGAGTTAAATAAAGCTGGACTATGTGGCGGCGCTCGACATAGGTCGAGTGGCAATTTCAGCACGTAATGTGGCTGAGAGAGAGAGACAAGTGGTGGCAGGAGACTAGCGAGCGTATGACTGCTCCAGACCACCGCGGCGAACCTACTGACACAAATCTCAGCTCCCTCCTCCCTCTCTCACTCGCTACATACTCAATTATGTACCGAAAGTACCGAATTACCTGCTTTTTGCACTCGCGTTGCATGGTTATTGCAAGAAAACTATCCATCATACAAGGATCGTTATGGTGTCATTCGAAAGCTCTGTTTATGCCCTTTCAGGGATAGATACTTGTTTTACGTTCTGGGTCTTATTTAGGCATGAAAATGATCACGTAAACAGCCCTATTTTGGCTAAAAACACCCCGCTGGGCGGTACACATAAATAAACCGCATAGGCCGCTCGTAAGGTGTTAAGGAAGCCATACTGGCGATCCGAGAGCAGATTATGAGAAGAGAAATGTTTAAGAAATTTGGAAGCAAGAATAGTTTCAAAAACTTTAGAGATACAAGAGATGATAGCAATTGGACGATAGTTGGAGGGTTGAGAGCGGTCACCCTTCTTTGGGACAGCTTGAATGAGAGCAAACTTCCAGCAAGAAGGAAAGACGTTAGAGGAGAGACAGAGACGAAAGAGTTTGCCTAGGCAGGGGGTCAGCACGGAAGCACGGTTTTTAAGTACAGGAGGAACACCGTCCGGACCGTACACCTTCTTAGTATTAAGCCAAGAGAGGGTAGGAAGTACATCTTTAGAAAGGATTAGGATATTAGGCATAAGTAGGAGAGAGGGGGGTAGAGAGGGAGGAATAGCACCGGAATCATCCAAGGTAGAGTTTCTGACAAAAGTTTGAGCAAAGAGTTCAGCTTTGTCAGAGGAAGAAGTGATGGTTGTGCCATACGAGTGGAAAAAGGGAGGTAAAGACGTGGAAGACAAGTTGTTGGAGAGGTTTTTGGCTAGATGCCAGAAAGCTTGGGAAGAGCTAGAGCTGGATAGTTCAGTGCTTTTATTATTGATGAATGAGTGCTTGGCAAGTCGAAGAACAGATTTGGCTTGATTCCGGGCAGAAACATAGGAAGAATGGGATTCTTGAGTTTTAAGGCGTTGGTACCGTTTAAATTCTTCCTCTTTGTTGTGGACAGCAGTAGAACAAGCGTGAGTAAACCAAAACAAATTTGCATTAGACTGAGAAAAAAAAATGGAATGTACGCCTCCATGCCCGAGAGGATTACCTCGGTAATGCGTTCAGCACTCTCCGAGTGTCCTCGGCCATGGAAGAAGAAGTCATTCCATGGGAAATCAAAGAAGTACTGCCGCAGAGCCTCCCAGTCGGCAGCGCCAAAGTGCCACAAGCGCCACCGGCTGGGAGGATCGGATGGCCGTACTGAAGAGATAGGACAGGTGACGGAGATAAGTTTATGGTCGGAGGAGCCCAAAGGAGAGAAAAGATTGACAGTATAAGAGGAAGGGTTAGAAGTCAGAAATAAGTCAAGAATGTTGGGCCGATCTCCGAAGCGATCCGGGATACAGGTGGGTTGTTGGACCACCTGCTCTAGGTCATTTATGATAGAAAAGACGTAGGCTTGTTCACCATGTTTTTCAGTAGAGTGAGAGGAGAGCCATTGGCGGTGGTGAACGTTGACATCTCCTAAGATGGAGATTTCAGAGAAGAGAGAAATAGATAGAATGTGTTCCACTTTAGAGTTGAGATAGTCGAAGAATTTGGGCAAGTCGATAGAGTTAGAGGAAAGATAGACAGCACAGAAATATTTAGTATGAGAATGACAGGATAGTTTGACCCATAAAGTTTAGAATTCAGAGGAGTTGAAATCAGGAACACGAGAGCAAGTGAGTTTGTTGTGCACATATGCACAACATCCGCCTTTAGCTTTGAAACTAGGATAGAGAAAGTAGGAGGGTACAGAGAAGGGGTTGCTGGAAGTTGTTTCAGATACCTGGGTTTCGATGAGGAAAAGAAGATCAGGTTTGTAGGAGGAGAGTGAAAATTAGAGGAAAGGCGCGAATATTGCAAAAGTTGATAGTAAGAGTGACAGGCCGTGGTTCAGAGCATTTAGAGGGGTCGTCAGGGGAAGGTCGGGCAAGTGTGGGGGTATTTATTGTCTCCCCCCCCCTCCCCCCCTTGGGGACTTCGAGGCTGGGCCTGTGTTCATCATGTTTTTTTTACTAATTTCGAAGGAGGAAGTGTGGTGTGCATGTTAAGTGTAGTGAAGTAAATAGGAGGAGGAGGTATTTGTGAGAGCTCGCTAGACTACTCTCAGTGTAAGTGAGGCACAAAGTGAATCAGTAAGAGAGGCCAAGCAAATGAAACAGGAATTCCAGCTATTCCTTATCAAATGCTTACAGCCTCTCTTGGGTATAGCCCTGTTCGATTGGTGCCTACAATCTACCCTCATTCCCCCTATTAGTCGCCTTGTACAACACGCAGTAGGACGCGTGGGGCATATTCTTTTTTTCCTCCACCATAAGATGGAGGCCCCCTTACCCCCATCTCCACTTCTGCTCTTTAATACTTTATAGAATATCCTTGACTTTGGTTTCCTCTCTTACCCCCGATGCTCTCTTCCTATCTCTAATGTTATTCCTAGCATTGATCTTTCCATGCTCTTTGTGCACTCCTAAGCTTATTATACATTGTTTTTGTTAGTTTCCAAGTTTCAGATCCATATATCATGGTTGGTAGCACACACTGGTTATAAACTGTATGCTTAAGGCATATTGGTAGTGTATTTTTCATTATGTTTTTCTGTTTGCCGAATGCTTTCCATCCTAGAGTGATTCGTCTTACTATTTCCTGTTAATTGTCTTTGGTTAGTGTCATTACTGGGCCAAGATAATTGTATTATTCTACTTCCTCGAGATTTTCGTTATCAGTACTAATTATTCTGCATTGGGCCATTGTACATAACTTTGGTTTTACTCCTGTTCATTTTTAGACCTACTTTGAGACTTTCTTTATTGAGATCATTGAGCATTTCCTGGAGTTGTTCTGCTTTATCTGAAATTAGGACAATGTCGTCAGCAAATCAGAGATGGTTAAGGTATTCCCCGTCTACAATTATTCCCTTTGATTCCCATGCACTTTTTCAGAATGTCCCTTTGAGACAAGCTGTGAACAGCTTGGGTGAGATAGTGTCTCCCTGCCTCACTCCTTTCCCAATTCTTTGTGTCTCAGTGTAATCGGACCACAACAGTACCTTTTGCATATACATATTCTCTAAGTGTTTTATATATTTTTATTAAATTCCTTGTTCATGTAGCGAGTTTGTTATAGCTGTTATCTCTACTGAATCGAAGTCCTTTTCGTAATCTACAAAATCTAAACAGAGAGCTATATTATACTCTTAGGTTTTCTCTAATAGCTGGTTCATATATACAATATATATATATATACTGTGTATATATATATATATATATATTATTATTATGTTACCTCCACCAATCGACTTTACTCCCAAACTCAATTAATCAACACACACATGTGGCAGTCCAGGGATTCGAACCTAGGATGCTCACACCGAAATTCAGTGCATTTATCCATTGCACTACGAAGACAGTTACAGAATGGTGGACAAGCCTACGATTTATAATGCAGTTTCGAATCCTGCATATCAATCTAAGCATGTACACACTTTACAACTGCGCAATCATATATATATATATACCCCCAGGGGATAAGGGGGCTTTCATCTTATGATGGAGAAAAACAAAAACATGCCCCACGCATCCTACTGCGTGTCGTGTCGTACAAGGCGACTAATAGGGAGAATGAGGGTAGATTGTAGGCACCAATCGAACAGGGCTATACCTAGGAGAGGCTGTAGGTATTTGATAAGGAGTCGCTTGAACTCCTGTTTCATTTGCTTGGCCTTTCTTACTGATTCCCTTTGTGCCTCACTTACAAGGAACATAAATACCCCCACACCCGCCTGACCTTCCCTTGACGACCCCTCTAAATGCTCTGGACCACGGCCTGTCACTCTTACTATTAACTTTTGCAATATTTGCAGCATTTCCTCTAATTTTCACTCAGTTGAACACCATTTCTCCTCCTCCAAACCTGATCTTCATTTCCTCACTGTAACCCAGGTATCTGAGGCAACTGCCAGCAGCCACTTCTCTGTATCCTCCTACTTTCTCTATCCTAGTGTCAAAGCCAAAGGCAGATGTGCATATGTGCACAACAAACTCACTTGCTCTCGTGTTCCCGATTTCGACTCCTCTGAATTCTCAACTTTATGGCTCAAACTATCCTGTCATTCACATACTAAATATTTGTGTGCTGTCCCCTAACTCTACCGAGTCCCAAATTCTTTGACTATCTAAACTCTAATGTGGAACACATTCTATCCATCTCTCCCTTCTCGGATAGCTCCATCTTAGGAAATTTCAATGTTCACCACCGCCATTGGCTCTCCGCTTTTACTACTGACCAACATGGTGAACAAGCCTTCGTCTTTTCTATCCTAAAAGATCTAGAGCAGCTGGATCAGCAACCCACCAGTATCCGGGATTGCTTTGGAGGTCATCCCAACATTCTTGACTTATTTCTGACATCTAACCCTTCTTCTTATACTGACAATCTTTTCTCTCTTTTGGGCTCCTCTGACCAAAAACTTATCTCCATTACCTGTCCTATCTCTCCAGTACGGCCACCCGATTCTCCCAGCTGGCGGCGCTTGTGGCAATTTGGCGCTGCCGAAGTACTGCTGTACTTCAGCAGTACTTCTTTGATTTCCCATGGAATGACTTCTGCTTCCGTGGCCGAGGACCCTCGGAGAGTGCTGAACGCATTACCGAGGTAATCCTCTCGGGCATGGAAGCGTACATTCCATTTTCTTTCTTTAAGTCTAATGCAAACAAATCTTGGTTTACTCACGCTTGTTCTACTGCTGTCCGCAACAAGGAAGAAACATTCAAACAGTACCGACGCCTTAAAACTCAAGAATCTCATTATTCCTATGTTTCTCCCCGGAATCAAGCAAAATCTGTTCATGCCAAGCACTCTTTCATCAATTATAAATGCACTGAACTATCCAACTCTAGCTCTTCCCAAGCTTTCTGGCATCTAGCCAAAAACCTCTCCAACAATTTTTCTTCCACGTCTTTCCCTCCCCTTTTCCACTCTGATAGCACAACCATCACTTTTTCCTCAGACAAACCTGAACTCTTTGCTCAAACCTTCGCTAGAAATTCCACCTTAGATGATTCCTGTGCTATTCCTCCCTCTCCCCTACTTATGCCTAATATCCTAATCTCTTCTAAGGATCTACTTTCTAGCCTCTCTTGGTTTAATACTAAGAAAGTACTGTGTTACTTCTGTTGTACTCCAAATCTGTGCTTCCGTGCTGATTCCCTGCCCAGGCAAACTCTTTCGTCTCTTTCTCTCCTCTAACGTCTTCCCTTCATGCTGCAAGTTTGCTCTCATTCAACCTGTCCCAAAGAAGTGTGACCGCTCTCAACCCTCCAACTACCGTCCAATTGCTCTCGTCTCTTGTATCTCTAAAGTTTTTTAAAATATTCTTGCATCCAAATTTCTTAAGTATTTCTCTTCTCATAATCTACTTTCAGATCGCCAGTATGGCTTCCTCAAGGGTCTCTCTACTGGTGGTGTTCCTTCATATTTTACTAACTCTTGGTCATCCTCCTTTCGTGACTTCGGTGAGACCTTTTCTATTGCGCTAGACATATCGAAGGGCTTCAATAGAGTCTGGCACAAATCTTTAATTTCTAAACTACCCTCCTTTGGTTTCTATCCCTCCATCTGTGCCTTTGTCTCTAATTTTCTTTCCTGCAGTTCCATAGCTGCGGTTGTGGATGGCCATCGCTCATTTCCTCATCCTATCAACTCCGGTGTTCCTCAGGGCTCTGTCCTATCTCCTAATCTCTTTCTAATTTTCATATAGGATCCTCTCAACTGTACCTCCAGTCCCATCCATTCATACGCAGACGACTCAACCTTACACTACTCCATTAGTTTTTCAATACACCCCAGCCAGCAATCCCTCAAAGACAAACATAATCAAACCATACAACACTTATCTTCTGATCTAACTACTATTTCCAATTGGGGCAGAGAAAATCTTATTGCCTTTAATGCTTCCAAAACCCAATTTTTCCATCTATCTACCCGTCCGGAACTCTCAGCGGACTATCCCTTATTCTTCAACAATACAACAATCAATCCTTCATCTTCTCCCAATATTCTTGGTGTCTCTTTTTCTTCTCCTCTCACTTGGAAGGACCATATTACCAGTCTTCAGCCTCCCAGAAGCTGGGTGTGCTCAACCGCCTCAAGGGGTTCTTTACCCCTGCACAGCTTCTTGCTCTGTACAGGGGCACAGTGCGTCCTTGTATTGAGTATTGTTCACATGTGTGGGGAGGATCCTATCACACCGCACTTCTATACAAAGTAGAAAGGAAAGCCTTTCGTATCATTGTTTCTCGCCCACTCACCAACTCTTTGCAAACTCTCTCTCTTCGTCGCAATGATGCATCTCTCTCGCTATTCTATCGCTACTATAATAATCAACGTTCTTCAGAGCTCTCCCAGTGTATACCACCTCCTCTACGTAGGGTACATGGTACCAGTCTTGCAACACAATCCCACCCCTACTCTGTTCAACTCCAAACCAAAAGAGAGAAATATTACTCTCCGATTTTCTTTTATTCAACAGCTGAGCTTTGGAACTCTCTCCCAGAATCAGTCTTTCTCTCCTTTTATGACGTAAATTGCTTCAACTATGTGTGTCCAGGCATTTTGGCTCGAACGCCGCTTGATTGTGGCTCTGTCACTCTTCCAACTATGTGGGAGGCATTTGCTACAGGCAGATCTGGCTTTTGTCTCCCTCACTCACATATGAAAAAACAAACATATATACAGTATATATATATATATATATATATTCTTAAGTAGTATTTTTTTTATAATTACGCAGTTGTTTTACTATAGAAACTTTTATAAGGGCGGCCCTATAAACATATTCATACTGTTTTGTAAATATGATAATAACTGTATTTGGGGAGCTGCACACAGAACTGCCGATGCAGTATAACCCTTTCATACACCGGGGGTTGCCGTTTAGTATTCAGAAACAGAATTGTCTTATTCTCATAATTACCTCTCCAAAATGTGTTTTCTGCCCACAGCTCGTTGAAAGACAACTGCAGAGGTTGAAGTAACGAAACTAAAGGTTTCTAAACACCCCTGATGGTCAGAATTGTTTTTTCCGTATCCCAGAAAGAGCCCAAATCCCAGCAATGTACACGAAATGGTAAAGTTATGCTATATGCTATATGCCATATGCTATAGAGCAAATTATCAATATGGGCCTAACTACTGTATATACTAGAGCTTTTTAAGTGAATGATCAATTTGCGCACGAATTATCCTATGTTAATATCGGTTCACTTCTATAATAGTAACACACTAAACTTTGTACATTCACTCATGAAAGTTCGTGGACTTCACTTATATTTCATAATGCATTTAAGCGTATGTATTCTGGTATATGAATCTACATTTGTGAACATTAATAATAAAACTCCATATAATGTTTATTATAGTGCAACATTCCATGCATATATTAAAATCAGAGGTTTAACTGATTTACTATATTCTCTCCACCAACCAACTTTACTCCTAAACTAGATTAATGAAATTAACAAACACATGTGGCAGTCCGGGGATTCGAACCTAGGATGCTCACATCGAAAATCAACACACTTATGCATTGCACCACGAAGACAGTTAAAGAAAGGTGGACAAGCCTACGATTTATTATGCAGTTTCGAATCCTGCATATCAATCTAAGCATGTACACACTTTCCAGAAGTCTTTACTCGCAACAAATTGTTTTGTTTTGATGTTGACAGAGTGATTTTATATTAATGCTACAATATTGGAGAGGTTAACCCTTTCAAGATACGATGACACATTTATTTTAAGTTTTTGGTTATAATTAGATGATTATGTACAGCTTAGGAAAGATATGTGGGAATGGAAAGGGTACTGTTTAGCTAAATTAACCCTCTGACTTCCATATAACCTTCCTAATCTGAATATAACCGTCTATTAATAGCCAGAAAACAGCAACTAAATGCGTCCTCGTATCTTGAAAGGGTTAACCCCTTATGTACCGGCGACGTCTTATTACATTTTATTCTAGCTACATATAGACGATTTTATGAAGTTCAGGAAGGATATCTGGTAACAACAATTATTAATTGAGATAACCTGTTGCCTTTTAGCTTGGTAAACATCCTTCGTAAGTTGAATAATGTCGTCTAATAGTTGCCAGAATATAATGAAAAGGATGTCACCGACACAGAAAGGGTTAAAGCAGGAATTTTCTACTGCAATTGGCCCCATCGACGTACCACTCATAAAAGTTATGGTAGACGTGGTAGGAGTAGAAGTGGTCGCTGTGCAGTTGGGTACACAGATCACACAGCATCCTGGCGCCCCCTATCGTAGAGGGTTGGTAGTAGTATCGCCAATTGAGCATCGCCTGGTATTCCTGTGTGGGCGAGAGGTTAATAGATTAGTTACTGCTCGAGACCGCCATTTCTATGGAGAGAGAGTAGGTTACACAGATACACAGACCTTGCGGTCCCTACTAGGCAGTCCAGACTAAATTCTAACAAAATTTGCTGCGAAGTGGAGGATAAGGAAAGAAAAGCAGAAGCCTCTCTCCTCACCCCCCACTCCCTCCGACATATAGCCGGCATTAAATATAGCTAGGAAAAATGGCCTCCAATAGAATGAGAATATTTCTACCCGGAAAGTTATAGTAAAGATCGAATTAGGAAAATAAGTACTACTGATACTTAACTTTTGTTTTGTTTTCTTTATTTGTTTTACATGTATTACCCCAACATCCTCAAAATGAACGTCTAGATTCCGTTTGACTGAGTCAATTTTGTTTACATTGCACGACTTTCCCCGGCAATTTGAGAAAGACTGAGGCAGTGTAACCATGCAAGCTATTGTATGTATGAGTGTATGGAGAGATAATTACAAAGACACACACACTGCACAGACCTTGCGTTCCCTACTAGGCAGTGCGGAGAGAGAGAGAGAGAGAGAGAGAGAGAGAGAGAGAGAGAGAGAGAGAGAGAGAGTTAATGTTATTCTCCAATTCATACTACAAAAGACAGCTATAGCTAGCGTATACATAATATTGCTTCTAGTACATGAACTGGCAATATAACCCAGGCCACTATATAATACCAATTAGGCTAATGTGCCAAGATAAGGTAACACACTGTTGGCTATTTGATGTGGCCGGTAATAATATAGCCAGTGAATATTAGTATGTCTGACATGTCTCTATATTATTATATTACGTTATTATTATGCTTCCATTATTTATAACATTTTCAAGGAAAGCCCTTCATCCACCATTCAATATATTTAATTGTCATTGACAAAATAAACTGAGTGCTTCTAATCATTACGGTTCCACAGTATTGAGAATCGCATGTACTGTATATATTCATGCGTATGAGCCACGTTTTCGGTGGAAATTATAGCCTAATCCCGATTGTTGAACCATGGTCCAACTTCGTGTTGACAAAAACAAAAATTGACATTTCGATAGTTCCGCCAAAAACGTGTAATTAACCCTACAAGTGCAAGAAGCCTCACGGAAGCATGCGTATAGCAAATAGGATGGGCCTCACGGAAGCAAGACCATGTAAATACTTTCCATAACGCCCCAGGGGCTCTTAATACAAAGGAATATGTCATTAAGTGAGATAATTCCCCTTTAGTACTTCCTACTAGTCATCCATATGTGTCTCAACCCCCCTTCCCCTCCTTCCCCATCTTTTCCCAACTCTTCCCCCCTCTTCAATTATCGGCTATTTTTCCTCATATTATCATCATTTATCGGTTATTTTCCTCACAAATCATTCTCACACGGTCTCGAAGACACGTGCGAGTCATTTAGAGACCCTCTAAAAGTGTGAGATCTCTCCCATGGAGCTCAGTGTGTTGCTAGATGTGCAAAGAGAGGATATATGTATCTCGCCCTCCCACCCTAGACTAAGACTGGGCGGCGAAAATATACGTTATTCACCCCCCAAATACTATTCCCACTTCTTTTATCGCTCTTCATGGTTCATATGTTCATCATATAAATATACGTTATTCACCCCCCAAATACTATTCCCACTTCTTTTATCGCTCTTCATGGTTCATATGTTCATCATATAAATATACGTTATTCACCCCCCAAATACTATTCCCACTTCTTTTATCGCTCTTCATGGTTCATATGTTCATCATATAAATAGAATAAATGCACATGGAGAAGAAGGAGAAATAATGCTTTAAATGGTATACTGTATATATACAAAATTCTGTCAGAATCGAAGGTAATACATTTGCATTTAACTACGTTCGTCACAGGCCATTCTCGCGCTCCTCGGGTTAACAACGCACAGTAGCAGACAATGTTGGCTTTAGAGATCGGGAAATGGTATAATAACTATACGAGTAATGATGAATCATGGCGATGGCTAATGTTAAGCATATGTAATTATCCAATCGGTGTTATTCAAAATATCTTTAAAATCATAATACGTTAATGTGATAAACAATTTTCTATTTACACCAATATTTACAAAACGTCAACATTAATGGCCTACGTAAGTCAACAAGGCTTTGGACCACGGTTGGCCTGGTGCAACATTGATTTTCCTTAACCCATTGAGACCCAGTGTCGCACGTGATGCGTCGGCAGTTTGTTATCACCAACTCCCAGCGACGCAACACGTGCGTCCGGCATATTAAAATCATTTACGTGGCTCGTAAGGTAGGAAATGGCGGGAGAATAGGAGGGGGAGGTACCGTAGTGTGTGTGGGAGCCGGGCCGGTAGGTGTGAGCGGGCCAAGACAGCCGCGCGGCCGGTGGTGGTGGGCTTAGTGGGGATACTTTACACCCTTAGTTCACCGCCACTTTGAACCTTCATTACTCCGGTCGTATGTAGAGGCTTGAGATTTATGTGAGACACTCCTAAGGATGTATGCCGTACAATGCCATACTCAGTTTTCACCCTAGTGCTCCCGGGCGGCTGGTCATGCGGGGGAGACGAACTTTCGACCCCCCCCCCCCCGCCCCCCAAATGACCGAGGTGAGTTTTTTTATTATTTTTGTCTTCATTTCTCACCATTCTCTTCCAATTTGGCTCAACACATTTTTTTGAGGCTCCCCCCTCCCAAAAAAAAAAAAATTCCGAGGTGATTTTTTTATTTATTTTTTTTCATTTCTCATCCTTGTCTTCCATTTTAGAAAACAAAAACAAGAATAGAAAATGGCTTGGGACTTGGGTGAACAAAATATTATAACTAGCCGGGGCTCAACGGGTTAATTTCCATTGAAAACAGGTATTTGTATACGAAAGTCAACACGTCAGACCATGGTCGCACAATGGGGCTTGTAATTTTTACCGAATATGCGGCTATGCACTCCTCCTTCACTCACTTCTTCCTAGAGGTTCTCATCTTACAGTTGGTCATTTGACTACAGGCTACCCATCATCACCATTATTTATCACCCTGATTGAATTAACCTATTTATAACAATAATTCGTGTTTTCTCAAACTCATGTGTATATTCCAGGTTACTGTAGTATTTCATTATATATGTATGAGTATAATATAATTGCTCACCTGAGGATTTGCGGCAAGGTGAATCAGTCTATCTCCAAGTTGTTGTGGGGTGAAGTGTCGTGCGTTGATGTACGAATTTGGTGGAAGAAATGCTGAATAATCGGCACCCCCAAATACTATTGGCACAATTGGATAATATAAAAGGTTGTATACTTTTTCCGTCACGTAATCGCGACACAGGGAGTTTTCGAAGGCTAGAAAGAAGAGGTACTTTCCGGCAGCCATCTTCATACAAGGATCCGTGTCAGCACGGTACTCGTGTCCGGAATAACGAGAGCTCCCACAGGTAAGACTCCCACACTTACCATATATATCCACGTGTACATATTTACTTAGGCCCTTAATGTACGATAGCCTTCCACTATTATCATGGCAGTTTGAAATGAAGGCTATGGCCAATTTATTCCTGTTGAGTGTTGGCACTAGCTCTGGTTCGCGGCGCCATGAAGGGGGCAGAAGCTCGGAGTCTTCACCGCGACGCACTATGAACCCATGAAGCATCAACACATCGGAATCCCTGCGGTGATGGAAGGTGCGGTTGAAGATACCATTGAGGGCCTGGTAGACAAGGGGTTTGTTAGAGTGGAAGTGTGTCTCTACGTCGAACATGATCCAGGGTTGTGAAGGGTCTCGAGGTTCAAGGTTTTGCAGCAGTGTCTCCCGACTCTGAACGCTTCTTAAGTGGATCAACACCGCATCTGAGGCCTTAAGCTAGCCGGAGAGAAAATGGTATGTAAGTTCTGTGAATTGTTGTTTTACTATTATCATGCCTAATACTATTGTGTACTATGTCTAAATAAATAAATATTAACAATGGAAATGTAGAGTAGGCCTATTGACTATTGATGTGCAGCTTATACTATAGTCTCCAATGCATACTAGCCTACTGTATGCTACTATTATATATTGACTATTGATGTGCAGCTTAAACTATAGTCTCCTATGCATACTAGCCTACTGTACGCTACTATTATATATTGACTATTGATGTGCAGCTTATACTATAGTCTCCTATGCATACTAGCCTACTGTACGCTACTATTATATATTGACTATTGATGTGCAGCTTAAACTATAGTCTCCTATGCATACTAGCCTACTGTACGCTACTATTATATATTGACTATTGATGTGCAGCTTAAACTATAGTCTCCTATGCATACTAGCCTACTGTACGCTACTATTATATAATTGATATTGCAGCTTAAACTATAGTCTCCTATGCATACTAGCCTACTGTACGCTACTATTATATATTGACTATTGAGCTTAAACTATAGTCTCCTATGCATACTAGCCTACTGTACGCTACTATTATATATTGACTATTGATGTGCAGCTTAAACTATAGTCTCCTATGCATACTAGCCTACTGTACGCTACTATTATATATTGACTATTGATGTGCAGCTTATAGTCTCCTATGCATACTAGCCTACTGTACACTAATTATATATTTGATATGATTATACTATAGTCTCCTATGCATACTAGCCTACTGTACGCTACTATTATATATTGATATGATTATACTATAGTCTCCTATGCATACTAGCCTACTGTACGCTACTATTATATATTTGATATGATTATACTATAGTCTCCTATGCATACTAGCCTACTGTACGCTACTATTATATATTTGATATGATTATACTATAGTCTCCTATGCATACTAGCCTACTGTACGCTACTATTATATATTGACTATTGATGTGCAGCTTAAACTATAGTCTCCTATGCATACTAGCCTACTGTACGCTACTATTATATATTGACTATTGATGTGCAGCTTATACTATAGTCTCCTATGCATACTAGCCTACTGTACACTACTATTATATATTTGATATGATTATACTATAGTCTCCTATGCATACTAGCCTACTGTACGCTACTATTATATATTTGATATGATTATACTATAGTCTCCTATGCATACTAGCCTACTGTACGCTACTATTATATATTTGATATGATTATACTATAGTCTCCTATGCATACTAGCCTACTGTACGCTACTATTATATATTTGATATGATTAGGCTTACCGTCGGGGTCAAATGGCTCAATGTCGACTTAGCGTATAATGGTGTTTATTAGGCCTATGCAAATATATATGTATGCACTCTAATTTACTACTACATTTGTGTCTAGGCTACAATTAATACCAAAACTGCATATATTTATTGCAAGCAAGGGTAGAATTTGGATTTCCAATAAAGATGGATTTAGAGTTTGGTTATTTTAGACATTTCGCCCTATGCATTTGTCAAATTTAAGACCTTCCGTGACATTTTGGTGTCAAATTAACCTGACAGGCATTTTACTTAAAAAATATATATATATATACCGTATATATATATATATATATATATATATATAAAACACATATATATATATATATATATATATATATATATATATATATATATATATATATATATATATATATATATATAATAAAGATATATATATAGGATATATATATATATATATATATATATAATTATATATACTGTATATATAAATATCGGTATGAATAAATAAACACAAACATACATACATGCATATACCATCATGACAGGAGTTTTTATTAGTAAACATTACTTTTCTGCTATACTATCATGTGATGGGTGTGTTTTCGGCTATACTATCATGTGATGGGTGTGTTTTCTGCTATACTATCATGTGATGCGTGTGTTTTCTGCTATACTATCATGTGATGGGTGTGTTTTCTGCTATACTATCATGTGATGGGTGTGTTTTCTGCTATACTATCATGTGATGGGTGTGTTTTCTGCTATACTATCATGTGATGGGTGTGTTTTCTGCTATACTATCATGTGATGCGTGTGTTTTCTGCTATACTATCATGTGATGCGTGTGTTTTCTGCTATACTATCATGTGATGCGTGTGTTTTCTGCTATACTATCATGTGATGCGTGTGTTTTCTGCTATACTATCATGTGATGGGTGTGTTTTCTGCTATACTATCATGTGATGCGTGTGTTTTCTGCTATACTATCATGTGATGCGTGTGTTTTCTGCTATACTATCATGTGATGCGTGTGTTTTCTGCTATACTATCATGTGATGCGTGTGTTTTCTGCTATACTATCATGTGATGCGTGTGTTTTCTGCTATACTATCATGTGATGGGTGTGTTTTCTGCTATACTATCATGTGATGCGTGTGTTTTCTGCTATACTATCATGTGATGGGTGTGTTTTCTGCTATACTATCATGTGATGCGTGTTTCTGCTATACTATCATGTGATGCGTGTGTTTTGCTATACTATCATGTGATGGGTGTGTTTCTGCTATACTATCATGTGATGCGTGTGTTTTCTGCTATACTATCATGTGATGCGTGTGTTTTCTGCTATACTATCATGTGATGCGTGGTTTTTCTGCTATACTATCATGTGATGCGTGTGTTTTCTGCTATACTATCATGTGATGCGTGTGTTTTCTGCTATACTATCATGTGATGCGTGTTTTCTGCTATACTATCATGTGATGCGTGGGTTTTTTGCTATACTATCATGTGATGCGTGTGTTTTCTGCTATACTATCATGTGATGCATGTGTTTTCTGCTATACTATCATGTGATGCGTGTGTTTTCTGCTATACTATCATGTGATGCGTGTGTTTTCTGCTATACTATCATGTGATGCGTGTGTTTTCTGCTATACTATCATGTGATGCGTGTGTTTTCTGCTATACTATCATGTGATGCGTGTGTTTTCTGCTATACTATCATGTGATGCGTGTGTTTTGATAAAGATTTTACAGGAAAAACCCTGTTGTGTCTTGCCATGAGATACATGATGGGTTGACGGGGGGGGGGGGGGGGGGGGATCCCGGATCTGCCTATTTAACATAACTTTCCTCATTGTACCTTCCTGTTAGAAACATTTATATTGTTTTAGCTTGTAATGGTGCACATATTGTATCATTTCATATTTCGAAAATAGTACCGAGACTACCACTAATTTAAACCATGGGTTTTGTTCTTGGTTTTAGGTATTTTATATTATTATACAGTAGTTGACATTTGTTACAATCCCTGAAATGTTTATTTTGTTTTCCCAAATACCCAACGACCTTAAAACATTCAGATGTACATCATTTTCAGAGTTTATATACACCATGTTTTGCCTTGGGATACATGATGGTTTGAGGAGGTACTTATTGAAATTAGCATAGATTTTGCCAGTAAGGGGCTTGGTAAGAGTTTTACTGCTGTCAATAAGGAGATGTTACAGTGCTTTATATAGTGCACATAAAATGCATTTCCAGTGGTTGTAACACATTTTAATATGAGTTTTACAATATTCTTATTATATAATAGGCTTCAAATGTTAAGAAACAATTCGCCCCTGTAACTAGAGAATTTCAGTAATTTAATCTTAGTGGCTCAAATAATTCGCCAGTGTATCATAATTGGGCCTCCAAATATTTCCCCAAAAATGATCGAGCCTGACCACAACTGTACATTCTATAAATTGGGTTGTCAAAGTTTAAACCAGAATTAACGGGTGTCCTGACAAAAGTGAACGGTAGACAAAACCCCAGTGTGACATATAAAATACAACTCTAATGGTTGCTGACACACATTATATTAATTTGTTCACACTCCAGAATCCGCAAAACCCTGGTTAGGTTAGGACTGGGGTGATGGTGACTGGAGTTTTGTCCACTTGGTTTTTGTCCGTTGAGTTTTTGTTATGGAATCGAAATGAGGACAGGGAATATAAAGGGAAATAACTGAAAGATCTCTTGAAATTCCATTATTCTGCATGAAAATGATTCATTTTTTAAAAAGTGTGAAATGTTTTTTTTTAAATCTCTGAAGAAAACATAATATATAAATAAACTAAACTAACGGTGGTGGACCGAGGGGTGTCCCGTGGCGTGTGCGCTTACTATATAATCAGAGGCGGTATTTATAAATAATTGTTATGCCTAAAAGTAGCTTTTAAAGATGGCGGCCACTTTTAAAAGATAAAAGTTGGGTAAAAAAAACGTTTAGCGCCTAAAAGTAGCTTTTAAACCCGGCAAAAACTAAATGTGTTCCTGGGGACTTTTACCACTTAACCCTTTCACGCATATGACGTGATTTTCAGCCTATTGGGGATACTTTAAAACCTTTGTTACCATCAGGTGTATTTAAAACCCTTTAGTTTAGTTACTTCGACCTCTGCAGTTGTCTTTGAGTTAGCTGTGGGCAGAAAACTAATTTTGGAGAGGTAATTATGAGTGAGAGAACTCTATTTCTTATTGCTAATCTGGCAACCTCTGCGTCATAAGTGCGTGAAAGGGTTAAAAGTTACTTATGGAGGACGATGAAGATGGTTGAATAACAAATCCCTGCCAAGGAATTTTCATATTAAAAAAAACAAAATTGGATTAACATAGCGGAGTTAATAGAATGATACCGTTTAAACCATGAAGGAAACTGAGAGGAACAAAGCTCTTAACCCCGAGAATAAAGCCTATACATGTTGGAAGAACACTAACAAATAGACCAAATTAAAGAAGTGCAGAAGGACTAAGATATAATATTCGATTATCACATGATAGGCCTATTTCACCAAATTGTGAAAACTTTCGAATTTGGCAACGATCTCTGATGTTGCTATGAAAGGAGCTGGATGCAGCGTCCCCATCCCCGTTAAATTTACAGCGCAGCATGCGCGGCCTTTCCCCTCATATTATTATTTTGTTATTTAGGCCTAACTGTTAGGATAATTTAAGTTAGGTTAGGTTAAGTTAACTTAGGTTAGGTTAAGGTATTATAATATTTTATTTGGAGTAAGGGGTCGGGCGCAAGTTGGACTAGATAATAGTCCATCAGGCGCCTGGCCCGGGGAGACGATTAATATGAAGGGTGTGCCTGGAAGTGTGGTGGGAGGGCTTGTGGCTTTGGCTCCGCTGCATGTCTGCCTGCCGAGATCGGAACCTCTCCGGGTGGTCAGGGGCCGGGGGAGTGCTGGAGCGACCTTGGTAACCCTGGTCTCTGGGTCTTCTCCTGGGTGACCTGGATGTGTGAGAGTTTGTGTTTTTTATCTGTGTTTATTTTTTGTTTTATGTTGTTTTTGTGTTTTCCCTGTTCTTGCTCTGTCTTGAGTTGGGTACCCCCAAAATGGGGATTGGGCCTGAGCATATAGATAGATAGATAGATAGGTTAAGGTAACTTATATTAGGTTAAGGTTAGGTTAAGTTAATCTAATATAATAGTATAATGGACAAAACAATTGTCAAAGGTGGCACACATGTTCAGTAAATGGAACGGGCGCTGCATCCACCCCATGCTTACTGCCACACCGGAGTACGGAATTGTTTTGGTATGGTAAATATATTAACCTTTCAATTTAGCAATAAATAATCGATTTCACAATAAACAAATATTTCATAATTATCATACTGTTTCATAGTAATTAGTGTACGTAATTAAAAACCTATATTTACCTATTAAAAGTTATTCATCAATTGTAATCATCGGCGTTTATTATGATACTTTTTGATCTTCTCAGTCTTCTTCTGGCATCATAAAACACGAATGAACTTCGTTGTCAGGCGTATGATGCACAGTTCAGTTGTTGGGTGAGAAGCTAGGCCTTTACAACGGCGCCTCTCTTTTGCTGTGCTATTTGTCCAAACTCTGATATGGAGAGTCTTACTTTAAGTATTTAGTATTAAGTTTGTGGGATCAATGGTTATATAGAATAATTAAGAAGTTAATAATTATGTTCTATATTCGATATTGGGTAATCTATCATTCCTATGAACTTAGGTAGTTATAATTGGGAGGGAAAATAAATCCCTACCTACTTGCGCATGCGTGATAGCGGCGCACTTCCCGTGAAACGTGAGGGCCCCGCACTCATTCTCTCCCTAGCCGCCACAACTACCAGACCGTCTGCCTACGCTCACGTGTTTTCACCTCACCTTTCGCCCCATTAGTGATAGTACTTAGCTCATCAATTCTCCATCTATCCATACTAATCCATAGATCATTAATCATCATTCACATCAATCATCAAGTATAGTGGCCCCCTTCTTTATTCATCAACTCTATCCTATTAACCTGACAAGCGCGATATGACAGTAGGTGCTAGGGTAGTTATTTGTGCATTTCTAGCCCTGGATTCTGACAGAATTCGTTATATTTACAATATAAACCATTATTTGTTTTCGGTATGCTTTTATTTTACATATATGATGTATATATGAACCTTCAAGAGTGCTAAAATAAGTGGGAAAAGCATTTGGGTGGTGAAAAACGAAGATATTGGCCACCCGGTCATAATCTCAGGCGAGAGGGAGAGACAGGCAGCCTTCCCCTCTCGCTGTCTGGGGGTCAACTGAGGTGAGCGGGGCGGTGTGTGCCGGTGTCTGGGTGTTGCATAACGATCTTTTATGCAACCCACTTGTGCTACATTATCGCGGGAGAGAAAAATAACCGATAAATGATGATAATAAGAGGAAAAATAGGTGATAATTGAGGAGGGGAGGGAGGGGGGAATAAGGTGGGGAAGGAGGGGAGGGGGGTGGGTGAGATTTACATGGATGAGTACTGGAGGGGAATTATCTCACCTAGAGACAAATTCCTTTGTTTTGATAGGCCCTTTTTTTTTTATGGAAGTCTTTTTTTATGGTCCTGCTTCCGTGAGGCCTATCGCGTTCCCTATAGGAAGCCTTCCGTGAGGCCTATCGCGCTTGCCGGGTTAACTAACACTCCCGTTTCACACACCATCTTGTAACATCATCACGGCTCAACAGGTCAACTAAGTTCTACAGCACTAGTTCCAGTCTTCAGGTGATATAAACTAGTATATGGTATTATTCTACAGTCCACTATATAATCCTAAATACGAATATCCATACTCTTCTTTGTTTTTACTTTATATTCAGTATGATTTTCTCTTATTCTCCAAAAAAATATATATTATCTCCTTTACCCTATCTATGGTCTGTCTATCAAACAACAAAGTTCTTAGTATCTTGTCTTCTTCTATGGTTGGTGGCATAGAGGTTCCTTTATTTCTTCTGTGTATGGTGGGCACCACAGAATATGTTTTAGCCTTTTGTCATATATTAATTCTCCTTTAAAGATGGTATCACTCACAAAAAGCTCTTGCTGCCTAATGCCAAGGATTGGTAAACCTACTTCTATCATAAAATATGTGCTAAACATGATAATGTAATAAAGAACACCACCATTAAAAGTAGCAAACACATATTCTACTAATTGTTCTAGTATTAAAAAATAAAGTCTTTGGGCTGTGTATGGTTTGCCTGCAATGCACCAACAGGTGACAAATTCAATATAACTTGACTGATCTTCAAGATCTTGTAGCCAATTCAGAACCTCAAACTAATAGCTAGGCCTAGCGATGTAAATAGTCAATGGAATTTCCTTAAGCCTTCTCGCTGCCACTGACAAAGTATGTGGAAAAACAAAGGGTCACCCCAGGAATAAGACCTCATGGTGGTGGAACGATGAGGTAGAACATGCTGTGAAAGAGAAAAGAAGATTCTTCAAAGCATGGAAGAAGGGAGTCAGTAAGGAGGAATACCAGGCAGCTAAACGAACTGCCATAAGAGTTATTAACTAAGCTAAAAAAGGCATTAAGGACCTGGTCCTGGTGTGTAATACTAACAATCCAAATGGGATTTTCAACCTAGCTAGGCGAGTTAAAAATGACAGTAGGGATATTATAGGTGAACAGTGTGTTAGAAACGATAATAGGAAGATTGTGTATGCAGAAGATGAAATCAGAGAAGCATGGAAGGCACACTATGAATGATTGCTAAATGTAGAGTTTGAATGGGATAAGGAACAGCTTAGTATCGAAAAACCAATATCTGGACCCTCTCCTTTGATAGCACCAGCTGTAGTGAGTGACGCAATCAATAAAATTAAGGATGGTAAAGCTCCAGGGTGCTTTTACATTGTCGCTGATGATAAAGCCATTATTAAAGATGAGAAAAACCCCGAGGATTGGCACAAAAGTGTAATAGTAAATTTATACAAAGGAAAAGGGGATGTGCTAGATAGAGTTAATTATATTTATAGGGGCCTGGAAATGCTTGACCAAATCATGAAGGTCTGTGAGAGAGTCTTTGAGGGTTTGATCAGGCAAAGCATCTCCATTGATGATATGCAGTTTGGTTTTATGCCAGGTGGTACAACCGATGCTATCTTCATAGTCAGGCAGATACAGGAATGATACTTACTAAAAGGCAGGGATCTTTGCTTTGTGTTTGTAGACCTGGAGAAGGCCTTTGACAGAGTGCCTAGAGATGTTGTACAGTGGGATATGAGGAAACTTGGTGTGGAAGAGTGGCTGGTGCATGTGATAATGAAGATGTATGAGGATTTGCGAACTGCGGTAAGGGTGAAAGGTGTACTGAGTGAGGAGTTCACAGTCCGTGTTAGAATTCATCAGGGTTCAGTATTAAGCCCCCTCCTCCTTATTATGGTCCTGGAGGCACTGTCTAGAGATTTTAGATCCGGACTCCCGTGAGAACTGTTTTATGCAGACGACGATTTAGTCCTAATAGCTGACAATGTGCAAGATGCTGAGGCCAAGTTCAGAAGATGGAGAGAGGGCATGGCGAGCAAGGGAGTAAGAGGCAATACTAACAAACCAAAGATTATGCATTGTAGATTGAGACGAGGCAATGTGGAAAAGAGCGGTGCATATCCATGTGCAGTGTGTGGAAAGGGTATGGGCGCTAACTCGGTTCAGTGTAGCATCTGTCGATGTTGGGAGCACCATGGAGTAAGCGCTGTAGTAGAATTAAAGGACCCCTGCCGAAGGATAAGTCAGAATTTTTTTTTTTTTAGTGCGTAATGTGCAAAGCCGAGCGTGTGTTAAATGATGATCCTGTGGCTGTGAATTTTGGAAATAAGTCATTGGAGCTGGTAGACAAGTTTTGTTACCTAGGAGATACCATCTCTGCCGCTGGTGGGGCCGAAGCTGCCATTGTCGCTAGAATTAGATGTGGCTGGGGGAAGTTCAGAGAACTGCTGTCAATTCTGTCTATGAAAAGAATGCCTCTCCCCCTGAAGGTAAAGGTGTATGCCTCATGTGTTAAAAGTGCAATGACATATGCCTCAGAAACATGGGCCGTTAAAGTAGAGGATGTCAACAGAATGGAACGTAATGAGATGAGAATGGTGAGATGGATGTGTGGGGCCATGCTGCAGGACAGAATAACAAATGATGAGCTGAGGAGACGTTTAGGTATAAAGAGTATTAGCGAGGAGATGCGTACAAGTAGACTGGGATGGTATGGGCATGTGGAGAGAATGGATGAACAAAATTGGCGTGAAAAGATTGCAGGTCTGTGATTGTGGAATGAGCTGCACCAAGGGGTGGACCGAGGAAGACCTGGGATCAGATTATACGTGCCGATCTCAAATCCAAAAAAACTTGACAAGTGAAGCAGCCCTTAACAGGGTTGCCTAGAACGCCGCCATTAGGACAAGAGACTGAAACTGCACGTATGTGTGGAACACTCAGTCTTAAAATTATATGTATGTATGTATGTACCCAAGGTTATCCTATGAGGAACTACCACACATTACATTATATTAAAACCCAAATAGGGTAAGTTAGGTAATTCCGCGGGTTAGTTTTGCCAATTTAAGATACATTATCTATAAGAAAACCACACATACACCTAACTGATCCTATGCCTATGTATTAATATAAATCTGCCCAAAACAAAACAAAATTCCTTTGGTAGTAACATTCTCTACGGTGTGGAAGAATTAACCCGGTAAGCGCAAGCTATATGTAGTGAACCATACTACTGGGCGGCCATATTCATTCCATCCTAAAATCTTCATTTTACGATAAATATCGATATTACTTATTCATATGCGCCTATTTTACGTTTAATATGAAGACTTTAACATGTATCAGCAATAAAACAAGTGGGAATAGTGTCTAAAGGGTCAAAATCGCAAATTATTGCCGACCGTTCATTCATGAAATGTGAGCTAGACACGACGTACACCCTCTCTCTCCCAAGCCTAGCAGCAGACCGAGTCTCTCATTCTCTCACAACATGCAGTCGGTAGGCACATGACCACGCCTTAGAACCGGATTGGAGATGTTGGCACGGTAAATAAACCGAAACAAGGGAATAAGAGAAAAATAGGTGATAATTGAAAGGGGGAGAGCGGGGGGGGGGGGGAAAGGAGGGCGGTTTGACACATGTGGAGGAGTGATAGCTGGTATGGAGGGGAATTATCTCATTTAAACACCTATTCTTATGTTTTAAGTGCTACTGGGGCCTTTTAAAATTTGTTTAACCCTTACCTCTTAAGAGGATCATCGCCTTTGCCCACCAAAACCTCTTAACCTATGGACGGCATGCGTCCTCATATGAGCCAAGGCCTAAAAAAAAACTCTTAAAAGGCTCCGGTAGCACCGTGAGATAATTCCCCCTTATACCTCTCTATCACTCTCCACATGTGTCAAAGTCCCCTCCTTTCCCCCCCCCCCCCTTCACTTATCACCTATTTGTCCTCTTATTCCCATATTTATTGGTGTATTTATCATTCCAATATCTGCAAACTGGTTCTATCGCGTGGTCATTTGACTAGCGAGTGTGTTTTTTTTTTTTTATATATATTCAAACTACTCCCTCTCGGGCATAGGCTGATAGCCTTTACACTCTACCGCTGAACACGGTGAGGCCCGTGAGGTCTTGTTCCAGCCTAGGGAGTGAGACATGCGAAGCACCTATTCACGGCTCGAACCCAACTCCATCTCTGAAGCTGCTTTGCCCCTGTTCCTCACAGTCTCTCTCCCAAGGCTCGGACCCTCACTCTCAGAACGCCACCTATTGAGCAATTAACTCACTAGGCATTGCCCCCCTGTAGCATATTTTGAATATGGAAATATTCATACAGTGCTATTAACCCGTACAGCCCCAGCGACGCGCCTGACGCGTCGGCGATGTATGTAACGCACAGCCCCAGAGACGCGCCTGGCGCGTCACCCTAGCGCGCGACCGTAACCTCAGGTGTACCACTCAAGAGGGCTCAGATTTGTATGGGAACTGTGTACGTATCCCAACGCAACCGTGCCGATGTTTGAAAAACTTCAAAGTCCACGTGCGTGCGCGCGAGCGCGCAATAACCTGTTTTTTTGGGATAATTGCCTTCAATTTTTTACTCTATAAATCCATTTTTCGGGGGCTCTGTAGCTTTTTTTAAGCTTTTGAGCGGTTTTTCGTGGTTTTTCCTTCATTCCTAACCCTTCGCTATTGTTCTGAATAAAACCATTTTTTTGAAACCGGCCGGGTTCTGGTGCCAAACATTACAAAAACTAGCCGGGGCTCCAGGGTTAACACCTTACTGGGCTAGCGGTATATTTTGACCGTGAGCCAGAATTTTTTTTTTACTATAAATGGGTTGTTTCCGTGCTCTTTTTCATGCATAAACAAGACCCACAGCGTAATACAAGTATGTATCCTGAAAGGGGACGTAATTGAGCTTTCCAATGACACCCGAAACCATCCTTCTACGATCCTGGTTGTCTTGCAACGATCGTGCAACCGATGGGCCAAATCGCTAAAATATGATCTTATATATTACGTATGTAGCGAGGGAGTGAGGGTGGATGTAAGTGGATTAAATCTCAGTAGGTCCACGGCGGGCGCGGTCATTTAAGGTAACCCATGCTCCTCTCGTCTCTCTCTCAGAGCCAATATTGCTCAAAAATGCACTCAGACTTAAGTCGGGCCCTGTAATCCAAATTTTTCGGATACGGACTTAAGTCGGGGCCCCGATAGACAAGGGTTAAGTCACAATGAGGTATTTTGTTTTGGCATTTCGTGTGCTGTGGTATCTACTGAAAATAGGTACAGCACAAATTCCATCCCAATAATATCTTCCCAGGACATAATGTAATCGAACCCGGGTCCTGGATTACAGAACCACTCCGCACACCTCAATATGATGATGACAAGTTCATGGGGGAGGGGTGAATCATAGAGTATAGTGGTCAATCTATTCAGGCCTCGAGAGGGAGGGGTGCCTCGTTTCTGCTCCACATTTCATGAACGCTTCGCAGTAATTCAGGTTTTTGACCAGCCCAATCACGATTCCCACTTGTTATTATATGTTATATCTTCATATTAAACGTAAAATAGGCGCATAAATAAGTAAACGATATTTATCAGATAATGAAGATCTTAGCATGAACCAAATTACTTCGTCATGCGGGGACGTTTCAAATACCTACATACGCACTTCTTAGTTAAGAGTGTTCTCGCCGTTCCCAGGTTTTGTGAAATCTACAAGGGTTGTGTTGTACGGTCCTTATAGTCACACACTCACAGTTTATTCGCGTCCGCGTCTAACTTGACTGCTCTTATTTGTTCCTGCTGGTACTATACAGTATGATGATGAAAATAAGTCATGGGGGTGAGGGGATCCATTATTCCATCCCACAGCCAGGTGTAAATTGTTTTTGTTACTGGCCGTGGGATACCATATAATTGAGGGGGCTTTATCCCCCTCATGACATTATCATCAATAAATAACCAGCAAAGGCAAATAACATTGCATTTATAGATGCGAATGTAACTGCTGAGCGTGCGACTATGTAAACAAAGCGGACATTATGCGCGCTAACACAACCCTTACCAATTTTCCTATTATAATTCTAGGTAATGGACTAATAGTCCCATGACGCTCGGCCACAGCACAATTGGGCCGCAGTCGTTGGATATTATAAGATATAGAATGGGTTGACTCCCGTTACTATTGCTGTCAGCATCTATTTTGACAGTAAGAGCCTATTATAGTTTTTTACCCCACAATTTGGAGCAAACGACATCGATAGGAAGTTTAGAATTTTCAGCGAGCATGCTGTGCGGCCCATCATACCGCAGCCCGAGTGAGTGTACACCCTCGGCCTCGGATATCGGTAGCCCTTTTCTACAGAATTTCCTAGCTTAGGCTATGCCTATAGCAGTACAACACAAAATATTATAGCCCAGCCTACTTAAAATGCAGGTACTGAACAGTCTTTTTATGATTTGATGGGTAAATACAAGTTGATAAGAGTTGGGTTTACGTGTCACCTTTTTACATAAGTTGTACGCTCGCATTTATATTCGCGTAAATTTGACTGCTAGTTTTTTTAAATTATCTTGTGGCCAGCTGTTATTTCCCCCCTGCTGATAATATATATGATTATGACAGTAAGTCATGGGTGGGTGAGGTGGGCAAACCCCCCCCCCCCCCCCCCCCCCTCTCAACCTATTATTGTATCCCACGGCCAGCTGTTGGATAAAAATTGTTTTGTTACAGGCCGTGGGATACAATAAAGGTTGAGGGGTATATTGTCATCATCTATATTACCAGCAGGGGGCAAATAACGGCTTGTTGTGGGATAGTTTTGTAAAAAGTGTCAAATTAGATATGAACGTAACTGCGAGCATACGACATCGTAAGCAAGGCGAGTTGTGGGGACAGTAGCAGCGATTAAAGGGCCCGATAAAGAAAAAAAGAACGCAAAACGACAGAGAGGTAAACGAAACGAAACACAAAAAACTAAAGTCAAACAACGAAGCACGGCCGTTGCCTGGGGTAAGGTATGGTTAATTACAAGAGTGGCGTGAATAATATTGTCGTTGAAAGTCCTGGCTGGGGGTTGTCGCACTGTGGCATGGGCACACACATCCGCCAGGGGCCCGGGGGAGTGCAGCCTCGCCGACTTGCCGGGCGCCGGACGTGCGCCACATGACTATAAGAACATAAGAAAAGGGGAGAAAAGTCTTCAAAAAGCCGATATCGTGGGGCCCATACAAGGCAGATCCCTGTCGCCAGCACTTTCAATGTCAATATTGTCATTAATATAACCAAAACAGCTTGACCTAACCTGGGGGCTGCCCGCTCACAGCAGAACCCCGTGCTAAAAGCAGGTCAGCAGTGGACCTAGTTGTTCTTCCTAAATAGGCCCAGTTACAACAAAAACTTAACTCTCAAGGTCGACGGAATGCGATATTGAGGCGCGTTATCGTCGTAGTCGAAGGACGTATGGGAGGTGTAATTAAAAAAATAGTTGAAAAGTAAATGCTTGTTGACAAAGCTACTAAAACTTCAAAAACGCACCTACAACGGATAAACCGGACTTTAAGTAGGATGGGTTCCCCGGGTTGGCGGGGGGGGTACTGTGTAAGTGCTTCTTATAAAAGGTGGTGAGTGTTAGTGCAGTATTACTGTACACCACAATTTTGTTTTATATATTTGGGAGACAAATTATAAAGGTTTTGACTCCTGTAAGGAGATAAAGAAAACCATAATATTTAGGTAGTGGCCCCGTAATCAGTGACGAACATTGCCTATTACATAAGGCATCCTCTTCAAACCACTAATTCCGCCATAGTTTGACTCATACCAGGCCGCACAGGAGCATTTAAAAACTGAGGAGCCTTCATCATGAGCGCACGCGTACCTCAACTCCATGGCTTCAGTTCACACTATGAAATTGGGTTCTCACTACGAAAAAACTTCCGAACAAAAAAATAAAAAACAAAAAAAAAATACAGGACTAACCAGAGTAATCTAATAGAGATTCCCTCATATTCAACCTGCATAGCTGTATGGGATGTACTTGTGGAAGGATCTCTGTAACCAGACGCTTAGATTCAGGCGGTCATTCTTCCTTCACTGACATAATCAAGGTAACAGCCGAAATCCTCAATGACATCAACGAATGGGAAGGTGGACGGTCGGGAAAGAAAGGAAGAGGGCCCCAGTCAGTCAAGCGCATTAGTCGTGGGGGTCCACTACATAAATCTTAGGGGGGGAAGGAATGAGATTTCTTTATCATCTTACAGGGATGTCGGCAAACCTATAATCTACAGTCTGATATGGATGGAGTGGGGGTGTGGCAAAAAAATCTCTGAAACACAAAAGTTGAGGGGTGACACGACACGCCCCCCATCAAAGACGAAACAGGCGCGAGTGTCGTGGATTTCGAGTAAGGACTGAGGGGGACATTCGTCATATCATATAATAACTCCGGAGGAAGAAGCAGATAATAAAACCAACCACATAGTCTCTTACAGTTTTGAAAAATATTATTCTAATGGAGAGTTGACGGCGTTAGGGGCCCGATTAGCGGAAGCAAGAAAGGGGTTCAGCAGGTGCGTGCTTCGAAAGCGAATCAGGCATCTGCCGTGACACAAAAATAGGTATACACCTGAAGATTCTGTACACAGATCGTGTTAGTTACAAACGGCACCCCCACTCAACGACAGTTGGTGACAAAAATAACAAGTTAATCAGTTTATATGTGGGGGCAACATAAGTAAACCCCAAAATAAGAGTGGAGATAAATTGCAATGATCTCGGCACTGTTAATATTAAATTGCTTTCGCAGCTACGAAACTACTACAACAACCCCATTGTTTTGTACTCAAATTTGTACTTACGGCACAATTTCTCGCTGAGAAATGTTCATATCACATTAACCATATACAAATTGTATCACAGGCTCTCACACCCCGGCGGGGTCTAGTGGTGTCCTATGTCAACTGACTGCACCCCCCCCCCACCCCCCCCCCCACCCCCCTTTCCCTTGGAAAGTAAACAAAAGTGACTGCAGGGCCACCTAGACCCTCTGCCTTAACCCCCCCTTATTAGCGGCGAGCAACATAAGTCGAGTTAAATGATAGTGGACTATGTGCGGGTCCGCGCGCGACATAAACTCGAGGTGGCAATTCAGCACGTAATGTCGGCTGGGCATAGAGTAGAGAGAGACAAGTGGTGGCAGAAGAGAGTCTAGCGAGCGTATGACTGCCCTGGCCAAGATCCACCGGTCGGCGAACCTACTACGGGCCATAGCAATCTCAGCTCCCTCGCAACTCCACTCCCCTCTCTGCACTCGCTACAGTCACTTCAATTATGGTACTGACAAGTACCGAATACCTGCTTGGTTGCACTCGCGTTGCACGTGGTGTGGGATGCAAGAAATAGGGCGAAACAACCTATCACATCCTCAAATTACAAAGAAAGCGTTAGATTAGGGCGGGTCATTTGCGAAAGCTCTGTTTATGCCCGTGGCAGGGGTAGGTACTTTTTAACGTTCTGGGTCTTATTGTAGGCATAAAATGAATCACGTACAACCAGCCCTATTTTGGCTAAAAAACACACACCCGCTGTTGGCGGTACACATAAATAAACCGCATAGGCCGCTCGTAGGTTGTTAATAAGGCTAATACATGGTAGGACGGTTTATCTAGAGCAACTGACAAGTATCCTTAGACAAAAACGGTGTGATTAGACGCCCACAACTGAGTGGACGGCAATATCTTCTACCTGAAAAAAAAAATCAGGAAACGTAAAGAGGCTGCCAATTTGCGTAAATCGGTGGGCCCGACCCACAACGCCGCGGATTAACTCTCTTTAATGACCTTCGGACCAGAAAGCGAGGCTAAATCGTGTTCAGTAAGCGTTTATCCCGTAATTGCTACCCATTAAAGCACCTTGGGGGTTGAGAGGAGCTACTCTCAAATATTTGGTTAGACGCAAATTGCACATGGACAACAGATTATGATGGGTCCAGAGGGGGGCCTTGGTCCCATGTTTGTTGGTGTGTCCACACGCATGGTCGGACGTGTGAACTCAGGGGAAACACAATGTGTGCACTATGCTCATTATCTTGGCTACAACTCCTGGGGAAGGTGCATGTAAAATACAGGGTGTAATTAATGGGTCTTCCAAACCATAATGGGCAATATAGGTGTAACAAGGTTACCTCATCGCTGCCAGATAGCAGACACTCTGTCGGTCCCGGGGCCCAAGGTAGGCCAAAAGGGAAAACAGCCTTTTGAAGATGTAAAGCAAAAGTCTGCACGTAATTTGGTTACAGACGAGGAGTTGGAATGGTACGAAGGACAAAGCCTGTGATATCCTGATGCCAGAGACAAACCAGTGGGCATGAGCTGACGGGGAGGTGGGCGGAGATTTAAAACAAGCTCTCATAAACCTGTTTCCTCCGCCCAACCGGTATGGAGAGACCTGTAAGGTCTAAAAAGGGCACTCTAATCGCAGTTTAGTTAAGTGATTTTTAACGTTACCACAGATAAATGTTTCTGCTCAAACAGATATTTAAATAATTGACACCTAAAGCTACTGATGGCACAGTCTGTTCTGTTCTAATGATCCAAGAAGTAAAGGCTTGCCAATGTGAGTGCTTACTTGGTCGTTTCGTTAGACTGAGTATATTGATTTAAGTAATTTATTGGTCACATCTCTATCCGTATGGTGCTAGCCACTTGGCCTCCTGAATGTCCATAATGCAAAAGTCAAGCGAGGTCGCTAGGTTGCCAATCCGTGTCTAAGGTGGAAATACCCGACCGGGAGCGACACCGGGTGCGGGCCACCACGTTTTCAATTGCTGGTACCACAACTGCGCCGGCCACAGGGGGCGCGATTAGTGGAGACTAAGCCTCGATAATCCTCATAGTTTTGTTCACTACGTGGCACATTAGTGAAGCATCTGGCGGCGTGGAAACAGATAGATGGAAGCTCCATACTGTTCCAGTCTATCACTAAGGGCGTCCTGGCCCCCCCCTGCCGGACACGTTTTCGGTCCGGCGGGTGGAGGTTATAGAGGGAGCTTGTAGGGTCTCCTCGGACCCGGACCAGCAAACAGATCCACTTGTGGATGGGAGAGCTCTTGCAATCATTAGGTTGAAAAGGGTTGCTTGATGCTCCCATTCTACTGTCCGTGCTCTGTCCTCCAGGACAGAGCGTGCTGCCCAGACGTTCGCGTACGCCTGGGAGGAGAAGATGCGTGAAAGATAAACTGTCTAGTCTGTTGGCTAGAGTAAAAATCTCTTCCGACCACCGTTTTTTAGGCCCAACCTCCTTGGACCTCGTTGATCCTTGTTTCTGAATACAGTGAAACTTGCGGTCAGATTGTTCCATTCTGAAGGGGCCACAACCCAACTTGCCCCGTAACGGGGCAGGGCCGTGAGCCCTGAAGGAAATACAAGGGGACTAGTAATGTCTTTGACATTGATGTGAGAGATTTTCTAAGTGGGACCAAAGCCCCTGACCCTGGTGCACCTGATTTGACTGAAATCCCAAACCTATTGTGGACACATCCGTGGCGGGGGTACCCAATACCGTTGGTATTGGAGGGAGAGGTCGGGCCCCTCGGAAATGACAGCTTATGGCAGTGCAACGGATATTCACCTCGTTGCCCAGACCGCTAGTAAGGTGTGGATTAATTTCACGGGATGGGACATAATTTTCCCCCGCCGGTAAATAGTGGGAAATATATGTTGCCTTCCAAGAGTAAATTCCGACAGAGAAGCGTTTTTTACTTTCATCCAAACCGGCCCCAACATGACAGTTAGTTGAACCCAGTTGAGAGAGCCGACTAGGAGGCGCTACGGGGGAGAAAAGAAAAACGATACAAAGGGACGAAGAAAAAGAAAGAAAAAAAAAAAATGGGATAAACAGAGGACATCGCCAGACCCTCCGCGTCGTAGTCAGACTTTTGAAGAAACCAGAAAAGAAACCCATAGAGATACAGTTTCCATGCGAAGCCTGTTGCGATTGTCCACACTCTGACTCAGAGTGAGAGCGGGAAAAGTGGGACCAAGTAGAACTGGTATGCACTACAGACCAGCCCAGTATCCAATGCTGGGCGTTGATTACGCGTAGAGTCGGAACAAGTGTTTGGATCTATTGACCAGACTTAAAATACATGTGAACCCTAGAGTTTTGACATGATTTAAAAGTATGTTGACCATGTTTGATGCATAATTGTTGTGTCTCTGCCAACCACCAGACAGTCCCGTCTAGGTACCACAACAATTCTGATCCCCTGTTTTAACAATGGCATCAGGGCTTGCCGGACTAATTTCGTGAATAATCGAGGTGCTAGGTTCAAACCGAACGGCCATCCTTTTGAAAAAAACAAAATTTTGGCGGCCTGATCCGTACGCCAAAAACCTTTGAATCTTTTGCTGACCGATACGTGCCAATAGGCGTCCTGTCAGGTTCTAGTGAACACATCCAACCCCTCCCGGCGGAAGTGTTAGCCTGATTTGGTTGTACTGTTAACATTCTGAAAGACTCGTTGTGGAATGTGAAGGTTCAGATAAGACAGGTCTACGACCGTGGGTCTCATCTGAACACATGTCCCTTTTGCGGGAACCAAAAATAGTTTTGGGACGTGAAATACAGGGTAATTTGGGCGGGGGACCGGTAGGATGATGACATTCTTGGCAATCATTTTCCTGGAGCCAGTGACTCCACCTCTAAAGAACACAAAATTGCGCCGTTGTCCGGCTGACGTAAGCGAGGTCTGCCGGAGCCACTGCCAAGTGAGCCTTTGGCGTGCCCACCATCCGTGCCCAAGTGGTTAAAGCGCCATGGCTTGGTGACACGTTTCGGGATAACGACCCAGTTAGCAGACAAGGGTTCGCCGGCTGTACTACCCCCCCCCCCCCTCGGGTCCTCCGGCCCTTAAGGTTTGGCACCGGGAGTGAGAGAGACTTTAGTTTTTTTGGTGGTGGGGTTGGTGGTAGCTGGACGCTTCGCCGGCTGGCTGGTGTTGGGCCGAGACTGGCCCTGACCTGGCCTTTATTATGGCCCCGCGTCCTCCTCCTGACCTGAAAAACTTTACTCTCGTCTATGCCTAATACTGACCTTGGGGGGAGTGGGAGGGACTTATGGCAGAAGAAAGGCCTTAGAACCCCCTGTCTGAGCTTTAGCGGTTGGCCTGGGGTTTGGGGAAGTTAAAGGCAGGTTTTCTTAGAAGGGGTGGGA